>JAWDJN010000039.1:0-600000 GCA_037788925.1 Mytilus galloprovincialis
ACAGGGATGCGGATAGATACGTATAGTATCAAAGGGAACGCGACATATACTTAAAGTACCACAGAGAAGGGGATAGATACGTATAGTATCAAAGGGAACGGGACACATACTTACAGTACCACAGGGAAGGGGATAGATACTTATAGTATCAAAGGGAACGCGACACATACTAACAGTACAACAGGGAAGAGTATAGATACGTATAGTATCAAAAGTAAGGCGACACATACTTATAGTAGCACAGGGAAGAGGGTATATACATATAGTATCAAAAGGAACGTGGCACATACTTTAAGTAACAGTGAAGGGGATAGATATGTTAGTATCAAAAGAAACGCAACACATTCTTACAGTATCACAGTATTATAGGGAAGGCGACACTTACTTACAGTACCACAGGGAAGGGAAGAGATTCTTATAGTATCAAAACGAACGCGATACACACTTATAGTACCACAGGGAAGGGATAGATACGTAAAGTATCAAAGGAAACGCGACACATACTTACAGTACCACAGAGAAGGGGATAGATACGTATAGTATCAAAGGGAACGCGATATATACTAACAGTACCACAGGGAAGGGGATAGATACGTATAGTATCAAAGGGAACGCGACATATACTTAAAGTACCACAGAGAAGTGGATAGATACGTATAGTATCAAAGGGAACGCGATATATACTTACAGTACCGTAGGGAAGGGGATAGATACTTAAAGTATCAAAGGGAACGCGATATATACTAACAGTACCACAGAGAAGGGGATAGATACGTAAAGTATCAAAGGGAACGCGACATATACTTACAGTACCACGGAAAAGGGGATAGATACGTAAAGTATTAAACGGAACGCGGCACAAACTTACAGTACGACAGGGAAGGGATAGATACGTATAGTATCAAAGGGAACGCGATATATACTTACAGTACCACAGGGAAGGGGATAGATACGTATAGTATCAAAGGGAACGCGATATATACTTACAGTACCACAGGGAAGGGGATATATACGTATAGTATCAAAGGGACGATGACACATACTTACAGTACCACAGAGAAGGGAATAGATACGTATTGTATCAAAGGGAACGCGAAATATACTTACAGTACCACAGAGAAGTGGATAGATACGTATAGTATCAAAGGGAACGCGACATATACTTACAGTACCACAGAGAAGGGGATAGATACGTATAGTATCAAACAGAACGCGGCACATACTTATAGTACCACAGGGAAGGGGATAGATACGTAAAGTATCAAAAGGACGATGACATATACTTACAGTACCACAGAGAAGGGGATAGATACGTATAGTATCAAACGGAACGCGGCATATAATTACAGTACGACAGGGAAGGGATAGATACGTATAGTATCAAAGGGAACGCGACAAATACTTATAGTACCACATTGAAAGGGATAGATACGTATAGTATCAAAGGGAACGCGATATATACTTACAGTACCACAGAGAAGGGGATAGATACGTATAGTATCAAAGGGAACGCGACATATACTTACAGTACCACAGAGAAGGGGATAGATACGTATAGTATCAAACAGAACGCGGCACATACTTACAGTACGACAGGGAAGGGATAGATACGTATAGTATCAAAGGGAACGCGACATATACTTAAAGTACCACAGAGAAGGAGATAAATACGTATATCATCAAAGGGATCGCGATATATACTTACAGTACCACAGGGAAGGGGATAGATACGTATAGTATCAAAGGGAACGCGATATATACTTACAGAACCACAGAGAGGGGGATAGATACGTATAGTATCAAAGGGAACGCGACATATACTTACAGTACCACAGAGAAGGGGATAGATACGTATAGTATCAAACGGAACGCGGCACATACTTACAGTACGACAGGGAAGGGATAGATACGTATAGTATCAAAGGGAACGCGATATATACTTACAGTACCACAGGGAAGGGGATAGATACGTATAGTATCAAACGGAACGCGGCACATACTTACAGTACGACAGGGAAGGGATAGATACGTATAGTATCAAAGGGAACGCGGCATATACTTATAGTACCACAGGGAAGGGGATAGATACGTATAGTATCAAAGGGCCGATGACACATACTTACAGTACCACAGAGAAGGGGATAGATATGTATAGTATCAAAGGAAATGCGACATATACTTACAGTACCACAGGGAAGGGGATAGATACGTATAGTATCAATGGGACGATGACACATACTTACAGTACCATAGGGAAGGGAATATATACATATAGTATAAAAGGGAACGCGACACATACTTACGGTACCAGAAAAAGGGAATAGATACTGATAATATCAAAAGCAACGCGACACATACCTACAGTACCACACACAAGGAAGGGGATACATACTTGTAGTATCAAAGGGAACGCGACACATACTTACAGTACCACATAAAAGGGGATAGCTACTTATAGTATCAAAAGGAACGCGACACATACTTACAGTACCACAGGGAAGGGGATATCTACTGTGGATTCATTATAATTCGTTGGATACCAATTTTCGTGGTTTTTGTGGGTATGGGTTAACCACGAATTCAAATTTTCAACGAAATACAAATTCATAATAGGCTTAATATACAGAAATTGTCAAAACCACGAAATCAAATATCCACGAAAACGCAGGTTTTCACCAAACCACGAAAATTGATACCCACGAAAATAAATGAATCCACAGTACTTAAAGTATCACAGGGAACGCGACAAATACTTACAGTACCACATGGAAGGGGATAAATACTAATAGTATCAATAGGAACGCGACACATTCTTTCAGTACCACAGGGAAGAGAATAGATACTTATAGTTTCAAAACGAACGCGATACACACTTATAGTACAACAGGGAAGCTATAGATACGTAAAGTATCAAAGGAAACGCGACATATACTTACAGTACCACAGAGAAGGGGATAGATACGTATAGTATCAAAGGGAACGCGATATATACTTACAGTACCACAGGGGAGGGGATAGATACGTATAGTATCAAAGGGAACGCGATATATACTAACAGTACCACAGAGAAGGGGATAGATACCTATAGTATCAAACGGAACACAGAGAAGGGGATAGATACGTATAGTATCAAAGGGAACGCGATATATACTTACAGTACCACAGGGAAGGGGACAGATACTTATAGTATCAAAGGGAACGCGATATATACTTACAGTACCACAGAGAAGGGAATAGATACGTATAGTATCAAAGGGAACGCGACATATACTTACAGTACCACAGAGAAGGGGATAGATACGTATAGTATCAAACGGAACGCGGCACATACTTACAGTACGACAGGGAAGGGATAAATACGTATAGTATCAGAGGGGACGCGACAAATACTTACAGTACCACAGGGAATGGGATAGATACGTATAGTATCAAAGGGAACACGATATATACTTACAGTACCACAGAGAAGGGGATAGATACGTATAGTATCAAAGGGAACGCGACATATACTTACAGTACCACAGGGAAGGGGATAGATACGTATATTATCAAAGGGACGATGACACATACTTACAGTACCATAGAGAAGGAAATAGATACGTATAGTATCAAAGGGAACGCGACATATACTTACAGTACCACAGGGAAGGGGATAGATACGTATAGTATCAAAGGGACGATGACACATACTTACAGTACAACAGAGAAGGGGATAGATAGGTATTGTATCAAAGGGAACGCGATATATACTTACAGTACCACAGAGAAGGGGATAGATACGTATAGTATCAAAGGGAACGCGACATATACTTACAGTACCACAGAGAAGAAGATAGATATGTATAGTATCAAAGGGAACGCGACATATACTTACAGTACCACAAGGAAGGGGATAGATACGTAAAGTATCAAAGGGACGATGACATATACTTACAGTACAACAGAGAAGGAGATAGATACGTATAGTATCAAACGGAACGCGGCACATACTTACAGTACCGCAGGGAAGGGGAAAGATACGAATAGTATCAAAGGGAACGCGACATATACTTACAGTACCACAGATAAGGGGATGGGTACGTATAGTATCAAAGGAACGTGACACATACTTACAGTACGACAGAGAAGGGATAGATACGTATAGTATCAAAGGGAACGCGACAAATACTTACAGTACCACAAGGAAGGGGATAGATACGTATAGTATCAAAGGCAACGCGACACATATCTACAGTACCACATGGAAGGGGATAGATACGTATAGTATCAAAGGGAACGCGACACATACTTACAGTACCACAGGGAAGGTGATATATACTTAAAGTATCACAGGGAACGCGACAAATACTTACAGTACCACATGGAAGGGGATAGATACTTATAGTATCAATAGGAACGCGACACATACTTTCAGTACCACAGGGAAGATAATAGATACGTATGGTATCAAAACGAACGCGATACACACTTATAGTACCACAGGGAAGGGATAGATACGTATAGTATCAAAGGAAACGCGACACATACTTACAGTACCACATAGAAGGGGATAGATACGTATAGTATCAAAGGGAATACGATATATACTTACAGTACCACAGGGAAGGGGATAGATACGTATAGTATCAAAGGAAACGCGATATATACTTATAGTACAAAAGATACGCGGATAGATACGTTTAGTATCAAAGGACACGCGACATATACTTAAAGTACAACAGAGAAGGGGGGAGATACGTATAGTATCAAAGGGAACGCGATATATACCTACAGTACCGCAGGGAAGGGTATAGATACTTATAGTATCAAAGGGATCGCGATATATACTTACAGTACCACAGAGAAGGGGATAGATACGTATAGTATCAAAGGGAACGCGACATATACTTACAGTACCACAGAGAAGGGGATAGATACGTAAAGTATCAAACGGAACGCGGCACATACTTACAGTACGACAGGGAAGCGATAGATACGTATAGTATCAATGGGACGATGACACATACTTACAGTACCATAGGGAAGGGAATAAATACATATAGTATAAAAGGGAACGCGACACATACTTACGGTACCAGAAAAAGGGAATAGATACTGATAATATCAAACGCAACGCGACACATACCTACAGTACCACAGGGAAGGGGATACATACTTACAGTATCAAAGGGAACGCGACACACACTTACAGTACTACATAAAAGGGGATAAATACTTATAGTATCAAAAGGAACGCGACACATACTAACAGTACCACAGGGAAGGGGATATATACTTAAAGTATCACAGGGAACGCGACAAATATTTACAGTACCACATGGAAGGGGTTAGATACTTATAGTATCAAAACGAACGCGATACACACTTATAGTACAAAAGGGAAGCTATAGATACGTAAAGTATCAAAGGAAACGCGACATATACTTACAGTACCACAGAGAAGGGGATAGATACGTATAGTATCAAAGGGAACGCGATATATACTTACAGTACCACAGGGGAGGGGATAGATACGTATAGTATCATAGGGAACGCGATATATACTTACAGTACCACAGGGAAGAGGATAGATACGTATAGTATCAAAGGGACGATGACACATACTTACAGTACCACAGAGAAGGGAATATATACGTATTGTATCAAAGGGAACGCGATATCTACTTACAGTACCACAGAGAAGGGGATAGATACGTAAAGTATCAAAGGGACGATGACATATACTTACAGTACCACAGGGAAGGGGAAAGATACGAATAGTACCAAAGGGAACGCGACATATACTTACAGTACCACAGATAAGGGGATAGATACGTATAGTATCAAAGGGAACGTGACATATACTTACAGTACGACAGAGAAGGGATATATACTTAGTACGTATAGTATCAAAGGGAAAGCGACAAATACTTACAGTACCACAGGGAAGGGGAGAGATACGTATATATCAAAGGGAACGCGATATATACTTACAGTACCACAGAGAAGGGGATAGATACGTATAGTATCAAACGGAACGCGGCATATACTTAAAGTACCACAGAGAAGGAAATAAATGCGTATATTATCAAAGGGAACGCGATATATACTTACAGTACCACAGGGAAGAGGATAGATACGTATAGTATCAAACGGAACGCGGCACATACTTACAGTACCACAGGGAAGGGGATAGATACGTATAGTATCAAAGGGAACGCAATATATACTTACAGTACCACAGAGAAGGGGATAGATACGTATAGTATCAAAGGGAACGCGACATATACTTACAATACCACAGGGAAGGGGATAGATACGTATAGTATCAAAGGGACGATAACACATACTTACAGTACCACAGAGACGGGGATAAATACGTATAGTATCAAAGGGAACGCAACATATACTTACAGTACCACAGGGAAAGGGATAGATACGTATAGTATCAAAGGGACGATGACAAATACTTACAGTACGACAGGGAAGGGATAGATACGTATAGTATCAAAGGGACGATGACACATACTTACAGTACCACAGAGACGGGGGTAGATACGTATAGTATCAAAGGGAACGCGACATATACTTACAGTACCACAGAGAAGGAGATAGAGATGTATAGTATCAAAGGGAACGCGACATATACTAACAGTACCACAGGGAAGGGGATAGATACGTAAAGTATCAAAGGGACGATGACATATACTTACAGTACCACAGAGAAGGGGATAGATACGTATAGTATCAAACGGAACGCGGCACATACTTACAGTACCGCAGGGAAGGGGAAAGATACGAATAGTATCAAAGGGAACGCGACATATACTTACAGTACCACAGATAAGGGGATAGATACGAATAGTATCAAAGGGAACGTGACATATACTTACAGTACGACAGAGAAGGGATAGATACTAGTACGTATAGTATCAAAGGGAACGCGACAAATACTTACAGTACCACAGTGAAGAGGATAGATACGTATAGTATCAATGGGAACGCGACATATACTTACAGTACCACAGAGAAGGAGATAGATATGTATAGTATCAAAGGGACGATGACACATACTTACAGTACCACAGAGACGGGGATAGATACGTATAGTATCAAAGGGAACGCGACATATACTTACAGTACGACAGAGAAGGAGATAGATATGTATAGTATCAAAGGGAACGCGACATATACTTACAGTACCACAGGGAAGGGGATAGATACGTAAAGTATCAAAGGGACGATGACATATACTTACAGTACCACAGAGAAGGGGATAGATACGTATAGTATCAAACGGAACGCGGCACATACTTACAGTACGACAGGGAAGCGATAGATACGTATAGTATCAATGGGACGATGACACATACTTACAGTACCATAGGGAAGGGAATAAATACATATAGTATAAAAGGGAACGCGACACATACTTACGGTACCAGAAAAAGGGAATAGATACTGATAATATCAAAGGCAACGCGACACATACCTACAGTACCACAGGGAAGGGGATACATACTTATAGTATCAAAGGGAACGCGACACACACTTACAGTACCACATAAAAGGGGATAGATACTTATAGTATCAAAAGGAACGCGACACATACTAACAGTACCACAGGGAAGGGGATATATACTTAAAGTATCACAGGGAACGCGACAAATACTTACAGTACCACATAGAAGGGGATAGATACTTATAGTATCAATCGGAACGCGACACATACTTTCAGTACCACATGGAAGAGAATAGATACTTATAGTATCAAAACGAACGCGATACACACTTATAGTACAACAGGGAAGCTATACATACGTAAAGTATCAAAGGAAACGCGACATATACTTACAGTACCACAGAGAAGGGGATAGATACGTATAGTATCAAAGGGAACTCGATATATACTTACAGTACCACAGGGGAGGGGATAGATACGTATAGTATCAAAGGCAACGCGATATATACTTACAGTACCAGAGGGAAGAGGATAGATACGTATAGTATCAAAGGGACGATGACACATACTTACAGTACCACAGAGAAGGGAATAGATACGTATTGTATCAAAGGGAACGCGATATATACTTACAGTACCACAGGGAAGGGGAAAGATACGAATAGTATCAAAGGGAACGCGACATATACTTACAGTACCACAGATAAGGGGATAGATACGTATAGTATCAAAGGGAACGTGACATATACTTACAGTATGACAGAGAAGGGATATATACTTAGTACGTATAGTATCAAAGGGAACGCGACAAATACTTACAGTACCACAGGGAAGGGGAGAGATACGTATATATCAAAGGGAACGCGATATATACTTACAGTACCACAGAGAAGGGGATAGATACGTATAGTATCAAACGGAACGCGGCATATACTTAAAGTACCACAGAGAAGGAAATAAATACGTATATTATCAAAGGGAACGCGATATATACTTACAGTACCACAGGGAAGGGGATAGATACGTATAGTAGCAAACGGAACGCGGCACATACTTACAGTACCACAGGGAAGGGGAAAGATACGTATAGTATCAAAGGGAACGCGATATATACTAACAGTACCACAGAGAAGGGGATAGATACGTATAGTATCAAAGGGAACGCGACATATACTTACAATACCACAGGGAAAGGGATAGATACGTATAGTATCAAAGGGACGATAACACATACTAACAGTACCACAGAGACGGAGATAGATACGTATAGTATCAAAGGGAACGCGACATATACTTACAGTACCACAAGGAAAGGGATAGATACGTATAGTATCAAAGGGACGATGACAAATACTTACAGTACGACAGGGAAGGGATAGATACGTATAGTATCAAAGGGACGATGAAACATACTTACAGTACCACAGAGACGAGGATAGATACGTATAGTATCAAAGGGAACGCGACATATACTTACAGTACCACAGAGAAGGAGATAGATATGTATAGTATCAAAGGGAACGCGACATATACTTACAGTACCACAGGGAAGGGGATAGATACGTAAAGTATCAAAGGGACGATGACATATACTTACAGTACCACAGAGAAGGGGATAGATACGTATAGTATCGAACGGAATGCAGCACATACTTACAGTACCGCAGGGAAGGGGAAAGATACGAATAGTATCAAAGGGAACGCGACATATACTTACAGTACCACAGATAAGGGGATAGATACGTATAGTATCAAAGGGAATGTGACATATACTTACAGTACGACAGAGAAGGGATAGATACTAGTACGTATAGTATCAAAGGGATCGCGACAAATACTCATAGTACCTCTTGGAAGGGAATAGATACTTATAGTATCAATAGGAATGCGACACATACTTTCAGTACCACATGGAAGATAAAAGATACTTATAGTATCAAAACGAACGCGATACACACTTATAGTACCACAGGGAAGGGATAGATACGTATAGTATCAAAACGAACGCGAAACACACTTATAGTACCACAGGGAAGGGATAGATACATATAGTATCAAAGGAAACGCGACACATACTTACAGTACCACAGAGAAGGGGATAGATACGTATAGTATCAAAGGCAACGCGACATATACTTACAGTTCCACAGGGAAGGGGATAGATAGGTATAGTATTAAAGGGAACGCGATATATACTTACAGTACAACAGAGATGCAGATAGATACGTATAGTATCAAAGGGAACGCGACATATTCTTACAGTACCACAGGGAAGGGGATAGATACGTAAAGTATCAAAGGGACGATGACATATACTTACAGTACCACAGAGAAGGTGATAGATACGTATAGTATCAAAAGGAACGCGATATAAACTTACAGTACCACAGAGAAGGAGATAGATACGTATAGTATCAAAGGGAACGCGACATATACTTACAGTACCACAGGGAAGGGGATAGATACGTATAGTATCAAATTGAGGATGACACATACTTACAGTACCACAGAGAAGGGGATAGACACGTATAGTATCAAAGGGAACACGACATATACTTACAGTACCACAGGGAAGGGGATAGATACGTAAAGTATCAAAGGGATGATGACACATACTTACAGTACCACAGAGAAGTGGATAGATACGTATAGTATCAAAGGGAACACGATATATACTTACAGTACCACAGAGAAGGGGATAGATACGTATAGTATCAAAGGGAACGGGGCACATACTTACAGTACGACAGGGAAGGGATAGATACGTATAGTATCAAAGGGAACGCGATATATACTTACAGTACCACAGAGAAGGGGATAGATACGTATAGTATCAAAGGGAATTCGACATATACTTACAGTACCACAGAGAAGGGGATAGATACGTATAGTATCAAAAGGAACGCGACATATACTAACAGTACCACAGGGAAGGGGATAGATACGTAAAGTATCAAAGGGACGATGACATTTACTTACAGTACCACAGAGAAAGGGATGGATACGTTTCGTATGAAACGGAACGCGGCACATACTTACAGTACCGCAAGGAAGGGGATAGATACGAATAGTATCAAATGGAACGCGACATATACTTACAGTACCACAGAGAAGGGGATAGATACGTATAGTATCAAAGGGAACGCGACATATACTTACAGTACCACAGAGAAGGGGATAGATAAGTATAGTATCAAAGGGAACGCGATATATACTTACAGTACCACAGAAAAGGGGATAGATACGTATAGTATCAAAGGGAACGCGACATATACTTACAGTACCACAGAGAAGGGGATAGATACGTATAGTATCAACGGGAACGCGATATATACTTACAGTACCACAGGGAAGGGGATAGATACGTATCGTATCAAAGGGAACGCGATATATACTTACAGTACCACAGAGAAGGGGATAGATACGTATAGTATCAAAGGGAACGCGACATATACTTACAGTACCACAGAGAAGGGGATAGAAACGTATAGTATCAAACGGAACGCGGCACATACTTACAGTACGACAGGAAAGGGATAGATACGTATAGTATCAAAGGGAACGCGACAAATACTTACAGTACCACAGGAAAGGGGATAGATACGTATAGTATCAAAGGGAACGCGACAAATACTTACAGTACCACAGGGAAGGGGATAGATACGTATAGTATCAAAGGGACGATGACAAATATTTACAGTACGACAGGGAAGGGATAGATACGTATAGTATCAAAGGGAAGGCGATATATACTTACAGTACCACAGGGAAGGGGATAGATACGTATAGTATCAAACGGAACGCGGCACATACTTACAGTACGACAGGGAAGGGATAGATACGTATAGTATCAAAGGGACGATGACACATACTTACAGTACCACAGAGAAGGGGATAGAAACGTATAGTATCAAAGTGAACGCGACATATACTTACAGTACCACAGGGAAGAGGATAGATACGTATAGTATCAATGGGACGATGACACATACTTACAGTACCATAGGGAAGGGAATATATACATATAGTATAAAAAGGAACGCGACACATACTTACGATACCAGAAAAAGGGAATAGATACTGATAATATCAAAGGCAACGCGACACATACCTACAGTACCACAGGGAAGGGGATACATACTTATAGTATCAAAGGGAACGCGACACATACTTACAGTACCACATAAAAGGGGATAGATACTTATAGTATCAAAAGGAACGCGAAATATACTTACAGTACCACAGGGAAGGGGATAGACACGTATAGTATCAATGGGACGATGACACATACTTACAGTACCACATAAAAGGGGATAGATACTTATAGAATCAAAAGGATCGCGACACATACTTACAGTACCACAGGGAAGGGGATATATACTTAAAGTATCACAGGGAACGCGACGAATACTTACAGTACCACATGGAAGGGGATAGATACTTATAGTATCAATAGGAACGCGACACATACTTTCAGTACCACATGGAAGATAATAGTTACTTATAGTATCAAAACGAACGCGATACACACTTATAGTACCACAGGGAAGGGATAGATACGTATAGTATCAAATTGAACGCGATACACACGTATAGTACCACAGAGAAGGGATAGATACGTATAGTATCAAAGGAAACGCGACACATACTTACAGTACCACAGAGAAGGGGATAGATACGTATAGTATCAAAGGGAACGCGATATATACTTACAGTACCATAGGGAAGGGGATAGATACGTATAGTATCAAAGGGAATGCGATATATACTTACAGTACAACAGAGATGCGGATAGATACGTATAGTATCAAAGGGAACGCGACATATACTTAAAGTACCACAGAGAAGGGGATAGATACGTATAGTATCAAAGGGAACGCGATATATACTTACAGTACCATAGGGAAGGGGATAGATACGTATAGTATCAAAGGGAATGCGATATATACTTACAGTACAACAGAGATGCGGATAGATACGTATAGTATCAAAGGGAACGCGACATATACTTAAAGTACCACAGAGAAGGGGATAGATACGTATAGTATCAAAGGGAACGCGATATATACTTACAGTACCGCAGGGAAGGGTATAGATACTTATAGTATCAAAGGAAACGCAATATATACTTACAGTACCACAGAGAAAGGGATAGATACGTATAGTATCAAAGGGAACGCGACATATACTTACAGTACCACAGAGAAGGGGATAGATACGTAAAGTATCAAACGGAACGCGGCACATACTTACAGTACGACAGGGAAGGGATAGATACGTATAGTATCAAAGAGAACGCGATATACACTTACAGTACCACAGGGAAGGGGATACATACGTATAGTATCAAACGGAAGGCGGCACATACTTAAAGTACGACAGGGAAGGGATAGATACGTATAGTATAAAAGGGAACGCGACAAATACTTACAGTACCACAGGGAAGGGGATAGAAACGTATAGTATCAAAGGGAACAAGATATATACTTACAGTACCACAGAGAAGGGGATAGATACGTATAGTATCAAAGGGAACGCGACATATACTTACAGTACCACAGGGAAGGGGATAGATACGTAAAGTATCAAAGGGACGATGACACATACGTACAGTACCAAGGACACATACTTACAGTACCACAGAGAAGGGGATAGATACGTATAGTATCAAAGGGATTGTGATATATACCTACAGTATCACAGAGAAGGGGATAGATACGTATAGTATCAAAGGGAACGCGATATATACTTACAGTACCACAGAGAAGGGGATAGATACGTATAGTATCAAAGGAAACGCGACATATACTTACAGTACCACAGGGAAGGGGATAGATACGTAAAGTATCAAAGGGACGATGACACATACGTGCATTACCACAGAGAAGGGGATAGATACGTATTGTATCAAAGGGAACGCAACACATACTTACAGTACCACAGGGAAGGGGATAGATACATATAGTATCAAAGGGAACGCGATATATACTTACAGTACCACAGAGAAGGGAATAGATACGTATAGTATCAAAGGGAACGCGACATATACTTACAGTACCACAGGGAAGGGGATATATACGTATAGTATCAAAGGGACGATGACACATACTTACAGTACCACAGAGAAAGGAATAGATACGTATTGTATCAAAGGGAACGCGACACATACTTACAGTACCACAGAGAAGGGAATAGATACGTATAGTATCAAAGGGAACGCGATATATACTAACAGTACCACAGGGAAGGGGATAGATACTAAAGTATCAAAGGGACGATGACATTTACTTACAGTACCACAGAGAACGGGATAGATACGTTTAGTATGAAACGGAACGCGGCACATACTTACAGTACCGCAGGGAAGGGGATAGATACGAATAGTATCAAATGGAATGCGTAAAATACTTACAGTACCACAGAAAAGGGGGTAGATACGTATAGTATCAAAGGGAACGCGATATATACTTACAGTACGACAGAGAAGGGGATAATTACGTATAGTATTAAAGGGAACACGACATATACTTAAAGTACCACAGAGAATGGGATAGATACGTATAGTATCAAAGGGAAGGCGATATATACTTACAGTACCACAGGGAAGGGGATAGATAGGTATAGTATCAAAGGGAACGCGATATATACTTACAGTACCACAGAGAAGGGGATAATTACGTATAGTATTAAAGGGAACGCGACATATACTTAAAGTACCACAGAGAATGGGATAGATACGTATAGTATCAAAGGGAACGCGATATATACTTACAGTACCACAGGGAAGGGGATACTTACGTATAGTATCAAAGGGAACGCGATATATACTTACAGTACCACAGAGAAGGGGATAGATACTTATAGTATCAAAGGGAACGCGACACATACTTACAGTACCACATAAAAGGGGATAGATACTTATAGTATCAAAAGGAACGCGACACATACTTACAGTACCACAGGGAAGGGGATATATACTTAAAGTATCACAGGGAACGCGACAAATACTTACAGTACCACATGGAAGGGGATAGATACTTATAGTATCAATAGGAACGCGACACATACTTTCAGTACCACATGGAAGATAATAGATACTTATAGTATCAAAACGAACGCGATACACACTTACGGTACCACAGGGAAGGGATAGATACGTATAGTATCAAAGAAAACGCGACACATACTTACAGTACCACAGAGAAGGGGATAGATACGTATAGTATCAAAGGGAACGCGATATATACTTACAGTACCATAGGGAAGGGGATAGATACGTATAGTGTCAAAGGGAATGCTATATATACTTACAGTACAACAGAGATGCGGATAGATACGTATTGTATCAAAGGGAACGCGACATATACTTAAAGTACCACATAGAAGGGGATAGATACGTATAGTATCAAAGGGAACGCGATATATACTTACAGTACCACAGGGAAGGGTATAGATACTTATAGTATCAAAAGAAACGCGATATATACTTACAGTACCACAGAGAAAGGGATAAATACGTATAGTATCAAAGGGAACGCGACATATACTTACAGTACCACAGAGAAGGGGATAGATACGTAAAGTATCAAACGGAACGCGGCACATACGTACAGTACGACAGGGAAGGGATAGTTACGTATAGTATCAAAGGGAACGCGATATACACTTACAGTACCACAGGGAAGGGGATAGATACGTATAGCATCAAACGGAAGGCAGCACATACTTACAGTACGACAGGGAAGGGATAGATACGTAAAGTATCAAAGGGAACGCAACAAATACTTACAGTACCACAGGGAAGGGGATAGATACGTTAAGTATCAAAGGGAACGCGATATATACTTACAGTACCACAGAGAAGGGGATAGATACGTATAGTATCAAACGGAACGCGGCACATACTTACAGTACGACAGGGAAGGGATAGATACGTATAGTATCAAAGGGAACGCGACAAATACTTACAGTACCACAGGGAAGGGGATAGATACGTATAGTATCAAAGGGACGATAACACATACTTACAGTACCACAGAGACGGGGATAGATACGTATAGTATCAAAGGGAACGCGACATATACTTACAGTACCACAAGGAAAGGGATAGATACGTATAGTATGAAAGGGACGATGACAAATACTTACAGTACGACAGGGAAGGAATAGATACGTATAGTATCAAAGGGACGATGAAACATACTTACAGTACCACAGAGACGAGGATAGATACGTATAGTATCAAAGGGAACGCGACATATACTTACAGTACCACAGAGAAGGAGATAGATATGTATAGTATCAAAGGGAACGCGACATATACTTACAGTACCACAGGGAAGGGGAAAGATACGTAAAGTATCAAAGGGACGATGACATATACTTACAGTACCACAGAGAAGGGGATAGATACGTATAGTATCAAAGGGAACGGGGCACATACTTACAGTACGACAGGGAAGGGATAGATACGTATAGTATCAAAGGGAACGCGATATATACTTACAGTACCACAGAGAAGGGGATAGATACGTATAGTATCAAACGGAACGCGGCACATACTTACAGTACCGCAGGGAAGGGGAAAGATACGTATAGTATCAAAGGGAACGCGACATATAATTACAGTACCACAGATAAGGGGATAGATACGTATAGTATCAAAGGGAATGTGACATATACTTACAGTACGACAGAGAAGGGATAGATACTAGTACGTATAGTATCAAAGGGAACGCGACAAATACTCATAGTACCTCATGGAAGTGAATAGATACTTATAGTATCAATAGGAATGCGACACATACTTTCAGTACCACATGGAAGATAAAAGATACTTATAGTATCAAAACGAATGCGATACACACTTATAGTACCACAGGGAAGGGAGAGATACGTATAGTATCAAAACGAACGCGAAACACACTTATAGTACCACAGGGAAGGGATAGATACATATAGTATCAAAGGAAACGCGACACATACTTACAGTACCACAGAGAAGGGGATAGATACGTATAGTATCAAAGGTAACGCGATATATACTTACAGTTCCACAGGGAAGGGGATAGATAGGTATAGTATTAAAGGGAATGCGATATATACTTACAGTACAACAAAGATGCGGATAGATACATATAGTATCAAAGGGAACGCGACATATACTTAAAGTACCACAGAGAAGGGGATAGATACGTATAGTATCAAAGGGAAGGGGACACATACCTACAGTACCGCAGGGAAGGGTATAGATACTTATAGTATCAAAGGGAACGCGATATATACTTACAGTACAACAGAGAAGGGGATAGATACGTATAGTATCAAAGGGAACGCGACATATACTTACAGTACCACAGAGAAGGGGATAGATACGTATAGTATCAAACGGAACGCCGCACATACTTACAGTACGACAGGGAAGGGATAGATACGTATAGTATCAAAGGGAACGCGATATATACTTACAGTACCACAGGGAAGGGGATAGATACGCATAGTATCAAACGGAACGCGGCACATACTTACAGTACGACAGGGAAGGGATAGATACGTATAGTATCAAAGGGAACGCGACAAATACTTACAGTACCACAGGGAAGGGGATAGATACATATAGTATCAAAAGGAACGCGATATATACTTACAGTACCACAGAGAAGGAGATAGATACGTATAGTATCAAAGGGAACGCGACATATACTTACAGTACCACAGGGAAGGGGATAGATACGTATAGTATCAAATTGAGGATGACACATACTTACAGTACCACAGAGAAGGGGATAGATACGTATAGTATCAAAGGGAACACGACATATACTTACAGTACCACAGGGAAGGGGATAGATACGTAAAGTATCAAAGGGACGATGACACATACTTACAGTACCACAGAGAAGTGGATAGATACGTATAGTATCAAAGGGAACACGATATATACTTACAGTACCACAGAGAAGGGGATAGATACGTATAGTATCAAAGGGAACGGGGCACATACTTACAGTACGACAGGGAAGGGATAGATACGTATAGTATCAAAGGGAACGCGATATATACTTACAGTACCACAGAGAAGGGGATAGATACGTAAAGTATCAAAGGGAATTCGACATATACTTACAGTACCACAGAGAAGGGGATAGATACGTATAGTATCAAAAGGAACGCGACATATACTTACAGTACCACAGGTTAGGGGATAGATACGTAAAGTATCAAAGGGACGATGACATTTACTTACAGTACCACAGAGAAAGGGATAGATACGTTTAGTATGAAACGGAACGCGGCACATACTTACTGTACCGCAAGGAAGGGGATAGATACGAATAGTATCAAATGGAACGCGACATATACTTACAGTACCACAGAGAAGGGGATAGATACGTATAGTATCAAAGGGAACGCGACATATACTTACAGTACGACAGGGAAGGGGAAAGATAAGTATAGTATCAAAGGGAACGCGACAAATACTTACAGTACCACAGGGAAGGGGAAAGATAAGTATAGTATCAAAGGGAACGCGATATATACTTACAGTACCACAGAAAAGGGGATAGATACGTATAGTATCAAAGGGAACGCGACAGATACTTACAGTACCACAGAGAAGGGGATAGATACGTATAGTATCAAAGGAAACGCGATATATACTTACAGTACCACAGGGAAGGGGATAGATACGTATAGTATCAAAGGGAACGCGATATATACTTACAGTACCACAGAGAAGGGGATAGATACGTATAGTATCAAAGGGAACGCGACATATACTTACAGTACCACAGAGAAGGGGATAGATACGTATAGTATCAAACGGAACGCGGCACATACTTACAGTACGACAGGAAAGGGATAGATACGTATAGTATCAAAGGGAACGCGACAAATACTTACAGTACCACAGGAAAGGGGATAGATACGTATAGTATCAAAGGGAACGCGACAAATACTTACAGTACCACAGGGAAGGGGATAGATACGTATAGTATCAAAGGGACGATGACTAATACTTACAGTACGACAGGGAAGGGATAGATACGTATAGTATCAAAGGGAAGGCAATATATACTTACAGTACCACAGGGAAGGGGATAGATACGTATAGTATCAAACGGAACGCGGCACATACTTACAGTACGACAGGGAAGGGATAGATACGTATAGTATCAAAGGGAACGCGACATATACTTATAGTACCACAGGAAAGGGGATAGATACGTATAGTATCAAAGGGACGATGACACATACTTACAGTACCACAGAGAAGGCGATAGAAACGTATAGTATCAAAGTGAACGCGATATATACTTACAGTACCACAGGGAAGAGGATAGATACGTATAGTATCAATGGGACGATGACACATACTTACAGTACCATAGGGAAGGGAATATATACATATAGTATAAAAAGGAACGCGACACATACTTACGATACCAGAAAAAGGGAATAGATACTGATAATATCAAAGGCAACGCGACACATACCTACAGTACCACAGGGAAGGGGATACATACTTATAGTATCAAAGGGAACGCGACACATACTTACAGTACCACATAAAAGGGGATAGATACTTATAGTATTAAAAGGAACGCGAAACATACTTACAGTACCACAGGGAAGGGGATAGATACGTATAGTATCAATGGGACGATGACACATACTTACAGTACCACATAAAAGGGGATAGATACTTATAGTATCAAAAGGAACGCGACACATACTTACAGTACCACAGGGAAGGGGATATATACTTAAAGTATCACAGGGAACGCGACAAATACTTACAGTACCACATGGAAGGGGATAGATACTTATAGTATCAATAGGAACGCGACACATACTTTCAGTACCACATGGAAGATAATAGTTACTTATAGTATCAAAACGAACGCGATACACACTTATAGTACCACAGGGAAGGGATAGATACGTATAGTATCAAATTGAACGCGATACACACGTATACTACCACAGAGAAGGGATAGATACGTATAGTATCAAATGAAACGCGACACATACTTACAGTACCACAGAGAAGGGGATAGATACGTATAGTATCAAAGGGAACGCGATATATACTTACAGTACCATAGGGAAGGGGATAGATACGTATAGTGTCAAAGGGAATGCGATATATACTTACAGTACAACAGAGATGCGGATAGATACGTATAGTATCAAAGGGAACGCGACATATACTTAAAGTACCACAGAGAAGGGGATAGATACGTATAGTATCAAAGGGAACGCGATATATACTTACAGTACCGTAGGGAAGGGGATAGATACTTATAGTATCAAGGGAAACGCAATATATACTTACAGTACCACAGAGAAAGGGATAGATACGTATAGTATCAAAGGGAACGCGACATATACTTACAGTACCACAGAGAAGGGGATAGATACGTAAAGTATCAAACGGAACGCGGCACATACTTACAGTACGACAGGGAAGGGATAGATACGTATAGTATCAAAGAGAACGCGATATACACTTACAGTACCACAGGGAAGGGGATACATACGTATAGTATCAAACGGAAGGCGGCACATACTTAAAGTACGACAGGGAAGGGATAGATACGTATAGTATAAAAGGGAACGCGACAAATACTTACTGTACCACAGGGAAGGGGATAGATACGTATAGTATCAAAGGGAACGCGATATATACTTACAGTACCACAGAGAAGGGGATAGATACGTAAAGTATCAAAGGGAACGCGACATATACTTACAGTACCACAGGGAAGGGGATAGATACGTAAAGTATCAAAGGGACGATGACACATACGTACAGTACCAAGGACACATACTTACAGTACCACAGAGAAGGGGATAGATACGTATAGTATCAAAGGGAACGTGATATATACCTACAGTATCACAGAGAAGGGGATAGATACGTATAGTATCAAAGGGAACGCGATATATACTTACAGTACCACAGAGAACGGGATAGATACGTATAGTATCAAAGGAAACGCGACATATACTTACAGTACCACAGGGAAGGGGATAGATACGTAAAGTATCAAAGGGACGATGACACAAACGTACATTACCACAAAGAAGGGGATAGATACGTATTGTATCAAAGGGAACGCGACAAATACTTACAGTACGACAGGGAAGGGATAGATACGTATAGTATCAAAGGGACGATGACAAATACTTACAGTACGACAGGGAAGGGATAGATACGTATAGTATCAAAGGGAAGGCGATATATACTTACAGTACCACAGGGAAGGGGATAGATACGTATAGTATCAAACGGAACGCGGCACATACTTACAGTACGACAGGGAAGGGATAGATACGTATAGTATCAAAGGGAACGCGACATATACTTATAGTACCACAGGAAAGGGGATAGATACGTATAGTATCAAAGGGACGATGACACATACTTACAGTACCACAGAGAAGGGGATAGAAACGTATAGTATCAAAGTGAACGCGACATATACTTACAGTACCACAGGGAAGAGGATAGATACGTATAGTATCAATGGGACGATGACACATACTTACAGTACCATAGGGAAGGGAATATATACATATAGTATAAAAAGGAACGCGACACATACTTACGATACCAGAAAAAGGGAATAGATACTGATAATATCAAAGGCAACGCGACACATACCTACAGTACCACAGGGAAGGGGATACATACTTATAGTATCAAAGGGAACGCGACACATACTTACAGTACCACATAAAAGGGGATAGATACTTATAGTATCAAAAGGAACGCGAAATATACTTACAGTACCACAGGGAAGGGGATAGATACGTATAGTATCAATGGGACGATGACACATACTTACAGTACCACATAAAAGGGGATAGATACTTATAGTATCAAAAGGAACGCGACACATACTTACAGTACCACAGGGAAGGGGATATATACTTAAAGTATCACAGGGAACGCGACAAATACTTACAGTACCACATGGAAGGGGATAGATACTTATAGTATCAATAGGAACGCGACACATACTTTCAGTACCACATGGAAGATAATAGTTACTTATAGTATCAAAACGAACGCGATACACACTTATAGTACCACAGGGAAGGGATAGATACGTATAGTATCAAATTGAACGCGATACACACGTATAGTACCACAGAGAAGGGATAGATACGTATAGTATCAAAGGAAACGCGACACATACTTACAGTACCACAGAGAAGGGGATAGATACGTATAGTATCAAAGGGAACGCGATATATACTTACAGTACCATAGGGAAGGGGATAGATACGTATAGTGTCAAAGGGAATGCGATATATACTTACAGTACAACAGAGATGCGGATAGATACGTATAGTATCAAAGGGAACGCGACATATACTTACAGTACCACAGAGAAGGGGATAGATACGTAAAGTATCAAACGGAACGCGGCACATACTTACAGTACGACAGGGAAGGGATAGATACGTATAGTATCAAAGAGAACACGATATACACTTACAGTACCACAGGGAAGGGGATACATACGTATAGTATCAAACGGAAGGCGGCACATACTTAAAGTACGACAGGGAAGGGATAGATACGTATAGTATAAAAGGGAACGCGACAAATACTTACAGTACCACAGGGAAGGGGATAGATACGTATGGTATCAAAGGGAACGCGATATATACTTACAGTACCACAGAGAAGGGGATAGATACGTATAGTATCAAAGGGAACGCGACATATACTTACAGTACCACACGGAAGGGGATAGATACGTAAAGTATCAAAGGGACGATGACACATACGTACAGTACCAATGACACATACTTACAGTACCACAGAGAAGGGGATAGATACGTATAGTATCAAAGGGAACGTGATATATACCTACAGTATCACAGAGAAGGGGATAGATACGTATAGTATCAAAAGGGAACACGATATATACTTACAGTACCACAGAGAAGGGGATAGATACGTATAGTATCAAAGGAAACGCGACATATACTTACAGTACCACAGGGAAGGGGATAGATACGTAAAGTATCAAAGGGACGATGACACATACGTGCATTACCACAGAGAAGGGGATAGATACGTATTGTATCAAAGGGAACGCAACACATACTTACAGTACCACAGGGAAGGGGATAGATACGTATAGTATCAAAGGGAACGCGATATATACTTACAGTACCACAGAGAAGGGAATAGATACGTATAGTATCAAAGGGAACGCGACATATACTTACAGTACCACAGGGAAGGGGATATATACGTATAGTATCAAAGGGACGATGACACATACTTACAGTACCACAGAGAAAGGAATAGATACGTATTGTATCAAAGGGAACGCGATATATACTTACAGTACCACAGAGAAAGGGATAGATACGTTAAGTATCAAAGGAAACGCGACACATACTTACAGTACCACAGAGAAGGGAATAGATACGTATAGTATCAAAGGGAACGCGATATATACTAACAGTACCACAGGGAAGGGGATAGATACGTATAGTATCAAAGGGAACGCGATATATACTTACAGTACCACAGGGAAGAGGATAGATACGTATAGTATCAAAGGGACGATGACACATACTTACAGTACCACAGAGAAGGGAATAGATACGTATTGTATCAAAGGGAACGCGATATATACTTACAGTACCACAGGGAAGGGGAAAGATACGAATAGTATCAAAGGGAACGCGACATATACTTACAGTACCACAGGGAAGGGGATATATACGTATAGTATCAAAGGGACGATGACACATACTTACAGTACCATAGAGAAAGGAATAGATACGTATTGTATCAAAGGGAACGCGATATATACTTACAGTACCACAGAGTAAGGGATAGATACGTATAGTATCAAAGGAAACGCGACACATACTTACAGTACCACAGAGAAGGGAATAGATACGTATAGTATCAAAGGGAACGCGATATATACTAACAGTACCACAGGGAAGGGGATAGATACGTAAAGTATCAAAGGGACGATGACATTTACTTACAGTACCACAGAGAACGGGATAGATACGTTTAGTATGAAACGGAACGCGGCACATACTTACAGTACCGCAGGGAAGGGGATAGATACGAATACTATCAAATGGAATGCGTAAAATACTTACAGTACCACAGAAAAGGGGGTAGATACGTATAGTATCAAAGGGAACGCGATATATACTTACAGTACGACAGAGAAGGGGATAATAACGTATAGTATTAAAGGGAACGCGACATATACTTAAAGTACCACAGAGAATGGGATAGATACGTATAGTATCAAAGGGAAGGCGATATATACTTACAGTACCACAGGGAAGGGGATAGATAGGTATAGTATCAAAGGGAACGCGATATATACTTACAGTACCACAGAGAAGGGGATAATTACGTATAGTATTAAAGGGAACGCGACATATACTTAAAGTACCACAGAGAATGGGATAGATACGTATAGTATCAAAGGGAACGCGATATATACTTACAGTACCACAGGGAAGGGGATAGTTACGTATAGTATCAAAGGGAACGCGATATATACTTACAGTACCACAGAGAAGGGGATAGATACTTATAGTATCAAAGGGAACGCGACACATACTTACAGTACCACATAAAAGGGGATAGATACTTATAGTATCAAAAGGAACGCGACAAATACTTACAGTACCATAGGGAAGGGGATATATACTTAAAGTATCACAGGGAACGCGACAAATACTTACAGTACCACAGAGAAGGGGATAGATACGTATAGTATCAAAGGGAACGCGATATATACTTACAGTACCATAGGGAAGGGGATAGATACGTATAGTGTCAAAGGGAATGCTATATATACTTACAGTACAACAGAGATGCGGATAGATACGTATTGTATCAAAGGGAACGCGACATATACTTAAAGTACCACAGAGAAGGGGATAGATACGTATAGTATCAAAGGGAACGCGATATATACTTACAGTACCGCAGGGAAGGGTATAGATACTTATAGTATCAAAAGAAACGCGATATATACTTACAGTACCACAGAGAAAGGGATAGATACGTATAGTATCAAAGGGAACGCGACATATACTTACAGTACCACAGAGAAGGGGATAGATACGTAAAGTATCAAACGGAACGCGGCACATACGTACAGTACGACAGGGAAGGGATAGTTACGTATAGTATCAAAGGGAACGCGATATACACTTACAGTACCACAGGGAAGGGGATAGATACGTATAGCATCAAACGGAAGGCGGCACATACTTACAGTACGACAGGGAATGGATAGATACGTAAAGTATCAAAGGGAACGCGACAAATACTTACAGTACCACAGGGAAGGGGATAGATACGTTAAGTATCAAAGGGAACGCGATATATACTTACAGTACCACAGAGAAGGGGATAGATACGTATAGTATCAAAGGGAAGGCGACATATACTTACAGTACCACAGGGAAGGGGATAGATACGTAAAGTATCAAAGGGACGATGGCACATACTTACAGTACCACAGAGAATGGGATAGATACGTATAGTATCAAAGGGAACGCGATATTTACTTACAGTACCACAGAGAAGGGGATAGATACGTATAGTATCAAAGGGAACGCGACATATACTTACAGTACCACAGAAAAGGGGATAGATACGTATAGTATCAAACGGAACGCGGCACATACTTACAGTACGACAGGGAAGGGATAGATACGTATAGTATCAAAGGGAACGCGATATATACTTACAGTACCACAGGGAAGGGGATAGATACGTATAGTATCAAACGGAACGCGGCACATACTTACAGTACGACAGGAAAGGGATAGATACGTATAGTATCAAAGGGAACGCGATATATACTTACAGTACCACAGGGAAGGGGATAGATACGTAAAGTATCAAAGGGACGATGGCACATACTTACAGTACCACAGAGAATGGGATAGATACGTATAGTATCAAAGGGAACGCGACATATACTTACAGTACCACAGGGAAGGGGATAGATATGTATAGTATCAATGGGACGATGACACGTACTTACAGTACCATAGGGAAGGGAATATACACATATAATATAAAAGGGAACGCGACACATACTTACGGTACCAGAAAAAGGGAATAAATACTGATAATACCAAAGGCAACGCGACACATACCTACAGTACCACAGGGAAGGGGATACATACGTATAGTATCAAAGGGAACGCGATATATACTTACAGTACCACAGAGAAGGGGATAGATACGTATAGTATCAAAGGGAACGCGACATATACTTACAGTACCACAGAAAAGGGGATAGATACGTATAGTATCAAACGGAACGCAGCACATACTTACAGTACGCAAGGGGAAGGGATATATACGTATAGTATCAAAGGGAACGCGATATATACTTACAGTACCACAGGGAAGGGGATAGATACGTATAGTATCAAACGGAACGCGGCACATACTTACAGTACGACAGGAAAGGGATAGATACTCTGTACGTATAGTATCAAAGGGAACGCGACAAATACTTACAGTACCACAGGGAAGGGGATAGATACGTATAGTATCAAAGGGAACGCGACATATACTTACAGTACCACAGGGAAGGGGACAGATACGTATAGTATCAAAGGGACGATGACAAATACTTACAGTACGACAGGGAAGGGATAGATACGTATAGTATCAAAGGGAAGGCGATATATACTTACAGTACCACAGGGAAGGGGATAGATACGTATAGTATCAAACGGAACGCGGCACATACTTACAGTACGACAGGGAAGGGATAGATACGTATAGTATCAAAGGGAAGGCTATATATACTTACAGTACCACAGGGAAGGGGATAGATACGTATAGTATCAAAGGGAACGCGACATATACTTACAGTACCACAGGGAAGGGGACAGATACGTATAGTATCAAAGGGACGATGACAAATACTTACAGTACGACAGGAAAGGGATAGATACTCTGTACGTATAGTATCAAAGGGAACGCGACAAATACTTACAGTACCACAGGGAAGGGGATAGATACGTATAGTATCAAAGGGAACGCGACATATACTTACAGTACCACAGGGAAGGGGACAGATACGTATAGTATCAAAGGGACGATGACAAATACTTACAGTACGACAGGGAAGGGATAGATACATATAGTATCAAAGGGAAGGCGATATATACTTACAGTACCACAGGGAAGGGGATAGATACGTATAGTATCAAACGGAACGCGGCACATACTTACAGTACGACAGGGAAGGGATAGATACGTATAGTATCAAAGGGAACGCGACATATACTTATAGTTCCACAGGGAAGGGGATAGATACGTATAGTATCAAAGGGACGATGACACATACTTACAGTACCACAGAGAATGGGATAGATACGTATAGTATCAAAGGGAACGCGACATATACTTACAGTACCACAGGGAAGGGGATAGATATGTATAGTATCAATGGGACGATGACACGTACTTACAGTACCATAGGGAAGGGAATATACACATATAATATAAAAGGGAACGCGACACATACTTACGGTACCAGAAAAAGGGAATAAATACTGATAATACCAAAGGCAACGCGACACATACCTACAGTACCACAGGGAAGGGGATACATACTTATAGTATCAAAGGGAACACGACACATACTTACAGTACTAGTACCACATAAAAGGGGATAGATACTTATAGTATCAAAAGGAACGCGACACATACTTACAGTACCACAGGGAAGGGGATATATACTTAAAGTATCACAGGGAACGTGACAAATACTTACAGTACCACATGGAAGGGGATAGATACGTATAGTATCAAAGGGAACGCGATATATACTTACAGTACCACAGAGAAGGGGATAGATACGTATAGTATCAAAGGGAACGCGACATATACTTACAGTACCACAGGGAAGGGGATAGATACGTAAAGTATCAAAGGGACGATGACACATACTTACAGTACCACAGAGAAGGGGATAGATACGTATAGTATCAAAGGGAACGCGACATATACTTACAGTACCACAGAAAAGGGGATAGATACGTATAGTATCAAACGGAACGCGGCACATACTTACAGTACGACAGGGAAGGAATAGATACGTATAGTATCAAAGGGAACGCGATATATACCTACAGTACCACAGGGAAGGGGATAGATACGTATAGTATCAAACGGAACGCGGCACATACTTACAGTACGACAGGAAAGGGATAGATACGTATAGTATCAAAGGAAACGCGACAAATACTTACAGTACCACAGGGAAGGGGATCAGGCCTGGCGTCATTACATTGCAATGTAATGCATTACATTACAATTACTTTGTGATTCTTCCATTACAATTACAATTACAATTACATTTTTTCTCACATGTAATGTATTACATTACAATTACTTTGCCTGTGTAATGCATTACATTACACATTACTTTTTCAATATAAAAACTAAAACATTTCAAAAACAGATTTTTATACGAAATTATTACTGGGGTACATGTATATGTACATATAATACAGTGTTATAGACATAGACTTCAAATACTGGTTAATTAACATGTCCATTGCTCTTTATTATCAGAAGTGTTTCAAACATGCTGTCATTAAGAGAACAATGATCAGGTCTGTGCACCTTTCCGGCAATTAAAACTAAAAAGCCTTTCAACAGGAGCTGATGTGAAGGAAATGGCTAAATACTTGATATTGCTGTATTAGCTTAAGAAAAATGCACTGAATTTGACTTCAAGTATTCCAGTGGATTGATTGACATTTCTTCACATGGCTCTGACAAGTAAATGTCAAAATCATGTACTGCACCAAACCTGTGTCTACTCTTTGATGGAGTAGTAGGAGGCATGAAACTGGAAAAGTCACTTTTAAGTTTCTTCGGTGGTGAAAAATAAATAAATTATCATATAATTTTGTTTTTTATCATTGATCACTTAATCATTAAGACATCATAAAGGGATTTCAAATAGATATAATAAATGTGTCATTAAAGGATTATCTTGTTAAATCCCTAAGGGCTCTGTGAAGACAAACATAAATTGAGAAGATTTGATTGCAATAAAAACATTTTGATATTAATTAGGTGAAATAACAACACACAGGACCCAAACCCCAGTTTGGTGTAAAAATGTTGATTAACATTTTCAATCTTTCATTGAAATACATGTAAGGTGTGTATAGAATACAAAAGTTTCATCTTCATATTTTTTCCATCTATCTATATAGTTTTGTTTAATATTTTTTTTAGAAGTTTTTTCATAGACCACCACACACCAAAATATTCCCAATATCTTTTTATACAAATATCAGAAACCAAGATTAAGACTTGATGATTTTAACAATTTTATATTTCTTACCTTAATATGTGTGATTACGTTTGATGCAATTTATTTAATTCAGTAATTAACTGTGACAATACTTTTATTCAATACTTTCTTTTGTTTTTGTTAATATTTTATTTCTATTTTACAATATTCTTCAATTTCATGTATTTTACAAATTTGTAATGAAAAGTAATGTACAGTAATGGAGGCATTACATTGATTTTTAACAAAAGTAATCATTACATTACCTGTAATTGTAATGCAGAAAATGTGCATTACAAATTACTTTGCATTACATCAAAAAAATGTAATATTACAATGCATTACAATTACAAATTACCATTACCCCAGGCCTGAAGGGGATAGATACGTATAGTATCAAAGGGAACGGGACATATACTTACAGTACCACAGGGAAGGGGATAGATCCGTATAGTATCAAAGGGACGATGACAAATACTTACAGTACGACAGGGAAGGGATAGATACGTATAGTATCAAAGGGAAGGCGATATATACTTACAGTACCACAGGGAAGGGGAAAGATACATAAAGTATCAAACGGAACGCGGCACATACTTACAGTACGACAGGGAAGGGATAGATACGTATAGTATCAAAGGGAACGCGACATATACTTATAGTTCCACAGGGAAGGGGATAGATACGTATAGTATCAAAGGGACGATGACACATACTTACAGTACCACAGAGAATGGGATAGATACGTATAGTATCCAAGGGAACGCGACATATACTTACAGTACCACAGGGAAGGGGACAGATATGTATAGTATCAATGGGACGATGACACATACTTACAGTACCATAGGGACGGGAATATATACATATAGTATAAAGGGGAACGCGACACATACTAACGGTACCAGAAAAAGGGAATAGATACTGATAATATCAAAGGCAACGCGACACATACCTACAGTACCACAGGGAAGGGGATACATACTTATAGTATCAAATGGAACGCGACACATACTTACAGTACCACATAAAAGGGGATAGATACTTATAGTATCAAAAGGAACGCGACACATACTTACAGTACCACAGGGAAGGGGATATATACTTAAAGTATCACAGGGAACGCGACAAATACTTACAGTACCACATGGAAGGGGATAGATACTTATAGTATCAATAGGAACGCGACACATACTTTCAGTACCACATGGAAGATAATAGATACTTATAGTATCAAAACGAACGCGATACACACTTATAGTACCACAGGGAAGGGATAGATACGTATAGTATCAAATTGAACGCGATACACACTTATAGTACCACAGAGAAGGGATAGATACGTATAGTATCAAAGGAAACGCGACACATACTTACAGTACCACAGAGAAGGGGATAGATACGTATAGTATCAAAGGGAACGCGATATATACTTACAGTACCATAGGGAAGGGGATAGATACGTATAGTGTCAAAGGGAATGCGATATATACTTACAGTAAAACAAAGATGCGGATAGATACGTATAGTATCAAAGGGAACGCGACATGTACTTAAAGTACCACAGAGAAGGGGATAGATACGTATAGTATCAAAGGGAACGTGATATATACTTACAGTACCGCAGAGATGCGGATAGATACTTATAGTATCAAAGGAAACGCGATATAAACTTACAGTACCACAGAGAAAGGAATAGATACGTATAGTATCAAAGGGAACGCGACATATACTTACAGTACCACAGAGAAGGGGATAGATACGTAAAGTATCAAACGGAACGCGGCACATACTTACAGTACCACAGGGAAGGGGATAGATACGTTTAGTATCAAAGGGAACGCGATATATACTTGAAGGGGATAGATACGTATAGTATCAAAGGGAACGCGACATATACTTACAGTACCACAGGGAAGGGGATAGATACGTAAAGTATCAAAGGGACGATGACACATACTAACAGTACCACAGAGAAGGGGATAGATACGTATAGTACCAAAGGGAACGCGATATATACTTTCAGTACCACAGAGAAGGGGATAGATACATATAGTATCAAAGGGAACGCGACATATACTTACAGTACCACAGAACAGGGGATATATACGTATAGTATCAAACAGAACACGGCACATACTTACAGTACGACAGGGAAGGGATAGATACGTATAGTATCAAAGGTAACGCGATATATACTTACAGTACCACAGGGAAGGGGATAGATACGTATAGTATCAAACGGAACGCGGCACATACTTACAGTACGACAGGAAAGGGATAGATACTCTGTACGTATAGTATCAAAGGGAACGCGACAAATACTTACAGTACCACAGGGAAGGGGGTAGATACGTATAGTATCAAAGGGAACGCAACATATACTTACAGTACCACAGGGAAGGGGACAGATACGTATAGTATTAAAGGGACGATGACAAATACTTACAGTACGACAGGGAAGGGATAGATACGTATAGTATCAAAGGGAAAGCGATATATACTTACAGTACCCGAGGGAAGGGGATAGATACGTATAGTATCAAACGGAACGTGGCACATACTTACAGTACGACAGGGAAGGGATAGATACGTATAGTATCAAAGGGAACGCGACATATACTTATAGTTCCACAGGGAAGGGGATAGATACGTATAGTATCAAAGGGACGATGACACATACTTACAGTACCACAGAGAATGGGATAGATACGTATAGTATCAAAGGGAACGCGACATATACTTACAGTACCACAGGGAAGGGGATAGATATGTATAGTATCAATGGGACGATGACACATACTTACAGTACCATAGGGAAGGGAATATACACATATAATATAAAAGGGAACGCGACACATACTTACGGTACCAGAAAAAGGGAATAAATACTGATACTACCAAAGGCAACGCGACACATACCTACAGTACCACAGGGAAGGGGATACATACTTATAGTATCAAAGGGAACGCGACACATACTTACAGTACACATAAAAGGGGATAGATACTTATAGTATCAAAAGGAACGCGACACATACTTACAGTACCACAGGGAAGGGGATATATACTTAAAGTATCACAGGGAACGTGACAAGTACTTACAGTACCACATGGAAGGTGATAGATACGTATAGTATCAAAGGGAACGCGATATATACTTACAGTACCACAGAGAAGGGGATAGATACGTATAGTATCAAAGGGAACGCGACATATACTTACAGTACCACAGGGAAGGGGATAGATACGTAAAGTATCAAAGGGACCATGACACATACTTACAGTACCACAGAGAAGGAGATAGATACGTATAGTATCAAAGGGAACGCGATATATACTTACAGTACCACAGAGAAGGGGATAGATACGTATAGTATCAAAGGGAACGCGACATATACTTACAGTACCACACAAAAGGGGATAGATACGTATAGTATCAAACGGAACGCGGCACATACTAACAGTACGACAGGGAAGGGATAGATACGTATAGTATCAAAGGGAACGCGATATATACTTACAGTACCACAGGGAAGGGGATAGATACGTATAGTATCAAACGGAACGCGGCACATACTTACAGTACGACAGGAAAGGGATAGATACTCTGTACGTATAGTATCAAAGGGAACGCGACAAATACTTACAGTACCACATGGAAGGGGATAAATACGTATAGTATCAAAGGGAACGCGACATATACTTACAGTACCACAGGGAAGGGGACAGATACGTATAGTATCAAAGGGACGATGACACATACTTACAGTACCACAGAGAAGGAAATAGATACGTATAGTATCAAAGGGAACACGACATATACTTATAGTTCCACAGGGAAGGGGATAGATACGTATAGTATCAAAGGGACGATGACACATACTTACAGTACCACAGAGAATGGGATAGATACGTATAGTATCAAAGGGAACGCGACATATACTTACAGTACCACAGGGAAGGGGAAAGATATGTATAGTATCAATGGGACGATGACACATACTTACAGTACCATAGGGAAGGGAATATACACATATAATATAAAAGGGAACGCGACACATACTTACGGTACCAGAAAAAGGGAATAAATACTGATAATACCAAAGGCAACGCGACACATACCTACAATACCACAGGGAAGGGGATACATACTTATAGTATCAAAGGCAACGCGACACACACTTACAGTACCACATAAAAGGGGATAGATACTTATAGTATCAAAAGGAACGCGACACATACTTACAGTACCACAGGGAAGGGGATATATACTTAAAGTATCACAGGGAACGCGACAAATACTTACAGTACCACATGGAAGGGGATAAATACGTATAGTATCAAAGGGAACGCGATATATACTTACAGTACCACAGAGAAGGGGATAGATACGTATAGTATCAAAGGGAACGCGACATATACTTACAGTACCACAGGGAAGGGGATAGATACGTAAAGTATCAATGGGACGATGACACATACTTACAGTACCACAGAGAAGGGGATAGATACGTATAGTATTAAAGGGAACGCGATATATACTTACAGTACCACAGAGAAGGGGATAGATACGTATAGTATCAAAAGGAACGCGACATATACTTACAGTACCACAGAAAAGGGGATAGATACGTATAGTATCAAACGAAACGCGGCACATACTTACAGTACGACAGGAAAGGGATAGATACTCTGTACGTATAGTATCAAAGGGAACGCGACAAATACTTACAGTACCACAGGGAAGGGGATAGATACGTATAGTATCAAAGGGAACGCGACATATACTTACAGTACCACAGGGAAGGGGATAGATACGTATAGTATCAAAGGGACGATGACAAATAGTTACAGTACGACAGGGAAGGGATAGATACGTATAGTATCAAAGGGAAGGCGATATATACTTACAGAAACATAGGGAAGGGGATAGATACGTATAGTATCAAACGGAACGCGGCACATACTTACAGTACGACAGGGAAGGGATAGATACGTATAGTATCAAAGGGAACGGGACATATACTTATAGTACCACAGGGAAGGGGATAGATACGTATAGTATCAAAGGGACGATGACACATACTTACAGTACCACAGAGAATGGGATAGATACGTATAGTATCAAAGGGAACGCGACATATACTTACAGTACCACAGGGAAGGGGATAGATATGTATAGTATCAATGGGACGATGACACATACTTACAGTACCATAGGGAAGGGAATATACACATAAAGTATAAAAGGGAACGCGACACATACTTACGGTACCAGAAAAAGGGAATAAATACTGATAAAACCAAAGGCAATGCGATACATACCTACAGTACCACAGGGAAGGGGATACATACTTATAGTATCAAAGGGAACGCGACACATACTTACAGTACCACATAAAAGGGGATAGATACTTATAGTATCAAAAGGAACGCGACACATACTTACAGTACCACAGGGAAGGGGATATATATTTAAAGTATCACAGGGAACGCGACAAATACTTACAGTACCACATGGAAGGGGATAGATACTTATAGTATCAATAGGAACGCGACACATACTTTCAGTACCACATGGAAGATAATAGATACTTATAGTATCAAAACGAACGCGATACACACTTATAGTACCACAGGGAAGGGATAGATACGTATAGTATCAAATTGAACGCGATACACACTTATAGTACCACAGAGAAGGGATAGATACGTATAGTATCAAAGGAAACGCGACACATACTTACAGTACCACAGAGAAGGGGATAGATACGTATGGTATCAAAGGGAACGCGATATATACTTACAGTACCATAGGGAAGGGGATAGATACGTATAGTATCAAAGGGAACGCGATATATAATTACAGTACAACAGAGATGCGGATAGATACGTATAGTATCAAAGGTAACGCGACATATACTTAAAGTACCACAGAGAAGGGGATAGATACGTATAGTATCAAAGGAAACGCGATATATACTTACAGTACCACAGAGAAAGTGATAGATACGTATAATATCAAAGGGAACGCGACATATACTTACAGTACCACAGAGAAGGGGATAGATACGTATAGTATCAAACGGAACGCGGCACATACTTACAGTACCACAGGGAAGGGATAGATACGTATAGTATCAAAGGGAACGCGATATACACTTACAGTACCACAGGGAAGGGGATAGATATGTATAGTATCAAACATAAGGCGGCACATACTTACAGTACGACAGGGAAGGGATAGATACGTATAGTATCAAAGGGAACGCGACAAATACATACAGTACCACAGGGAAGGGGATAGATACGTATAGTATCAAAGGGAACGCGATATATACTTACAGTACCACAGATAAGGTGATAGATACGTATAGTATCAAAGGGAACGCGACATATACTTACAGTACCACAGGGAAGGGGATAGATACGTAAAGTATCAAAGGGACGATGACACATACTTACAATACCACAGAGAAGGGGATAGATACCTATAGTATCAAAGGGAACGCGATATATACTTACAGTACCACAGAGAAGGGGATAGATACGTATATTATCAAACGGAACGCGGCACATACTTACGACAGGAAAGGGATAGATACTCTGTACGTATAGTATCAAAGGGAACGCGACAAATACTTACAGTACCACAGGGAAGGGGATAGATACGTATAGTATCAAAGGGAACGCGACATATACTTACAGTACCACAGGGAAGGGTACAGATACGTATAGTATCAAAGGGACGATGACAAATACTTACAGTACGACAGGGAAGGGATAGATACGTATAGTATCAAAGGGAACGCGATATATACTAACAGTACCACAGGGAAGGGGATAGAGACGTATAGTATCAAACGGAACGCGGCACATACTTACAGTACGACAGGAAAGGGATAGATACTCTGTACGTATAGTATCAAAGGGAACGCGACAAATATTTACAGTACCACAGGGAAGGGGATAGATACGTATAGTATCAAAGGGAACGCGACATATACTTACAGTACCACAGGGAAGGGGACAGATACGTATAGTATCAAAGGGACGATTACACATACTTACAGTACAACAGAGAAGGGGATAGATACGTATTGTATCAAATGGAACGCGATATATACTTACAGTACCACAGAGAAGGGGATAGATACGTATAGTATCAAAGGGAACGCGACATATACTTACAGTACCACAGAGAAGGGGATAGATACGTATAGTATCAAAGGGAACGCGACATATACTTACAGTACCACAGGAAAGGGGGCAGATACGTATAGTACCAAAGGGACGATGACAAATACTTACAGTACGACAGGGAAGGGATAGATACGTATAGTATCAAAGGGAAGGCGATATATACTTTCAGTACCACAGGGAAGGGGATAGATACGTATAGTATCAAACGGAACGCGGCACATACTTACAGTACGACAGGGAAGGGATAGATACGTATAGTATCAAAGGGAACGCGACATATACTTATAGTTCCACAGGGAAGGAGATAGATACGTATAGTATCAAAGGGACGATGACACATACTTACAGTACCACAGAGAATGGGATAGATACGTATAGTATCAAAGGGAACGCGACATATACTTACAGTACCACAGGGAAGGGGATAGATATGTATATAGTATCAATGGGATGATGACACATACTTACAGTACCATAGGGAAGGGAATATACACATATAATATAAAAGGCAACGCGACACATACCTACAATACCACAGGGAAGGGGATACATACTTATAGTATCAAAGGGAACGCGACACATACTTACAGTACCACATAAAAGGGGATAGATACTTATAGTATCAAAAGGAACGCGACACATACTTACAGTACCACAGGGAAGGGGATATATACTTAAAGTATCACAGGGAACGCGACAAATACTTACAGTACCACATGGAAGGGGATAAATACGTATAGTATCAAAGGAAACGCGACATATACTTACAGTACCACAGGGAAGGGGACATATACGTATAGTATCAAAGGGACGATGACACATACTTACAGTACCACAGAGAAGGAAATAGATACGTATAGTATCAAAGGGAACGCGACATATACTTACAGGCCCACAGGGAAGGGGATAGATACGTATAGTATCAAAGGGACGATGACACATACTTACAGTACAACAGAGAAGGGGATAGATACGTATTGTATCAAAGGGAACGCGATATATACTTACAGTACCACAGAGAAGGGGATAAATACGTATAGTATCAAAGGGAACACGATATATACTTACAGTACCACAGAGAAGGGGATAGATACGTATAGTATGAAAGGGAACGCGACATATGGGTCAAAATCTTTAATTGTTTTTACATAGGCGGTAATGGTAACGTTTTTTCCTGTAGCTCAGTCCATATCGTTAACTTGGATATGTATGATAGCTTGTTTCGAAGCTGTGACATTTTCACATATGTGGTTAAATTTTCGGGGTACGAAGTGAGATTACTTTTTCCGTAAATTAGCAAACCCCGAACATCCTGTTGTGATGCGGCTCCTTGTGGTAAAATATCCCCTTTTTAACACAATAAGTTCTTTGAAAATTTAATACTTTGAACACATTCAATAGCTCCATAGTTTTTACACATTTATTCTATGTTCCTCTACTTTCCTAATCACCACAAATAATTAAGTTCAGTCATTTGCTAAAAATAGAAACATGTCCAATATCACTACACAGAGATTTTTTCTTTACACGTGACTTTTGAGTTCCTCATTTCAAGGCGCATTAGGGATGTTGTCCCATATTGTAATCCATACTTCTGATTTTTCCAAATATTTTTATGTGATCTTCATCGGTATAATATTCTGAATAAATCTTTGTTTTTTTGTCCATTTCTGAAAAAAAATAAAGTTGTTTTAGCACTATAAGGCAATGACACTTTCGTCGCTATATTCATTTATTTTGAATACAATGAGTATGTATAAGTAATTTCTTCCAGATTACCTCCACTAGTCAAATCAAGGACAAAACTTCTGATTATAACCTTTAATTACAATACACAGACCCTGATAAAGCATTCTATAAAATTTTCTTGTGCCTTAAAGTGCATTTTGACAGAGAAATTATGCAAAACTGAAGGTTTTATAAAAAAAAACAACACCAAAATAATTATTCTTACTAGTGGAAATCTTGTATTTAATACTGTTGAAACCGTTCTAAACTTCTGGGAAAGTCATCCGTATCATATAATTAGAGTGCAATATAGTGCAAATTTTCAAAACTTGTCCTTTCACATAATTCCATTTGAGAAAAAATGTTTTTTACATGTTTTTCAGTGAAAACCTTTTATCAGTGAGAAATCCACATGAGGTCTTAACGGAAACATTGTGACATCACATGTATTATGGCGTCATTAAATAACGACAGATCAAAATAGCGCTGAATATAGTTTGCAGTGTTACACGAGAAACAGTTGCCGCAAGATTTAACTCGAAATATTGAGTCCAAACGATCTGTAACTAAGCCTTTTCATTTAATACCAAGACCATAGCAACAGTTTTCATATTAGCATATTTTTAACATACCGACTGTAATTTTAATTGCATAAATACCAGAAATAAACAATTAGAGCTTGATTAATAAAACAAAATGCTTACCAGTTATTCAGGACTTTTCAAAACCTCTAGTTTGCCATCTCAGGTTGAAAAATAATGATATGTCTGGAACTGAAATAAGACACAAAAAAAAAATACTCAGGCTGTGTTATCATTTGATTTAAATACAAAGTATTATTGAGAGAGAAAAATCTATTCTTGAAAGTTTAATCACAAAGAAAGACAAATGCTTCTCCCTTGTGGCTTAGCCACCTTCATTTAAACCTTTTGTATTAGAACCATGGGTAGTAGCTAACTAGCTTAATAGTTGAATAGGTGCAGAAATATTGTTTTCAAGAAGGTTTGACCCTCCCCCTTTTTCACTGAGAAATGACAATATCCTTTGTTTTGCTCATGTGCATTAAAATAATAATTCATGATTTTCTAAAAACATGTAACTGTTTTTGTCTGTTTTTTTGTGCATATGATATCTACTGACCACATCAAATCATTGGATAAAGGCACATGCGATGATGAATCTCACATTACTCGTATAAAGTGTGTTATCTCCCTTGATTATCAGGTATTCCTGTAGACCAGAGTGATATTACATAACAAAGACTATATTGTGTCATGTTTACTTACAATTTAATAATATTTAAAAGTTATTTCTTGCCTTTTCAATGTAGTAAACACATTCCTTTTGGATCTCTCGGAAGTAAACAAATTTATGATTGTGCCTAAAACAAGTGTTCAGCCCCGTGCTAGTGATGCATTTTAAAAGCGAAAATTTTCTTGAGTTTTTGCTGATCTTTATCAATAACATTTAGCTTTAACAATTTATAATATCTAGGTATAAATAAAAAACTACTTACCATCATTTTCGGTGGTGTACAAGGTGAAATCATCCATAAATCAGTCTGACAACCTCTGGAATTGAGCTTCTAATTTGGGTCAAAATCTTTAATTGTTTTTACATAGGCGGTAATGGTAACGTTTTTTCCTGTAGCTCAGTCCATATCGTTAACTTGGATATGTATGATAGCTTGTTTCGAAGCTGTGACATTTTCACATATGTGGTTAAATTTTCGGGGTACGAAGTGAGATTACTTTTTCCGTAAATTAGCAAACCCCGAACATCCTGTTGTGATGCGGCTCCTTGTGGTAAAATATCCCCTTTTTAACACAATAAGTTCTTTGAAAATTTAATACTTTGAACACATTCAATAGCTCCATAGTTTTTACACATTTATTCTATGTTCCTCTACTTTCCTAATCACCACAAATAATTAAGTTCAGTCATTTGCTAAAAATAGAAACATGTCCAATATCACTACACAGAGATTTTTTCTTTACACGTGACTTTTGAGTTCCTCATTTCAAGGCGCATTAGGGATGTTGTCCCATATACTTACAGTACCACAGGGAAGGGGACATATACGTAAAGTATCAAAGGGACGATGACAAATACTTACAGTACGACAGGGAAGGGATAAATACGTATAGTATCAAAGGGAAGGCGATATATATTTACAGTACCACAGGGAAGGGGATAGATACGTATAGTATCAAACGGAACGCGGCACATACTTACAGTACGACAGGGAAGGGATAGATACGTATAGTATCAAAGGGAACGCGACATATACTTATAGTTCCACAGGGAAGGGGATAGATACGTATAGTATCAAAGGGACGATGACACATACTTACAGTACCACAGAGAATGGGATAGATACGTATAGTATCAAAGGGAACGCGACATATACTTACAGTACCACAGGGAAGGGGATAGATATCTATAGTATCAATGGGACGATGACACATACTTACAGTACCATAGGGAAGGGAATATACACATATAATATAAAAGGGAACGCGACACATACTTACGGTACCAGAAAAGGGGAAAAAATACTGATAATACCAAAGGCAACGCGACACATACCTACAATACCACAGGGAAGGGGATACATACTTATAGTATCAAAGGGAACGCGACACATACTTACAGTACCACATAAAAGGGGATAGATACTTATAGTATCAAAAGGAACGCGACACATACTTACAGTACCACAGGGAAAGGGATATATACTTAAAGTATCACAGGGAACGCGACAAATACTTACAGTACCACAGGGAAGGGGATAGATACGTATAGTATCAAAGGGAACGCGATATATACTTACAGTACCAAAGAGAAGGGGATAGATACGTATAGTATCAAAGGGAACGCGACATATACTTACAGTACCACAGAAAAGGGGATAGATACGTATAGTATCAAACGGAACGCGGCACATACTTACAGTACGACAGGAAAGGGATACATACTCTGTACGTATAGTATCAAAGGGAACGCGACAAATACTTACAGTACCACAGGGAAGGGGATAGATACTTATAGTATCAAAGGGAACGCGACATATACTTACAGTACCACAGGGAAGGGAATAGATACGTATAGTATCAAAGGGACGATGACAAGTAGTTACAGTACGACAGGGAAGGGATAGATACGTATAGTATCAAAGGGAAGGCGATATATACTTACAGTACCACAGGGAAGGGGAAAAATACGTATAGTATCAAACGGAACGCGGCACATACTTACAGTACGACAGGGAAGGGATAGATACGTATAGTATCAAAGGGAACGCGACATATACTTATAGTACCACAGGGAAGGGGATAGATACGTATAGTATCAAAGGGACGATGACACATACTTACAGTACCACAGAGAATGGGATAGATACGTATAGTATCAAAGGGAACGCGACATATACTTACAGTACCACAGGGAAGGGGATAGATATGTATAGTATCAATGGGACGATGACACATACTTACAGTACCATAGGGAAGGGAATATACACATAAAGTATAAAAGGGAACGCGACACATACCTACGGTACCAGAAAAAGGGAATAAATACTGATAAAACCAAAGGCAACGCGACACATACCTACAGTACCACAGGGAAGGGGATACATACTTATAGTATCAAAGGGAACGCGACACATACTTACAGTACCACATAAAAGGGGATAGATACTTATAGTATCAAAAGGAACGCGACACATACTTACAGTACCACAGGGAAGGGGATATTTATTTAAAGTATCACAGGGAACGCGACAAATACTTACAGTACCACATGGAAGGGGATAGATACTTATAGTATCAATAGGAACGCGACACATACTTTCAGTACCACATGGAAGATAATAGATACTTATAGTATCAAAACGAACGCGATACACACTTATAGTACCACAGGGAAGGGATAGATACGTATAGTATCAAATTGAACGCGATACACACTTATAGTACCACAGAGAAGGGATAGATACGTATAGTATCAAAGGAAACGCGACAAATACTTACAGTACCACAGAGAAGGGGATAGATACGTATGGTATCAAAGGGAACGCGATATATACTTACAGTACCATAGGGAAGGGGATAGATACGTATAGTATCAAAGGGAACGCGATATATACTTACAGTACAACAGAGATGCGGATAGATACGTATAGTATCAAAGGGAACGCGACAAATACTTACAGTACCACAGGGAAGGGGATATATACGTATAGTATCAAAGGGAACGCGATATATACTTACAGTACCACAGATAAGGGGATAGATACGTATAGTATCAAAGGGAACCCGACATATACTTACAGTACCACAGGGAAGGGGATAGATACGTAAAGTATCAAAGGGACGATGACACATACTTACAATACCACAGAGAAGGGGATAGATACGTATAGTTTCAAAGGGAACACGATATATACTTACAGTACCACAGAGAAGGGGATAGATACGTATAGTATCAAAGGGAACGCGGCACATACTTACAGTACGACAGGGAAGGGATAGATACGTATAGTATCAAAGGGAACTCGATATATACTTACAGTACCACAGAGAAGGAGATAGATACGTATAGTATCAAAGGGACGATGACAAATACTTACAGTACGACAGGGAAGGGATAGATACGTATAGTATCAAAGGGAAGGCGATATATACTAACAGTACCACAGGGAAGGGGATAGATACGTATAGTATCAAACGGAACGCGGCACATTCTTACAGTACGACAGGGAAGGGATAGATACGTATAGTATCAAAGGGAACGCGACATATACTTATAGTACCACAGGGAAGGGGATAGATACGTATAGTATCAAAGGGACGATGACACATACTTACAGTACCACAGAAAAGGGGATAGATACGTATAGTATCAAAGGGAACGCGACATATACTTACAGTACCACAGGGAAGGGGATAGATACGTAAAGTATCAATGGGACGATGACACATACTTACAGTACCATAGGGAAGGGAATGTACAATGTATACATATAGTATAAAAGGGAACGCGACACATACTTACGGTACCAGAAAAAGGGAATAGATACTGATAATATCAAAGGCAACGCGACACATACCTACAGTACCACAGGGAAGGGGATATATACTTAAAGTATCACAGGGAACGCGACAAATACTTACAATACCACATGGAAGGGGATAGATATTTATAGTATCAATAGGACTGCGATACACACTTATAGTACCACAGGGAAGGGATAGATACGTATAGTATCAAATTGAACGCGATACACACTTATAGTACCACAGAGAAGGGATAGATACGTATAGTATCAAATTAAACGCGATACACACTTATAGTACCACAGAGAAGGGATAGATACGTATAGTATCAAAGGAAACGCGACACATACTTACAGTACCACAGAGAAGGGGATAGATACGTATAGTATCAAAGGGAACGCGATATATACTTACAGTACAACAGGGAAGGGGATAGATACGTATAGTATCAAAGGGAACGCGATATATACTAACAGTACAACAGAGATGCGGATAGATACGTATAGTATCAAAGGGAACGCGACATATACTTAAAGTACCACAGAGAAAGGGATAGATACGTATAGTATCAAAGGGAACGCGATATATACTTACAGTACCGCAGGGAAGGGTATATATACTTATAGTATCAAAGGAAACGCGATATATACTTACAATTCCACAGAGAAAGGGATAGATACGTATAGTATCAAAGGGAACGCGACATATACTTACAGTACCACAGAGAAGGGGATAGATACGTATAGTATCAAACGGAACGCGGCACATACTTACAGTACGACAGGGAAGGGATAGATACGAATAGTATCAAAGGGAACGCGATATATACTAACAGTACCACAGGGAAGGGGATAGATACGTATAGTATCAAACGGAACGCGGCACATACTTACAGTACGACAGGGAAGGGATAGATACGTATAGTATCAAAGGGAACGCGACAAATACTTACAGTACCACAGGGAAGGGGATAGATACGTATAGTATCAAAGGGAACACGATATATACTTACAGTACCACAGAAAAGGAGATAGATACGTATAGTATCAAAGGGAACGCGACATATACTTACAGTACCACAGGGAAGGTGATATATACGTATAGTATCAAAGGGACGATGACACATACTAACAGTACCACAGAGAAGGGGATAGATACGTATAGTATCAAAGGGAACGCGACATATACTTACAGTACCACAGGGAAGGGGATAGATACGTATAGTATCAAAGGGACGATGACACATACTTACAGTACCACAGAGAAGGGGATAGATACGTATAGTATCAAAGGGAACGCGATATATACTTACAGTACCACAGAGAAGGGGATAGATACGTATAGTATCAAAGGGAACGCGGCACATACTTACAATACGACAGGGAAGGGATAGATACGTATAGAATCAAAGGGAACGCGATATATGCTTACAGTACCACAGAGAAGGGGATAGATACGTATAGTATCAAAGGGAACGCGACATATACTTACAGTACCACAGAGAAGGGGATAGATACGTAAAGTATCAAAGGGACGATGACATATACTTACAGTAGAACTACAGATAAGGGGATAGATACGTAAAGTATGAAACGGAACGCGGCACATACTTACAGTACCGCAGGGAAGGGGATAGATACGAATAGTATCAAATGGAACGCGACATATACTTACAGTACCACAGAGAAGGGGATAAATACGTATTGTTTCAAAGGGAACGCGACATATACTTACAGTACGACAGGGAAGGGATAGATACGTATAGTATCAAAGGGAACGCGATATATACTAACAGTACCACAGAGAAGGCGATTGATACAAATAGTATCAAAGGGAACGCGACATATACTTACAGTACCACAGAGAAGGGGATAGATACGAATAGTATCAAACGGAACGCGGCACATACTTACAGTACGACAGGGAAGGGACAGATACGTATAGTATCAAAGAGAACGCGATATATACTTACAGTACCGCAGGGAAGGGGATAGATACGTAAAGTATCAAACGGAACGCGGCACATACTTACAGTACGACAGGGAAGGGTTGGATACGTATAGTATCAAAGGGAACGCGACATATACTTATAGTACCACAGGGAAGGGGATAGATACGTATAGTATCAAAGGGACTATTACACCTACTTACAGTACCACAGAGAAGGGGATAGATACGTATAAATGTAGTATCAAAGGGAACGCGACATATACTTACAGAACTACAGGGAAGGGGATAGATACGTATAGTATCAAAGGGACGATGACACATACTTACAGTATCAAAGGGAAGGGAATATATACATATAGTATCAAAGGGAACGCGATATATACTTACAGTACCACAGAGAAGGGGATAGAAACGTATAGTATCAAAGGGAACGCGAGACATACTTACAGTACCATAGGGAAGGGAATATGTACGTATAGTATCAAAGGGAACGCGACATATACTTACAGTACCACAGAGAAGGGGATAGATACGCATAGTATCAAAGGGAACGCGACATATACTTACAGTACCACAGAGAAGGGGATAGATACGCATAGTATCAAAGGGAACGCGACATATACTTACAGTACCACAGAGAAGGGGATAGATACGTATAGTATCAAAGGGAACGCGGCACATACTTACAGTACCACAGAGAAGGGGATAGATACGCATAGTATCAAAGGGAACGCGACATATACTTATAGTACCACAGGGAAGGGGATAGATACATATAGTATCAAAGGGACGAAGACATATACTTACAGTACTACAGAGAAGGGGATAGATACCTAAAGTATCAAACGGAATGCGGCACATACTTACAGTACCACAGGGAAGGGGATAGATACGTATAGTATCAAACGGAACGCGGCACATACTTACAGTACGACAGGGAAGGGATAGATAAGTATAGTATCAAAGGGAACGCGATATATACTTACAGTACCACAGAGAAGGGGATAGATACATTTAGTACCAAAGGGCAGGCAACAAAAACCAAAAACATATTATACACATCATGTCACTATAATAAATAATTATTTATTTTCTTACTTACTTACAAACTTAATTTATAACTTACTATAAACTATCAAGTTTCCTATCCGTGTTTTCTCCATTTGTAAACACAATATCAGGTAAATGACTGTTTTAAAGTGCTATAATGTAAGTGAGTAGATTTTACAAAACACAACACTTGGTTAATGTATGTATTGTTTCAAAAACTTCTTTCAGCAAACCACGTGTGAAACAAGTAATCTGCATAAATTAAAGATGAATAGATCAATAATAATTTTAATTAACGATCAATAGATTAATTGTTGGATTACACGCTAGTGAATGTTATATACTTTGAAATTAGATGTTTTGCCGTAGGGCGTAGTATGTATTTATGCTACGTACAAGCCTCCTTTTACAAGGAGCACCACCATAAGTCATGGTGTAAAAGTTCCTCGCCTTCATTTTCGTACTTTGTTTGAATGGTAATAAATACATTTCTTCATGATTAAGTAACATGTATTAATTATTTATTTAGTGTGCCCGGAATATAAACCCTTAATAAAGTAAGCTTACAATATATTAGACGTGTTACAAGAGTCAATACGATTTTGGCGCTGATGTTAAATACAAATACTACCTTAGTTTATAATGGGGACCATCTCAAAAAGCCCAGATAATCATTCATCATAGTTCATGGGGGAGGTTATAATTGTTTTTGTCCTATTCAGATTTTTCTCTCGCGCGCTATGTAGTTTATTTTTTTCAATATTTAACACTCAAAATATTTTATTTCTCATTTCTTGACCAAAACATTTTGTTTCATCAGAATACTTTTAATTTTTTTTTTTTTTAGTTATAAATGTTCGTTTATTTGAAATTTATTAAAAATGTGCTTTGTGTTTGTTTATTCCATATTACTACTAGTAACTATAGATAAAAGATCTCACAAACCATATTATGATATTTAAAGCCGCCACAATTTGCGCCTGTCCCAATTCATGAACCTCTAGTCCTTGTTAGTCTCGTGTGCGTGTGTGGGTTTTTTGTTTATTTGTATGTTTCGAACTTTAATTTGGAGTCAATTGCTCTGAACTAGTAAACGTTATTGTTTAGTGGTTAGCAAACGCCCGACTTCGGATGCGGGATTGTCTAAATGCGTTCAATACCCATTCGTGGCTTTGGATTGTTTTTTTCTCTAAAGTCGGGTTGTTGTCTCTTTGGTAAATTCCCCGTTTTCATTGTCCATTCTATATCCATGTCGAGACCTGTTGTGGCGTTTATGCAGTATATGTTTTTGCTCATGTTGAAGGCCTTTAGTTGCCAAGTGTGGTTCTTTCCTCGTTCTGATAACTTCTTTCATACTAATTGTTCATCCAACAAAGAATTTTATATGTGCCACCTAGAGTTATTAAGTTTTTTGGTCTGTGCGTCCGTCCGTTTGTCCTTCTGTCCTCCTATCCGTCTGTTGGTCCGTTCGTTCGTTGGTCCGTTCGTTGGTCCGTCTGTCACGCTTAGGTTAAGGTTTTCAGTCGAGGTATTTTTTGATGAAGTTGAAGTCCAACCAACTTGAAAATGAGTAAATCCCAAATTGCAGGATCATTATATATAGCCAGTTATGAAGAGCTGTACAATATACAGACAAATGAGAAGATCCGATAAGGGCCAATTTTTGCCCCAAATTTAAGGTTCATCTGACGAAAGATTTTTTACACTTTTTAAACACTTAAGTGTCTATTTCAGTTGATTCAATTAGTAAATGTGAAACATTTTAACTGATTAAGTAATTAAAAACGCTCCGATTCAAGCTTAAATATGAAAAATTTATCAAATATGCCAAAAAATGTAACTTTTTAGATGGTTTTTGTCAAATATAAAAGTGGCCGCATCCGAATTCATCCTCAATCTTTATATATGTTATATATTATAATCAAATACAACTTACATTTCAATATGGGTATTATGTGCATTGTATTGTCAAAAACAACCCATATTTGTGTAGAAGCATTCTACTTTCAAATAAATAACTAAAAATTACATTTTTAACAATTTTGTAAAACGGCTTTATTTTGGGGTCAAAAAGGGGTCTTACTGGACCTACTTCTTAATATAACGACATGCATTTATAAAGAAAAGCGTACTTGAATAAACTAGTAGTACTTTTGTTTTATCAGATTACTGATGACAACAGTTTTATATCATTTACTCATAAATCACGCATGCACATTGACATAAAAATGAGACCAGCGTTTATTGATGAAAAATTAAATATAGGGTCCATTCGGCTATGTTGAAAATAAGGAGATACATGTATGAGGTGACAATCTATGAAACAGCAACTTAATGCCACAATTAAATACAACTTAAAGGCAACATGCAGTCATCAATAATAAATATTTGTCTATACAATTTGTCAATCCCTAAATCCATTCGGCAATCCTTGGTAGAATCTGCTACCCCCCCCCCCCCCCCCCCCCTTTTCTATTCCTCGGCTGTTACACGGTATGTGATATGTGTCTATGCCTTACATTTCTTCGCCGGAAGATGAACGGTTTACTGATTATTGCATACTTTATTTCCCTCATATACAGGAGATCAGTTATGGAAGCCTTCGTATCACGGACGAGGTAAGATGAGGATACGGAATCAACCGAGTTGAGACAAATGTCCCTAAATCGTCTACGAAGTCTGGAAAAAAAGTTCCAAACAATCATAGATCTACATTTGTTCAAATTACGAAATATTTAAGATCAGGAAATACTGACGAGTTCATGTTAAATGCACACGTACATGAATATGTATATGTGACGGCATCGAATTTACCAATATTAAATCGCTATAAATGGACAAACAAAAAGTACAACATTTCGCAAAGAGCGTACGATACATATTCGTTTTATCAGAAATAAGTAAAATGGGTCAATAGAAAAACTTGCACGTGAGTGTATCCTCGTTGTATAAATATTGCCTGATACATGTATATGACTATCAAATAGTTCCATAACTCTGGCACGGCTGACCAGATTATTTTCAAATAAAAAACAAGCATGGATGCTTAAACCAATCCCACAACAGTACAAATGAAAAATTGTCGTTTTGGTTTCATCTGTCATCTTTATATTTTGTACATTGTCTTGTTATAAATTCGACCGTAAGCAATTATATTCATACTAAGACTACATTCGTCTCAGCTCTGCCAATTCCTAACCTTCATCTAGAAGGAGAGTAGCAGCTTCTACCGAGGGTTGCCGAATGACTTAAACTAGTGCTACATAAGTTAAATACTGAGAAACGTTTTGAAAGAGCTAATGACCCAAAGGATCTTGAAAATATTCAAAGGTCGATTTTGCCGATGAACGTTATAACCTGAGTTTCTTAATTTTTCGTTTATGCTGTTCGGTGTGAGCCATATTAAATGGTCCGCAAAGAACGTCGTACTTTGACCTATAACGGTTTACACATTCTGACTTGAATGGAGAGTTGTCTCATTGGACCTCATACCACATCTTTTTATATCTACTTAACTTATCATATTATATATATGTGTTTGTGATCGTGTCATATCATAAACAATGTTAGTCTGACACTGTCGTAACTAAAGGGTTCAATGTCCATAATATCATCTTCTCTTACGCAAATGTAAGTTCACTGCCTCTAAACAGAACCTGTATGTCGTTAAAAAAATATTAAATAATAATGATCAACGTCAGATGAGAGTCGCGGTGTAGTGGTTAGAGCATCGGACTACTAACACAAAGGTTCCTGGTTCGATTCCCGTTCCGGGATGACAATTTCAGGGACTGAATTTTCGGCTCTCCCTTCACACCATTTGCGAGTATTGTCTTGAAGAAACGATGATAGTCCGTCGGAAGAGGACGTTAAATGGCTGACCCGTGTTAAGAGAGATCCATACCTCTTACACGTTAAAGACGTTACGCACGTTATTGCGTCAATACCGTGTAATCAACCAGTCCACACTTATAAACGGCTTTTCTATAAAATCATAACAGTTAAGTTAGATAAAACTTATATCCATAGACTAGACAGGTAAATACTATTCCGATAAAAAATACAAATTGTTTTATCATATTTTACTTTAGTCTAAAATAAGGACAACATATTGAAAAAACGTCAAAAATATGCGTGTCAGACGTAACAGACTATACACATAATCTCTTTAGCGGGGGTGTTTGTGTTCTTCAAAATAACGTTATATCCACGAAAATTCGAATGAATGATATGCTTCATATATAAAGTATAATAATATTACTGGATATGTGTTTCTGATAGGACCAACGCTATTTTTTGGCAAAAACAAATAGTGTTCATATTGGTCAGATTTTTGAAGATGTTAAGTTATCAAAATTTATTGGTTTTAAAATATAAGATTACATGATATTTCGTTTGTGTAAATTCGGCTCACATATGTGCATACATAGATCATATCAAAATCGAGTTTTTGGAGCACTCACACTACATATAAAAATACAACGGCTTCTGGCAAATGTCTTGCAAGATGTCCAATGTCGGATTTCGCCGTTTTTTACAAATAAATCGTCATTTGCGACGTTATCTATTAAAAAAATAGATTAGTTGCATATTAAATAGTCCTTTTCCGTAATTGTGCTTTAACTTTACAAAACAGCTACATACTTTTTGATGCGTAGTCAAAACGACTTCGTTTTCAAACAAATGAAATGTCTTGCAAGTTTGTCCACTGGGCGATTTTCGTACGTTTTCAACGTTGTCGATTCGGGGTACGCTATTTATGGTGGATCATCTGTATATAGTTCCTCAGATAGAATTTTCTTGATAATCAGATACTATCAACAAGACCACTAAGTATTAAAAAAAATCCAATGACTGGGTTTGTTGTTTAGATGAGGTTTTTAAGTTGTGAAAAAGTTTTGTATCACAAGAGGATAACCAATTATTTTTATCAAATTTTCAAATTTGGGAAGCGTAAACTGACTGCAATATTTTTTTCATTTCTCTGCACTAAGATTCATGTGTATAGAATGAGCCCACAACCTCAGAGTTGACTTACGGATATTTGCGGTACACGTCAAATAGACAGCAAAGAACGACACCAACAATTCATCACATCTGAAGATAAACAGTATGATCATTGCAAAAACACAAATAAAGTCTACAAATTGTCTGTGTCATTTTACTGTTATTGTTTGTGACCCTAACATTACCTATACAAACAGATTGACGTAAATGAAGTGGACATGTATAGTGTATGACCTCTAACTTTAGTACGATTATCATAATTATTTGATAGTTATTTTTCTGTCAAATTTTGTTAATTAAACGACATGTTTAGGTATAAATAAGTAGTTCATATAACATTATTGGTAGAATCAATTTATCAAGATGTTATTGACTTTTCTTATACCATAATAGAAAAACAAAAGATATGGGGTATTTATCTTACCTCCTATACATTTCTAGGAATATGATTGGTTAAAAGCGACCTCGTGGAGACCGTGTATATTCAATATTAGGTTAGTAGGGAGGCGGGGCTAATATAACTTTATTGTTAGAATCAAGTTATCAAGATGTTATTGACTTTTCATATACCATAATAGAAAAACAAAGGTATATGGGGTATTCATACATTTTTGTGTACATGACAAAAAATAAGTACATGTACAGTAAAAAAAAACACAAAAACAAAACGCTTTTATTGCTGTTCCTCATCTTGAAGTCAGTTGCATGCTTTTAGATCAAGAGAGAGGCGAAAGATACCCAAAGGACGTCCATACTAATACGTCAAGAGAGAGGCGAAAGATACCCAAAGGACGTCCATACTAATACGTCAAGAGAGAGGCGAAAGATACCCAAAGGACGTCCATACTAATACGTCAGAGAGAGGCGAAAGATACCCAAAGGACGTCCATACTAATACGTCAAGAGAGAGGCGAAAGATACCCAAAGGACGTCCATACTAATACGTCAAGAGAGAGGCGAAAGATACTAAAAGGACTTCCATACTAATACGTCAAGAGAGAGGCGAAAGATACCAAAAGGACTTCCATACTAATACGTCAAGAGAGAGGCGAAAGATACCAAAGGGACTTCCATACTAATACGTCAAGAGAGAGGCGAAAGATACCAAAGGGACTTCCATACTAATACGTCAAGAGAGAGGCGAAAGATACCAAAGGGACTTCCATACTAATACGTCAAGAGAGAGGCGAAAGATACCAAAGGGACTTCCATACTAATACGTCAAGAGAGAGGCGAAAGATACCAAAGGGACTTCCATACTAATACGTCAAGAGAGAGGCGAAAGATACCAAAGGGACTTCCATACTCATAAGTAGAAACATATAAACTGACAATGACATGGCTAAAAAAACAATATACAAACTATACAAATCACTGTGACAACATAGATTTTACTATAGACGGAGCAACACAGGTCACCCCAAAAACTGGGGGTGATCTCCGGTGCTCCCTTATGGTGAACAGATCCTGCTCCTCATGTTGAAACCACCGTATTGCTCATGCAAGTTCAAACACGGTGAGTAAGTCGCTTTCTTTGTGAGTCACAACCCTCTAGTAAAGAATCATGCATGATATGAAATACAAGTCCTTGAATTTCGTATCAAGTGGGAGAGTAATAACTGGAGATATATTCTTCGTGTGCAGTTGCTGCTGGAATATTGCTACATAGAAATGTAAAGTTCACAATTGGGAAGTTTAACTCATCTATTTTGTCGTAAAGTTTTGATTTCAACCGATAATGTTTCGTATCACACAGCATGAGATGTATTATTAATAAGCGAAATGAACTTTACCCATTGACTAATTGGATCATTATCCCTTAAATATAAAAAAGAAGATGTGGTATGATTGCCAATGAGACAACTATCCACAAAAGACTAAAATGACACAGGCATTAACAACAATAGGTCATCGTACGGCCTTCAACAATGAGCTAAGCCCATACCGCATAGTTAACTATAAAAAGGCCCCGATAAGACAATGTAAAACAATTCAAACGAGAAAACAAACGACCTTATCTATTTTCAACTTTATATTTGCGTTGAGCCAGGAAGCATGTTAGCAAATAATTGGTTTACCGTAATTTTTTCAGACGACCACAAAACCACAACCCCATAATATGAATAAATTGCGGTCGCATGAAAAAATGCGATTTTGACAAAATAAAAAAAAAATAACAATTATTTCCTTATATGTTCCCGTTAGTTTCTTGTCAAAGATATTGATTATTTGTTATGGGGGAAGGGAGTAGTATTGTTTGCAATTTGAAAATTAAGAAAATGTTTAGTTTGGATAAAGCTTTTATATAAAAAAAAAAAAAAAAAGACATTAAGTACATGCATGTTGCATGTAGATTATGAAAACATTTAGTATACAAAATGTATGTGACATGCGTAATAATAATGTAATAGCGATACATAACTGATAGGAGTTTTTATTCATTCAATTGTGTTATACATTAATCAAGACAGATAGCGACTAAGAATTAAGACAGAATATAAAATGAGATAATTTTGAACTTCAATTTAATGAATTTAATTTGACACCGAAATATAGAAATAAGAAGGTGTGGTTTCAGTGTTGGATCCAGAGGGGAGTTCCAAGGGTTGAAACACCCATTTTTAGTCGATCAATGCATTTGAATGGGATATATGTTTGGAACCACTCTTTATTTTGGGTTTGTTACCTCCTTTTTAAAATGGCTGGATCGGCCCCTGGTTTTTGATTACCAATGACACACTACTCTGCATCAGAGATAAATAAAAAAAAAATGACACGAAAGTAAGTTTAGAAAAACTGGGAATAAACTAAAAGAAGGTATCAAAACAAAGTCATTGAGATCGACAATATAATGACAATCTACTAAAAAATGACAAAAATGAAACAACAGTCAAGAAAACACTAGCTTGGCAAAAACAAACCCATTAGATATCGAGGTACATAGGCAGATTTTGTGGTCATACACACACACACACACACTTTACGGAGCTACATGCATTGACTTGCTACAAGTATAAGTACAGACCATAACCTTGGCTAACTAACCCCCTCCCCTTTTTCAATCTCTAAGAGCAATGCGCCTGGGTAATATCAGTTATTGCGAAAGGTTAGTCATCTTATTGCTAGCACAAGAAAATGATTTTTGTCGTTATACTAGTATTAGTACAATCCTCGAAACATCAGTTTCATCTAAGAACTACTAGACGTAGCATTTTTTAGACAATAATAGATCGAATAAAACCGGATTCCAATCCTACTTGTTTTCTCTGTTTACTCACATTGTAAGTTATCTTTAGATTATTTCCCGTTAAAACCAGTTTAAGTACAATTAAAAACCAGATATAAAACTAAACCAATAACAAGCTACTATTTCCACATAAACGTTAACAGAAAATAAACATGTTTGGAAAATATAGAAAGTATCAGTATCATTACGATACTAAATTTAAAAAGAACAAGTAATCATTCATTCATGAAACAGGATAAAACGAATGCCATGATCCGATATGTTAGACAATATTAATAGTACGTGATAAAGCGTTGTTGATTTTATTTAAAAGTGGTCAAAACCAACTTTCAAATGATTCTCAGCAGTGACTATCTGGTTTGAATTAATAGCTTTTATCACATACAAATTAAAGGTGGCACGGTTGTATTTCCTGGCCCATAAGGGATAATGATAGCCTTTTCAGAATTTTCACCACTTTCTAACACTACAAAAAATTTTACATTCACAGTTAACTGAAGTACTTTCATTTTACTATTCAGAAAAGAATTTGAATATGTATCATGACCGTTTACTTTTTTTGCTATTTTTAAAATCCTAAGGCCACTAGTACTTTTAGGTCTTTTATGATGCAGTTAAAACAAAATTTAGAAAAAATCTCAAAAATTCATTTTCATCTGTATGTAAAATTATTTCATATTTTTCTACACCTGATTCATCACTCAGTTTGGGAAAGTATGTTCAGTTGATACTGTATTTTTTGTCCAATCACACTGTTTAGATACATTAACCTAAGTAAAAGAGCAATTATTATTATTATTATTATCAACTTTTGTTTCTAATTAGACAGACAGCGCCGGGTCCGGAGTTGTTCTTCTTCTTTTTTTTCTTTTTCTTTTTTTTTTTGGGGGGGGGGGGGGGGGGTATTATTGCCGTATATACAACGGTCTGTTTAAAAGGATTTTTTTTAATCTAGCTGTACAGTGATATTTATTAGTTTTAATTTTCAATATATATTTTAATCCCGTCTCTCATAATTCTTTTTAGAATGGCATTACTATTTTATATTATTGTATGTGTTCGTGTAATATGTTATGTATTGTAATTTTAATGGTGAGACGTAAATAAACTATTTCCATTATTTTTCATTGTTTTTATAAGAAAAAAACATAATCATGTAACGACTTTCATAAAAAAAAATATAGATACTCGCTAGTATGAATCTAGTATTGTTAAGTGAGAAACAATTAAAAAAAGAGTTCGAATATAAGAAGTGAAGTTTAAATTCAGAATTAAGAATTGTGACGAATGATGATTTTGGTTGTAAAAATTATCACTTTTTATAAAATAAAATGAGGTGCATCCTTCAATTTATTGCATTTTATTGAACAGATATGTTATGTTGAGATCAAGATAATTTTGATTTATTGTTGATAAAAATTGTTTTACATATAAATCATTATTTGTTGTTTATACCTGTAATTTATAGTATTATAAATTGTTGTTGTTTACATGTAATTTATAGTATTATTATTAATTGTTGGTGTTGTCATGATTTATTGCGACTTTTCTGATTATTACTACTATTTATCCAATTATTAGTATAATATTTAACTTATTTTTCCACATCATGTTTACACTTTGAAATGAATATAATATTAAACTAAATAAATGTTACTCTGTATCACATGCCTATAATATTTATGGTACTGAGAAAAATATTTAATTTTGGTAAAAAAAAAAGAAGCATAATTATATAACAGTTTCATTAGTTTTTTTGTACATGTGGTAAAGTTACGTATGACAGGAGTTATCTAACTTAAAGAATATTATCATTTTAAAGGCCATAGCACATTTGGTGTTTTCTTTTATCATAAGAATTCATTTTCTCTGGGTTTTTTTCGTATAGTTTGAATATTACTTTTTCCGAATTAAAAAAACATGTAAAAATATAAAAATGTTCCAAACAATAACTTTTTATAGTCCTCAACTTTTCTATATTTCTAATTTAGCAATTATTTTTATTGCTATACTATATCGCTTGGATTTTTTTTTTTTACCATTCATTTTTGAACTATTGCGTTGGATCCAATCTAATTTGGTATGGCTTATAATGTAAAACAGGTAGGCCTCATTTGCGAATCCTCTAAGTTTTGAATATTTTGTTCTTTATTTAATAAAATGGTATGATTTTAGATGGACCATCTTACTTAGCCAGATAACTATTAATTTGTTGCAATGTAAAAAAAGGATCGCTATAACATAGCTTTGTGATATGAACTTTAATTAAATATGAATATTCTATTTGGTGCGACTTATACAAAAGTTTTGAAATTTTTGTTCTTCCGAAAATGGTATGATTCGAACTGTGATGGACAATCAAAGTGGCGGATCCAGAACTTTCCATAAGGGGAGCCCGCTGACCGACCTAAAAAGGGGGGCTTCCAACACAAAAGAGGAACCAGCCCCCCCCCCCCCCCCCCTTTCCTTGGATCCGTCAATGAATCATACGAAGTTACATAATTCTTATTCGTTGAAATACATATAACTCCAAGTAATGATCGATACAAAACTTGACTTTGAGATAGTCTAATATATATGGATATTTCATGTAGTGCTAAATGTACGTACTCTATTAAATGGGTAATTTTGTGCATTCTGTATAAAAGTTTTGATATTTTGTAGGTTAAGAAATTGTATGACTCGAGATAAGCAATCAAACGACATATATAAAATTGGTAATTTATCGAAAACATTACATTTTTTTTATTTTTTTGTTGTTTTTTTTTTCTCTTGATAATCATGATAATTTGAGACGGTGTTCGTCACATAATAATTACTTATGATGCTAATGATTGAAGTATAATGTGTTTGAGATCTTATCATCAGCAGAATGATACCTCCTAAACCAGTCTTGTCTAGCTAAATGGTTTATACACGATGTTGTATACCTACGGGGCTATGACCAGAGAGACAATACATGGATAAATTGTCTCCCCCTGATCTAACAAATCCGTGTGGACATGACAATATTTACGATACCTTTTGTCACTTTTCTGTAATAAAAATATTAGTAATGTATTTGGAACTTGTAGTGTCTTATGTCGGTCAAAACGCCATATTATAGATGAACTATTCTGCGGGGTACTGTCAAGGGAAAAGTTTACATTTTTATGTTGATTTTTTTAAATTTGGTACAACTTTAAATCCTACAATTTATTGATGAATTCCATAATGAAGACTTTAATATAATATTTTCAATAATACACAATTATTCTTTAACAAATTTCGTTTACCCTTATTGGGCCTCCGAGTTAGTTGTGAGGATGGTTTATGGGGGGACATAACCAATTGTCATTCGGATCTATATCGATGAATTGAAGATTGTTTTGATTTTTAGTCTTGGAGATTTTGATTGTTTTTAAAATGTATTCCTTATTTTTCATAGTCTTATTTGGGATAATTTGTAAGTATATTATACGTAATTATTCATTATTGATTGTTTATTTCAGAGCTATTACAAGTTGTCAAAATGTTTTTTGAGATTTATCATGCATTGACCTCGTATAACAAAATTAGTGTGAAAAATTTAAAATATAACATTTTAGTGAAATATTATGTATCCCCTATAATATTGCCATTTAAAACTATAGTGTTCTATATCATAAATGAAGGAGATCAATTAACTTAATTTAATAATTCATTTCTGAATTTTGTATGTAACACGTGTAACAGACTTCATGACCATGGAATAAAATGAATATACCTTGAACTATAAAATGCAAGAGAGTTTGCAGGTTATTATATAGAAAACCGATTAAATGCGAATGAGGATTACAGTATACTAAAAAGCTGGATAGCACGTCCTCAATTTAACGGAGATTTTGTTTACCAAGCACGGAAACTTAGAAACGATCCGAATAAACTTATCGATTCTTAAGTAAACTTATTCAAAAAGGTTACACATTCAAATTTGTATATAGATCTTTGAATATTATTGTGAATATTTTGGTATCAGTAAATCAAAATCAAGCAAAATACTATTTGTATATAGGCCCTATATATGATCATTCATGGGTCTACACTATGTCGATATCTGTATGAGGAAATATTTTATGGTGGTGTTGGTGTCAATGTTTTACAATTATATTACGTAATAAAGTAACGACAATATATATCATCATAAGTACAGGCAGTCATTGTATTCATAGTACGTCGTAGGTTAGTTTGCTTCAAGGTGTACATGGTCATGAGACATGGTCCCACGATAAGTCCCACATACATTTTTTTGAAGACAACTACTAAACATTGATGCTAGGAAACAACAAAAATACCACTACCAAACTGTACCTCGACAACAACAGCAAAAATAAACGAATGTTAAACAGACAATATAAAAAAGAAGATGTGGTATGATTGCCAATGAGACAAATATCCACAAAAGACCAAAATAACACTAACATTAACAACTATAGGTCACCGTACGGCCTTCAACAATGAGCAAAGCCAATATCGCATAGTCAGCTATAAACGCCATTTGAATGACATAAGAAAAAAGACAAGATAAAAACGTGTTTATACAAACAATGGTTAGCATATAATAATGTCCAAATATATTTCATAATAGTTGTACACACGAGATACATTTTCTATAATAAATACTGACATACATTGTAGTGTAGGTTGTATATAAAAAAGAAGATATGGTATGATTGCCAATGAGACAACTATCCACAAAAGACCAAAATGTCATTTTGTGCGACTCTTTTAAAGTGAAGAGCACAAACAGTGTACTTTCTACGTCACAGCTACTCTTCCGATGTTTCTATTTCCATGACACCATAGTAAGAATTGAAAAGTTCTTATATAACTCAGGCTGTTGTATTTTTTTCTTTCTGTTAATTGTTTATCCCTTGGTTATATACCTCGGTGCCTTTAAACATTTTCCTCATAGTCGAAGGCCTTACGGTACCTATATAACTAAGTGTATTCTCATTCTTTGGTCTCTTGTTGAGCCTTCCAAAATGGAAATATTTACAGAGAAACTGTTTTCGCTGAAATTTAAAATTTCAAGCATTTTTCAAATTAAGAGATAAAAAAAGAACAGTAAGACCCCGTTCACACTAGCATTTTTTTTATCGATCTAATCTGAATCGATCTAAATAAAACCAGTTAGCGTTCACATTATCTTTAATCATAACGATCTCTATCGGTCTAATCTGAACCACTGCGTTCACACTACAATTAAAAACACAATCGATCTAACCTTTTTGCCCGTAAAACTGTAAACACTGTGTATAAATAGAAATGATTTTTCAAATTCATGTGTTGATACACTGATACACACACTTGGGAAAAAATTGGATAAAGTTATTGTTTCTCTTGAATCACAAGTTAAAATTTTGATACTGGTGTTATTACAGTTTTCCGTTTAATATTGAAAAAAATAACTGTAGCAACGAAGTACCAACACGACGCTGGAAATACTGCGGTTCCTACAAAGAAAAAAAATCAACAGAAGAAAAGAAGACACAGATTTTGCAAATCTATGCCACGGCGAAGACAACATGTTTTCAGTTTGTTTTAAAGGTCTTTTAACAGAGAAATATGGGTTAAACAACTAACCTCTGAGATAGTTTTGCCGCTACACATGCGTATACGTTATTTTCGATTCAATCGTACTAATTTAAACCGATCTATGCGTCCACATCTAAACTAAGATCGGTTTACTTTAGATCGATTCAAACTAAACTACCTCTTTTGGTGTTTTAGTCTAGACCGATTGAAGATCGATTCAATGCGTTCACATTAGCCCTTAAACCGATCTAAAGAGAACCGGTCTAGTTTAAATCGATAAAAATGTCCTAGTGTGAACGGGGTCTAAGTTAACAAAAGAACGAACTTTAAAAATCCGTTGCAAAAGGGTTTACTCCTCAGATGGAGAGAAATTGTTTGCTATATTGGTTCACCTTTTTTTATTGTAATATCAATTGCTTTAGGGAGCTACCATTTGATTTTTATGGGGGGGCTAGGATGAAATTTGAAAAAAATAGGCAGGACAGGAGTTTTGAGTAAAAAAAAAAGGCAGGATGAGACACTTGCAAAAAAAAATAGTCAAGGACCGAACAGAGTGAAAAATAAAAAGGCAGGACAGAGATTACAGCTAAAAAAAAAGCAGGACAAAATTTTTCATCCTAGCCCCCCCCCCCCCCCCCCCATAAAAATCAAATGGTAGCTCCCTTATGTATTTTTTGTACCACAGTTTTAGTAATTTTACCATTAGCCTATAGATTATGTTTAGAAACTCAAAATGCATGGAGAAGTAAACAAAAGTTTGAATGATGTTTGCTAAGTGTCCAGTGACAAATATTTAAAGCATGTTGATGACATTAACAAATTCACAATCAATCAAATCGCTGGACTGCTCATATAGATAGCTAAGATGAAAGTCGAGAAAAAGGAGGTTTTGTCGGAAATGGACGAAAATTTGGCAACTTGGAGTCCTTTCAGAGAAATATCGAAAGGGTTCTTCAGCGTGATGTGATCTTGCACTTTTCTTACACGAGGCATCGGATTTAATGACCGGACGTAGTTGTGTATTTATATATATTCTACAGCCAGACAAACGACTACTGGTATATTAAGGATTGGGTTTTAATGCTGAACATGAGAAGCTCAGGCGGTCAGAATTTTATACCAGGTCAACGTTTTGGTAGTACGAGATTGTTCTGGCGTCTGATGGCCTTTTTGGATTTGCAGAGGCCGTTGGAAGTTCAAGCGCAGTCCATATAGAAAACATGTAAACCGCTGACCAAGACTCCTACGCATGGCCTGGCTAATCCTTAGAAAAGGTCGTCAGACGTCAAGGAACTCTCGGACTTCCTCCTTGGTGCTAATAAATTTAGTACCAGTATAATGTGGAACTAATTAAATCATTATAGTTAGTAATATCAATAATTCATTGATGTTTGACAGTAGTCTACACCAGGAAATGTAAACTCTGTCGGAATTGAGAATAGTGACGTTAATTGCTCTGACTATATTATATATTTCGTGCACGTTCGTATGTACGGGAAATGATTGATACTTCCTAATCCAATTGTAAAGTGTACGTACATAAACCATACCACAACATATAAATACAGATATTTTTTTCTGAAAAGTTAAAATAGTTTAATATCTTTTATAATCTATATTTTATTTTATTTGATCCTTAAATTCGTATTTTGCTATGCAAGCGGGTGTTATGTAGACCATTCTAACCTACATAGACTATGTCTGTTGGTCGCTCTGTCCGAGAAAATGATAATCTATTTAAATGGGACCGTCCTTAAGGTTGGACCCCCTTTTCTGTTGGATTTAAAATTGCTTTATCCACCTTTTCATTTTTAGCTATCGGTAATACGACAAAATTCATATCAACACGAGGGTCTGGATGGGGTCTATAGAATGCAGAATATTTGACTAATACATTGGTTTAAAAATAGTGAGAGAAAAAAGAGTAAAAGAAAATAAAGCTTAGGGAATAATAGGGCGTTCAAAAATAAAGAGTAGATAATAATTGTCAAAAATACACAGAAAATGACTTTAGATAATTAGAGAATATAGAATCGTCAAACCCCCAACTAAACCCTCCTATGTGGGAAGTAAGATATGTAGGAGATGCATGATTCATTCAGTAACCCACTGGTCAACCAAGTCACTAATTTACTATATAACATTTTATTGACAATGTGACGATGAAGGATGGACAATTTATGATATCTTCCATAGTAAACATGTAATATACGATACCGTTATTACATACTTAAGGTTGTGACGCAGATGACTGAATCATCATAGACCTAATAATCCAGTCGTTATAGTCTACACTTGACAATTACGCCAATGGACGACTGAATCATGATACCCTAATAATCCAGTCGTTATAGTCTACACTCTACGATCACGCCTTTGGACTACTGCATCATGATATCCTAATAATCCAGTCGTTATAGTCTACACTCTACGATCACGCCTCTGGACTATTGAATCATGATACCCTAATAATCCAGTCGTTATAGTCTACACTCTACGATCAGGCCTCTGGACTACTGAATCATGATACCCTAATAATCCAATCGTTATAGTCTACACTCTACGATCACGCCTTTGGACTACTGAATCATGATACCCTAATAATCCAGTCGTTATAGTCCACACTCTACGATCACGCCTCTGGACTACTGAATCATGATACCCTAATAATCCAGTCTTTATAGTCCACACTCTACGATCACGCCTCTGGACTACTGCATCATGATACCCTAATAATCCAGTCGTTATAGTCTACACTCTACGATCACGTCTCTGGACTACTGAATCATGATACCCTAATAATCCAGTCGTTATAGTCTACACTCTACGATCACGCCTCTGGACTACTGAATCATGATACCCTAATAATCCAGTCGTTATAGTCCACACTCTACGATCACGCCTCTGGACTATTGAATCATGATACCCTAATAATCCAGTCGTTATAGTCTACACTCTACGATCAGGCCTCTGGACTACTGCATCATGATACCCTAATAATCCAGTCGTTATAGTCCACACTCTACGATCACGCCTCTGGACTACTGAATCATGATACCCTAATAATCCAGTCGTTATAGTCCACACTCTACGATCACGCCTTTGGACGACTGAATCATGATACCCTAATAATCCAGTCGTTATAGTCCACACTCTACGATCAGGCCTCTGGACTACTGAATCATGATACCCTAATAATCCAGTCGTTATAGTCCACACTCTACGATCAGGCCTCTGGACTACTGAATCATGATACCCTAATAATCCAGTCGTTATAGTCCACACTCTACGATCACGCCTTTGGACGACTGAATCATGATACCCTAATAATCCAGTCGTTATAGTCCACACTCTACGATCAGGCCTCTGGACTACTGCATCATGATACCCTAATAATCCAGTCGTTATAGTCCACACTCTACGATCACGCCTCTGGACTACTGAATCATGATACCCTAATAATCCAGTCGTGATAGTCCACACTCTACGATCACGTCTCTGGACTACTGAATCATGATACCCTAATAATCCAGTCGTTATAGTCTACACTCGACGATCAGGCCTCTGGACTACTGCATCATGATACCCTAATAATCCAGTCGTTATAGTCCACACTCTACGATCACGCCTCTGGACTACTGAATCATGATACCCTAATAATCCAGTCGTTATAGTCTACACTCTACGATCAGGCCCCTGGACTACTGAATCATGATACCCTAATAATCCAGTCGTTATAGTCTACACTCGACGATCACGCCTCTGGACTACTGAATCATGATACCCTAATAATCCAGTCGTTATAGTCCACACTCTACGATCAGGCCTCTGGACTACTGAATCATGATACCCTAATAATCCAGTCATTATAGTCCACACTCTACGATCACGCCTCTGGACTACTGCATCATGATACCCTAATAATCCAGTCGTTATAGTCCACACTCGACGATCACGCCTCTGGACTACTGCATCATGATACCCTAATAATCCAGTCGTTATAGTCTACACTCGACGATCAGGCCTCTGGACTACTGCATCATGATAGCCTAATAATCCAGTCGTTATAGTCTACACTCTACGATCATGCCTCTGGACTACTGAATCATGATACCCTAATAATCCAGTCGTTATAGTCTACACTTTACGATCAGGCCTCTGGACTACTGAATCATGATAGCCTAATAATCCAGTCGTTATAGTCCACACTCTACGATCACGCCTCTGGACTACTGAATCATGATACCCTAATAATCCAGTCGTTATAGTCTACACTCTACGATCACGCCTCTGGACTACTGAATCATGATACCCTAATAATCCAGTCGTTATAGTCTACACTCTACGATCACGCCTCTGGACTACTGAATCATGATACCCTAATAATCCAGTCGTTATAGTCCACACTCTACGATCACGTCTCTGGACTACTGAATCATGATACCCTAATAATCCAGTCGTTATAGTCCACACTCTACGATCACGTCTCTGGACTACTGAATCATGATACCCTAATAATCCAGTCGTTATAGTCCACACTCTACGATCACGCCTCTGGACTACTGAATCATGATACCCTAATAATCCAGTCGTTATAGTCCACACTCTACGATCACGTCTCTGGACTACTGAATCATGATACCCTAATAATCCAGTCGTTATAGTCTACACTCTACGATCACGTCTCTGGACTACTGAATCATGATACCCTAATAATCCAGTCGTTATAGTCTACACTCTACGATCAGGCCTCTGGACTATTGAATCATGATACCCTAATAATCCAGTCGTTATAGTCTACACTCTACGATCAGGCCTCTGGACTACTGAATCATGATACCCTAATAATCTAGTCGTTATAGTCCACACTCTACGATCACGCCTCTGGACGACTGAATCATAGTTCCCTAATAATCCAGTCGTTATAGTCTACACTCGACGATCACGTCTCTGGACTCAGGGATGATTCCAGGTGTTTTCGAATGGGTCCCTTGAACATCAAATTGGGAATTTTTATTCCAATTGGGAATCTTTTATGCATAAAATCTAAGGCAAAATCATATCATTTTCCTGTAAAAACGGAAAATGTATATTAAGTTTAACCTCTTCACGGATTTAAGAAGTTGTAACATTTTGAATAATTGTGGATGGGCTACTGATTATGATATATATGATTCTGATCTCATAGATATGATTACCAGATTACTTGAAAGTTATTGGATTGAGACCAGGGAAGTTGTATTACATGAATATCATTGCATATGATGCACTATTCCAAATAATTATGACGTCTTATTTTTTTTTCTTTGACGCCTTACTTCAAAGTAACCTAGGTTTATTACATATACATAAACATATATACCAGCTAACATAAATCTATGGCAAGCCGTTTTACTATTTAATCAAATGTCAAGATATCTCATGTAATATATAAGATATCTCACTTAATATATAAGATATCTTCTATAGTTTCATTTACATAAGATTTATATAGTTTTATATATTGTATGAGATATCTAATAAATATATTTTATAATTAACAAGATATCTTTTATCATTTACAAGATATCTTATCTAGTTGATACGATATCTCATATAGTTTCTAAGATATCTTATATAGTTTGTGGGATATCTTATAAAGAAAATTATATAAGATATCTTATAAAGAAAGTTATATAAGATATCTTATAAAGAAAATTATATTAGATATCTTATAAACTATATATTTTTTAATATATCTTATATACTTGATAAGATTAAGATATCTTATGAATACATTTCAGATTAGATATCTTATATAGTTTATAAGATATATTTAAGATCTCTTATCAAGTTGATAAGATAGTTTATAACATATCTTGTATAGTTTATATGATAGCTTTTAAGATATCTTCAAGATATATTATATAGTTCATGGGATATCTTATAAAGAAAATTATATATGATGTCTTATAAACTATATATGTTATAAGATATCTCATATACTTTTAAAGATATCTCCTAAAGTTATTAAGATATCTTATGAATATATTTCAGATTAAATATCTTTTATAGTTTATAAGATATATTTATTATATATTATCAAGTTTATAAGATAGTTTATAAGATATCTTATATAGTTTATAAGATAGCTTTTAAGATTTTTTCAAAATATCTTATATAGTTTATGGGATATCTTATAAAGAAAATTATATAAGATATCTTATAAACTATATATTTTATAAGATATCTCCTAAAGTTATTAAGATATCTTATGAATATCTTTCATATAAGATAACTTATAAACAATACATATAGTTTATAAAATATCTTATATAGTTAATAAGATATATCATATAGTTTATAAGATATATTATATAAGATATAGTTATGTAAATTATTAGATACAGTATCTCTTATATTTTATGAAATTATTTTAAAAATTGTAAATTTCATAAACTTTATAAGATATATCTTATATAATCTGTAAGATATTTCATATAATATCTTATAAACTATACAAGATATCTTATAAAGTGTATAAGATATCTTGAAATTAGATTAAATAGCAAAACGGCTTGCCATATAAACCAATGAAAAAAAATCATCCATTTGGTATTTTTTCATCAGGTCATCTTTATAAGTTTACCTTGATTAAAATGAATTTCAAATTGAATTGGTCCATTGTCGTATTCAGAAAGACAATTACAAAAGTTTATATACTTAATAGATAAGATATTTAAAGCAATTGACCAGTGAACTTTAAAATTATTTGGAAAAATTGTAGATTTCATAAATAAATAAAAGAATATTTCAAATTAACTTAAAACCATTTATGCAAGCGCCGGAAAGTAATTCTCAAAAAGTTGATGGTATTCTAATGAAGAAGAAAGGATCATTTTCATAACTTTTGAAACAGTTCCATGTTAAATGGTGACATATCGTATTTCTTGAATGGTCTAGATAATCATCAACATTATTTTTCAAAAACGCTCAAACTTTTGTCTTTTGATGAAATAGAGCAAAATATAAAATAATTTATTTTCATCAAATTATATAACCTTGCAGCTCTTCTGGGCGACCTGCTTTTACGAGATCAGCGCCCATTAAAATAGATATCTATGACATGATCAAATCTTCCACTAAAGTCAAAATATAGGACACTTCATAAAAAACTATACTTTGTCTATATTTTTCAACCTATAACGAATAAAGTCCGAAACTTCTCCGAAAATACCGATTTTTATTTTATTTTCAAGAATTGGGAATTTATATTCACAAATAATTTTTTGGGGCCGCTGGCCGATTTTAGGGCCGCCAAGCGGCCCTAAACTATATAGTGGAATCATCCCTGGGACTACTGAATCATGATACCCTAATAATCCAGTCGTTATAGTCTACACTCGACGATCACGTCTCTGGACTACTGAATCATGATACCCTAATAATCCAGTCGTTATAGTCCACACTCTACGATCAGGCCTCTGGACTACTGAATCATGATACCCTAATAATCCAGTCGTTATAGTCTACACTCTACGATCACGCCTTTGGACTACTGAATCATGATACCCTAATAATCCAGTCGTTATAGTCTACACTCTACGATCACGCCTCTGGACTACTGAATCATGATACCCTAATAATCCAGTCGTTATAGTCTACACTCTACCATCACGTCTCTGAACTACTGAATCATAGTTCCCTAATAATCCAGTCGTTATAGTCTACACTCGACGATCACGCCTCTGAACGACTGAATCATAGTTCCCTAATAATCCAGTCGTTATAGTCTACACTCTACGATCACGCCTCTGGACTACTGAATCATGATACCCTAATAATCCAGTCGTTATAGTCTACACTCTACCATCACGTCTCTGAACTACTGAATCATAGTTCCCTAATAATCCAGTCGTTATAGTCTACACTCGACGATCACGCCTCTGGACTACTGAATCATGATACCCTAATAATCCAGTCGTTATAGTCCACACTCTACGATCACGCCTCTGGACTACTGAATCATGATACCCTAATAATCCAGTCGTTATAGTCCACACTCTACGATCACGCCTCTGGACTACTGCATCATGATACCCTAATAATCCAGTCGTTATAGTCCACACTCGACGATCACGCCTCTGGACTACTGCATCATGATACCCTAATAATCCAGTCGTTATAGTCTACACTCGACGATCAGGCCTCTGGACTACTGCATCATGATAGCCTAATAATCCAGTCGTTATAGTCTACACTCTACGATCATGCCTCTGGACTACTGAATCATGATACCCTAATAATCCAGTCGTTATAGTCTACACTTTACGATCAGGCCTCTGGACTACTGAATCATGATAGCCTAATAATCCAGTCGTTATAGTCCACACTCTACGATCACGCCTCTGGACTACTGAATCATGATACCCTAATAATCCAGTCGTTATAGTCTACACTCTACGATCACGCCTCTGGACTACTGAATCATGATACCCTAATAATCCAGTCGTTATAGTCTACACTCTACGATCACGCCTCTGGACTACTGAATCATGATACCCTAATAATCCAGTCGTTATAGTCCACACTCTACGATCACGTCTCTGGACTACTGAATCATGATACCCTAATAATCCAGTCGTTATAGTCCACACTCTACGATCACGTCTCTGGACTACTGAATCATGATACCCTAATAATCCAGTCGTTATAGTCCACACTCTACGATCACGCCTCTGGACTACTGAATCATGATACCCTAATAATGCAGTCGTTATAGTCCACACTCTACGATCACGTCTCTGGACTACTGAATCATGATACCCTAATAATCCAGTCGTTATAGTCTACACTCGACGATCACGTCTCTGGACTACTGAATCATAGTTCCCTAATAATCCAGTCGTTATAGTCTACACTCGACGATCACGCCTCTGAACGACTGAATCATAGTTCCCTAATAATCCAGTCGTTATAGTCTACACTCTACGATCACGCCTCTGGACTACTGAATCATGATACCCTAATAATCCAGTCGTTATAGTCTACACTCTACCATCACGTCTCTGAACTACTGAATCATAGTTCCCTAATAATCCAGTCGTTATAGTCTACACTCGACGATCACGCCTCTGGACTACTGAATCATGATACCCTAATAATCCAGTCGTTATAGTCCACACTCTACGATCACGCCTCTGGACTACTGAATCATGATACCCTAATAATCCAGTCGTTATAGTCCACACTCTACGATCACGCCTCTGGACTACTGCATCATGATACCCTAATAATCCAGTCGTTATAGTCCACACTCGACGATCACGCCTCTGGACTACTGCATCATGATACCCTAATAATCCAGTCGTTATAGTCTACACTCGACGATCAGGCCTCTGGACTACTGCATCATGATAGCCTAATAATCCAGTCGTTATAGTCTACACTCTACGATCATGCCTCTGGACTACTGAATCATGATACCCTAATAATCCAGTCGTTATAGTCTACACTTTACGATCAGGCCTCTGGACTACTGAATCATGATAGCCTAATAATCCAGTCGTTATAGTCCACACTCTACGATCACGCCTCTGGACTACTGAATCATGATACCCTAATAATCCAGTCGTTATAGTCTACACTCTACGATCACGCCTCTGGACTACTGAATCATGATACCCTAATAATCCAGTCGTTATAGTCTACACTCTACGATCACGCCTCTGGACTACTGAATCATGATACCCTAATAATCCAGTCGTTATAGTCCACACTCTACGATCACGTCTCTGGACTACTGAATCATGATACCCTAATAATCCAGTCGTTATAGTCCACACTCTACGATCACGTCTCTGGACTACTGAATCATGATACCCTAATAATCCAGTCGTTATAGTCCACACTCTACGATCACGCCTCTGGACTACTGAATCATGATACCCTAATAATCCAGTCGTTATAGTCCACACTCTACGATCACGTCTCTGGACTACTGAATCATGATACCCTAATAATCCAGTCGTTATAGTCTACACTCTACGATCACGTCTCTGGACTACTGAATCATGATACCCTAATAATCCAGTCGTTATAGTCTACACTCTACGATCAGGCCTCTGGACTACTGAATCATGATACCCTAATAATCCAGTCGTTATAGTCTACACTCTACGATCAGGCCTCTGGACTACTGAATCATGATACCCTAATAATCTAGTCGTTATAGTCCACACTCTACGATCACGCCTCTGGACGACTGAATCATAGTTCCCTAATAATCCAGTCGTTATAGTCTACACTCGACGATCACGTCTCTGGACTACTGAATCATGATACCCTAATAATCCAGTCGTTATAGTCTACACTCGACGATCACGTCTCTGGACTACTGAATCATGATACCCTAATAATCCAGTCGTTATAGTCCACACTCTACGATCAGGCCTCTGGACTACTGAATCATGATACCCTAATAATCCAGTCGTTATAGTCTACACTCTACGATCACGCCTTTGGACTACTGAATCATGATACCCTAATAATCCAGTCGTTATAGTCTACACTCTACGATCACGCCTCTGGACTACTGAATCATGATACCCTAATAATCCAGTCGTTATAGTCTACACTCTACCATCACGTCTCTGAACTACTGAATCATAGTTCCCTAATAATCCAGTCGTTATAGTCTACACTCGACGATCACGCCTCTGAACGACTGAATCATAGTTCCCTAATAATCCAGTCGTTATAGTCTACACTCTACGATCACGCCTCTGGACTACTGAATCATGATACCCTAATAATCCAGTCGTTATAGTCTACACTCTACCATCACGTCTCTGAACTACTGAATCATAGTTCCCTAATAATCCAGTCGTTATAGTCTACACTCGACGATCACGCCTCTGGACTACTGAATCATGATACCCTAATAATCCAGTCGTTATAGTCCACACTCTACGATCACGCCTCTGGACTACTGAATCATGATACCCTAATAATCCAGTCGTTATAGTCCACACTCTACGATCACGCCTCTGGACTACTGCATCATGATACCCTAATAATCCAGTCGTTATAGTCCACACTCGACGATCACGCCTCTGGACTACTGCATCATGATACCCTAATAATCCAGTCGTTATAGTCTACACTCGACGATCAGGCCTCTGGACTACTGCATCATGATAGCCTAATAATCCAGTCGTTATAGTCTACACTCTACGATCATGCCTCTGGACTACTGAATCATGATACCCTAATAATCCAGTCGTTATAGTCTACACTTTACGATCAGGCCTCTGGACTACTGAATCATGATAGCCTAATAATCCAGTCGTTATAGTCCACACTCTACGATCACGCCTCTGGACTACTGAATCATGATACCCTAATAATCCAGTCGTTATAGTCTACACTCTACGATCACGCCTCTGGACTACTGAATCATGATACCCTAATAATCCAGTCGTTATAGTCTACACTCTACGATCACGCCTCTGGACTACTGAATCATGATACCCTAATAATCCAGTCGTTATAGTCCACACTCTACGATCACGTCTCTGGACTACTGAATCATGATACCCTAATAATCCAGTCGTTATAGTCCACACTCTACGATCACGTCTCTGGACTACTGAATCATGATACCCTAATAATCCAGTCGTTATAGTCCACACTCTACGATCACGCCTCTGGACTACTGAATCATGATACCCTAATAATGCAGTCGTTATAGTCCACACTCTACGATCACGTCTCTGGACTACTGAATCATGATACCCTAATAATCCAGTCGTTATAGTCTACACTCGACGATCACGTCTCTGGACTACTGAATCATAGTTCCCTAATAATCCAGTCGTTATAGTCTACACTCGACGATCACGCCTCTGAACGACTGAATCATAGTTCCCTAATAATCCAGTCGTTATAGTCTACACTCTACGATCACGCCTCTGGACTACTGAATCATGATACCCTAATAATCCAGTCGTTATAGTCTACACTCTACCATCACGTCTCTGAACTACTGAATCATAGTTCCCTAATAATCCAGTCGTTATAGTCTACACTCGACGATCACGCCTCTGGACTACTGAATCATGATACCCTAATAATCCAGTCGTTATAGTCCACACTCTACGATCACGCCTCTGGACTACTGAATCATGATACCCTAATAATGCAGTCGTTATAGTCCACACTCTACGATCACGCCTCTGGACTACTGCATCATGATACCCTAATAATCCAGTCGTTATAGTCCACACTCGACGATCACGCCTCTGGACTACTGCATCATGATACCCTAATAATCCAGTCGTTATAGTCTACACTCGACGATCAGGCCTCTGGACTACTGCATCATGATAGCCTAATAATCCAGTCGTTATAGTCTACACTCTACGATCATGCCTCTGGACTACTGAATCATGATACCCTAATAATCCAGTCGTTATAGTCTACACTTTACGATCAGGCCTCTGGACTACTGAATCATGATAGCCTAATAATCCAGTCGTTATAGTCCACACTCTACGATCACGCCTCTGGACTACTGAATCATGATACCCTAATAATCCAGTCGTTATAGTCTACACTCTACGATCACGCCTCTGGACTACTGAATCATGATACCCTAATAATCCAGTCGTTATAGTCTACACTCTACGATCACGCCTCTGGACTACTGAATCATGATACCCTAATAATCCAGTCGTTATAGTCCACACTCTACGATCACGTCTCTGGACTACTGAATCATGATACCCTAATAATCCAGTCGTTATAGTCCACACTCTACGATCACGTCTCTGGACTACTGAATCATGATACCCTAATAATCCAGTCGTTATAGTCCACACTCTACGATCACGCCTCTGGACTACTGAATCATGATACCCTAATAATGCAGTCGTTATAGTCCACACTCTACGATCACGTCTCTGGACTACTGAATCATGATACCCTAATAATCCAGTCGTTATAGTCTACACTCGACGATCACGTCTCTGGACTACTGAATCATAGTTCCCTAATAATCCAGTCGTTATAGTCTACACTCGACGATCACGCCTCTGAACGACTGAATCATAGTTCCCTAATAATCCAGTCGTTATAGTCTACACTCTACGATCACGCCTCTGGACTACTGAATCATGATACCCTAATAATCCAGTCGTTATAGTCTACACTCTACCATCACGTCTCTGAACTACTGAATCATAGTTCCCTAATAATCCAGTCGTTATAGTCTACACTCGACGATCACGCCTCTGGACTACTGAATCATGATACCCTAATAATCCAGTCGTTATAGTCCACACTCTACGATCACGCCTCTGGACTACTGAATCATGATACCCTAATAATGCAGTCGTTATAGTCCACACTCTACGATCACGCCTCTGGACTACTGCATCATGATACCCTAATAATCCAGTCGTTATAGTCCACACTCGACGATCACGCCTCTGGACTACTGCATCATGATACCCTAATAATCCAGTCGTTATAGTCTACACTCGACGATCAGGCCTCTGGACTACTGCATCATGATAGCCTAATAATCCAGTCGTTATAGTCTACACTCTACGATCATGCCTCTGGACTACTGAATCATGATACCCTAATAATCCAGTCGTTATAGTCTACACTTTACGATCAGGCCTCTGGACTACTGAATCATGATAGCCTAATAATCCAGTCGTTATAGTCCACACTCTACGATCACGCCTCTGGACTACTGAATCATGATACCCTAATAATCCAGTCGTTATAGTCTACACTCTACGATCACGCCTCTGGACTACTGAATCATGATACCCTAATAATCCAGTCGTTATAGTCTACACTCTACGATCACGCCTCTGGACTACTGAATCATGATACCCTAATAATCCAGTCGTTATAGTCCACACTCTACGATCACGTCTCTGGACTACTGAATCATGATACCCTAATAATCCAGTCGTTATAGTCCACACTCTACGATCACGTCTCTGGACTACTGAATCATGATACCCTAATAATCCAGTCGTTATAGTCCACACTCTACGATCACGCCTCTGGACTACTGAATCATGATACCCTAATAATCCAGTCGTTATAGTCCACACTCTACGATCACGTCTCTGGACTACTGAATCATGATACCCTAATAATCCAGTCGTTATAGTCTACACTCTACGATCACGTCTCTGGACTACTGAATCATGATACCCTAATAATCCAGTCGTTATAGTCTACACTCTACGATCAGGCCTCTGGACTACTGAATCATGATACCCTAATAATCCAGTCGTTATAGTCTACACTCTACGATCAGGCCTCTGGACTACTGAATCATGATACCCTAATAATCTAGTCGTTATAGTCCACACTCTACGATCACGCCTCTGGACGACTGAATCATAGTTCCCTAATAATCCAGTCGTTATAGTCTACACTCGACGATCACGTCTCTGGACTACTGAATCATGATACCCTAATAATCCAGTCGTTATAGTCTACACTCGACGATCACGTCTCTGGACTACTGAATCATGATACCCTAATAATCCAGTCGTTATAGTCCACACTCTACGATCAGGCCTCTGGACTACTGAATCATGATACCCTAATAATCCAGTCGTTATAGTCTACACTCTACGATCACGCCTTTGGACTACTGAATCATGATACCCTAATAATCCAGTCGTTATAGTCTACACTCTACGATCACGCCTCTGGACTACTGAATCATGATACCCTAATAATCCAGTCGTTATAGTCTACACTCTACCATCACGTCTCTGAACTACTGAATCATAGTTCCCTAATAATCCAGTCGTTATAGTCTACACTCGACGATCACGCCTCTGAACGACTGAATCATAGTTCCCTAATAATCCAGTCGTTATAGTCTACACTCTACGATCACGCCTTTGGACTTCTGAATCATGATACCCTAATAATCCAGTCGTTATAGTCTACACTCTACGATCACGCCTCTGGACTACTGAATCATGATACCCTAATAATCCAGTCGTTATAGTCTACACTCTACCATCACGTCTCTGAACTACTGAATCATAGTTCCCTAATAATCCAGTCGTTATAGTCTACACTCGACGATCACGCCTCTGAACGACTGAATCATAGTTCCCTAATAATCCAGTCGTTATAGTCTACACTCTACGATCACGCCTCTGGACTACTGAATCATGATACCCTAATAATCCAGTCGTTATAGTCTACACTCTACCATCACGTCTCTGAACTACTGAATCATAGTTCCCTAATAATCCAGTCGTTATAGTCTACACTCGACGATCACGCCTCTGGACTACTGAATCATGATACCCTAATAATCCAGTCGTTATAGTCCACACTCTACGATCACGCCTCTGGACTACTGAATCATGATACCCTAATAATCCAGTCGTTATAGTCCACACTCTACGATCACGCCTCTGGACTACTGCATCATGATACCCTAATAATCCAGTCGTTATAGTCCACACTCGACGATCACGCCTCTGGACTACTGCATCATGATACCCTAATAATCCAGTCGTTATAGTCTACACTCGACGATCAGGCCTCTGGACTACTGCATCATGATAGCCTAATAATCCAGTCGTTATAGTCTACACTCTACGATCATGCCTCTGGACTACTGAATCATGATACCCTAATAATCCAGTCGTTATAGTCTACACTTTACGATCAGGCCTCTGGACTACTGAATCATGATAGCCTAATAATCCAGTCGTTATAGTCCACACTCTACGATCACGCCTCTGGACTACTGAATCATGATACCCTAATAATCCAGTCGTTATAGTCTACACTCTACGATCAGGCCTCTGGACTACTGAATCATGATACCCTAATAATCCAGTCGTTATAGTCTACACTCTACGATCACGCCTCTGGACTACTGAATCATGATACCCTAATAATCCAGTCGTTATAGTCCACACTCTACGATCACGTCTCTGGACTACTGAATCATGATACCCTAATAATCCAGTCGTTATAGTCCACACTCTACGATCACGTCTCTGGACTACTGAATCATGATACCCTAATAATCCAGTCGTTATAGTCCACACTCTACGATCACGCCTCTGGACTACTGAATCATGATACCCTAATAATGCAGTCGTTATAGTCCACACTCTACGATCACGTCTCTGGACTACTGAATCATGATACCCTAATAATCCAGTCGTTATAGTCTACACTCGACGATCACGTCTCTGGACTACTGAATCATAGTTCCCTAATAATCCAGTCGTTATAGTCTACACTCGACGATCACGCCTCTGAACGACTGAATCATAGTTCCCTAATAATCCAGTCGTTATAGTCTACACTCTACGATCACGCCTCTGGACTACTGAATCATGATACCCTAATAATCCAGTCGTTATAGTCTACACTCTACCATCACGTCTCTGAACTACTGAATCATAGTTCCCTAATAATCCAGTCGTTATAGTCTACACTCGACGATCACGCCTCTGGACTACTGAATCATGATACCCTAATAATCCAGTCGTTATAGTCCACACTCTACGATCACGCCTCTGGACTACTGAATCATGATACCCTAATAATCCAGTCGTTATAGTCCACACTCTACGATCACGCCTCTGGACTACTGCATCATGATACCCTAATAATCCAGTCGTTATAGTCCACACTCGACGATCACGCCTCTGGACTACTGCATCATGATACCCTAATAATCCAGTCGTTATAGTCTACACTCGACGATCAGGCCTCTGGACTACTGCATCATGATAGCCTAATAATCCAGTCGTTATAGTCTACACTCTACGATCATGCCTCTGGACTACTGAATCATGATACCCTAATAATCCAGTCGTTATAGTCTACACTTTACGATCAGGCCTCTGGACTACTGAATCATGATAGCCTAATAATCCAGTCGTTATAGTCCACACTCTACGATCACGCCTCTGGACTACTGAATCATGATACCCTAATAATCCAGTCGTTATAGTCTACACTCTACGATCACGCCTCTGGACTACTGAATCATGATACCCTAATAATCCAGTCGTTATAGTCTACACTCTACGATCACGCCTCTGGACTACTGAATCATGATACCCTAATAATCCAGTCGTTATAGTCCACACTCTACGATCACGTCTCTGGACTACTGAATCATGATACCCTAATAATCCAGTCGTTATAGTCCACACTCTACGATCACGTCTCTGGACTACTGAATCATGATACCCTAATAATCCAGTCGTTATAGTCTACACTCTACCATCACGTCTCTGAACTACTGAATCATAGTTCCCTAATAATCCAGTCGTTATAGTCTACACTCGACGATCACGCCTCTGGACTACTGAATCATGATACCCTAATAATCCAGTCGTTATAGTCCACACTCTACGATCACGCCTCTGGACTACTGAATCATGATACCCTAATAATCCAGTCGTTATAGTCCACACTCTACGATCACGCCTCTGGACTACTGCATCATGATACCCTAATAATCCAGTCGTTATAGTCCACACTCGACGATCACGCCTCTGGACTACTGCATCATGATACCCTAATAATCCAGTCGTTATAGTCTACACTCGACGATCAGGCCTCTGGACTACTGCATCATGATAGCCTAATAATCCAGTCGTTATAGTCTACACTCTACGATCATGCCTCTGGACTACTGAATCATGATACCCTAATAATCCAGTCGTTATAGTCTACACTTTACGATCAGGCCTCTGGACTACTGAATCATGATAGCCTAATAATCCAGTCGTTATAGTCCACACTCTACGATCACGCCTCTGGACTACTGAATCATGATACCCTAATAATCCAGTCGTTATAGTCTACACTCTACGATCAGGCCTCTGGACTACTGAATCATGATACCCTAATAATCCAGTCGTTATAGTCTACACTCTACGATCACGCCTCTGGACTACTGAATCATGATACCCTAATAATCCAGTCGTTATAGTCCACACTCTACGATCACGTCTCTGGACTACTGAATCATGATACCCTAATAATCCAGTCGTTATAGTCCACACTCTACGATCACGTCTCTGGACTACTGAATCATGATACCCTAATAATCCAGTCGTTATAGTCCACACTCTACGATCACGCCTCTGGACTACTGAATCATGATACCCTAATAATGCAGTCGTTATAGTCCACACTCTACGATCACGTCTCTGGACTACTGAATCATGATACCCTAATAATCCAGTCGTTATAGTCTACACTCGACGATCACGTCTCTGGACTACTGAATCATAGTTCCCTAATAATCCAGTCGTTATAGTCTACACTCGACGATCACGCCTCTGAACGACTGAATCATAGTTCCCTAATAATCCAGTCGTTATAGTCTACACTCTACGATCACGCCTCTGGACTACTGAATCATGATACCCTAATAATCCAGTCGTTATAGTCTACACTCTACCATCACGTCTCTGAACTACTGAATCATAGTTCCCTAATAATCCAGTCGTTATAGTCTACACTCGACGATCACGCCTCTGGACTACTGAATCATGATACCCTAATAATCCAGTCGTTATAGTCCACACTCTACGATCACGCCTCTGGACTACTGAATCATGATACCCTAATAATCCAGTCGTTATAGTCCACACTCTACGATCACGCCTCTGGACTACTGCATCATGATACCCTAATAATCCAGTCGTTATAGTCCACACTCGACGATCTCGCCTCTGGACTACTGCATCATGATACCCTAATAATCCAGTCGTTATAGTCTACACTCGACGATCATGCCTCTGGACTACTGCATCATGATAGCCTAATAATCCAGTCGTTATAGTCTACACTCTACGATCATGCCTCTGGACTACTGAATCATGATACCCTAATAATCCAGTCGTTATAGTCTACACTTTACGATCAGGCCTCTGGACTACTGAATCATGATAGCCTAATAATCCAGTCGTTATAGTCCACACTCTACGATCACGCCTCTGGACTACTGAATCATGATACCCTAATAATCCAGTCGTTATAGTCTACACTCTACGATCACGCCTCTGGACTACTGAATCATGATACCCTAATAATCCAGTCGTTATAGTCTACACTCTACGATCACGCCTCTGGACTACTGAATCATGATACCCTAATAATCCAGTCGTTATAGTCCACACTCTACGATCACGTCTCTGGACTACTGAATCATGATACCCTAATAATCCAGTCGTTATAGTCCACACTCTACGATCACGTCTCTGGACTACTGAATCATGATACCCTAATAATCCAGTCGTTATAGTCCACACTCTACGATCACGCCTCTGGACTACTGAATCATGATACCCTAATAATCCAGTCGTTATAGTCCACACTCTACGATCACGTCTCTGGACTACTGAATCATGATACCCTAATAATCCAGTCGTTATAGTCTACACTCTACGATCACGTCTCTGGACTACTGAATCATGATACCCTAATAATCCAGTCGTTATAGTCTACACTCTACGATCAGGCCTCTGGACTACTGAATCATGATACCCTAATAATCCAGTCGTTATAGTCTACACTCTACGATCAGGCCTCTGGACTACTGAATCATGATACCCTAATAATCTAGTCGTTATAGTCCACACTCTACGATCACGCCTCTGGACGACTGAATCATAGTTCCCTAATAATCCAGTCGTTATAGTCTACACTCGACGATCACGTCTCTGGACTACTGAATCATGATACCCTAATAATCCAGTCGTTATAGTCTACACTCGACGATCACGTCTCTGGACTACTGAATCATGATACCCTAATAATCCAGTCGTTATAGTCCACACTCTACGATCAGGCCTCTGGACTACTGAATCATGATACCCTAATAATCCAGTCGTTATAGTCTACACTCTACGATCACGCCTTTGGACTACTGAATCATGATACCCTAATAATCCAGTCGTTATAGTCTACACTCTACGATCACGCCTCTGGACTACTGAATCATGATACCCTAATAATCCAGTCGTTATAGTCTACACTCTACCATCACGTCTCTGAACTACTGAATCATAGTTCCCTAATAATCCAGTCGTTATAGTCTACACTCGACGATCACGCCTCTGAACGACTGAATCATAGTTCCCTAATAATCCAGTCGTTATAGTCTACACTCTACGATCACGCCTTTGGACTTCTGAATCATGATACCCTAATAATCCAGTCGTTATAGTCTACACTCTACGATCACGCCTCTGGACTACTGAATCATGATACCCTAATAATCCAGTCGTTATAGTCTACACTCTACCATCACGTCTCTGAACTACTGAATCATAGTTCCCTAATAATCCAGTCGTTATAGTCTACACTCGACGATCACGCCTCTGAACGACTGAATCATAGTTCCCTAATAATCCAGTCGTTATAGTCTACACTCTACGATCACGCCTCTGGACTACTGAATCATGATACCCTAATAATCCAGTCGTTATAGTCTACACTCTACCATCACGTCTCTGAACTACTGAATCATAGTTCCCTAATAATCCAGTCGTTATAGTCTACACTCGACGATCACGCCTCTGGACTACTGAATCATGATACCCTAATAATCCAGTCGTTATAGTCCACACTCTACGATCACGCCTCTGGACTACTGAATCATGATACCCTAATAATCCAGTCGTTATAGTCCACACTCTACGATCACGCCTCTGGACTACTGCATCATGATACCCTAATAATCCAGTCGTTATAGTCCACACTCGACGATCACGCCTCTGGACTACTGCATCATGATACCCTAATAATCCAGTCGTTATAGTCTACACTCGACGATCAGGCCTCTGGACTACTGCATCATGATAGCCTAATAATCCAGTCGTTATAGTCTACACTCTACGATCACGCCTCTGGACTACTGAATCATGATACCCTAATAATCCAGTCGTTATAGTCTACACTTTACGATCAGGCCTCTGGACTACTGAATCATGATAGCCTAATAATCCAGTCGTTATAGTCCACACTCTACGATCACGCCTCTGGACTACTGAATCATGATACCCTAATAATCCAGTCGTTATAGTCTACACTCTACGATCACGCCTCTGGACTACTGAATCATGATACCCTAATAATCCAGTCGTTATAGTCTACACTCTACGATCACGCCTCTGGACTACTGAATCATGATACCCTAATAATCCAGTCGTTATAGTCCACACTCTACGATCACGTCTCTGGACTACTGAATCATGATACCCTAATAATCCAGTCGTTATAGTCCACACTCTACGATCACGTCTCTGGACTACTGAATCATGATACCCTAATAATCCAGTCGTTATAGTCCACACTCTACGATCACGCCTCTGGACTACTGTATCATGATACCCTAATAATCCAGTCGTTATAGTCCACGCTCTACGATCACGTCTCTGGACTACTGAATCATGATACCCTAATAATCCAGTCGTTATAGTCTACACTCTACGATCACGTCTCTGGACTACTGAATCATGATACCCTAATAATCCAGTCGTTATAGTCTACACTCTACGATCAGGCCTCTGGACTACTGAATCATGATACCCTAATAATCCAGTCGTTATAGTCTACACTCTACGATCAGGCCTCTGGACTACTGAATCATGATACCCTAATAATCTAGTCGTTATAGTCCACACTCTACGATCACGCCTCTGGACGACTGAATCATAGTTCCCTAATAATCCAGTCGTTATAGTCTACACTCGACGATCACGTCTCTGGACTACTGAATCATGATACCCTAATAATCCAGTCGTTATAGTCTACACTCGACGATCACGTCTCTGGACTACTGAATCATGATACCCTAATAATCCAGTCGTTATAGTCCACACTCTACGATCACGCCTCTGGACTACTGAATCATGATACCCTAATAATCCAGTCGTTATAGTCTACACTCTACGATCACGCCTTTGGACTACTGAATCATGATACCCTAATAATCCAGTCGTTATAGTCTACACTCTACGATCACGCCTCTGGACTACTGAATCATGATACCCTAATAATCCAGTCGTTATAGTCTACACTCTACCATCACGTCTCTGAACTACTGAATCATAGTTCCCTAATAATCCAGTCGTTATAGTCTACACTCGACGATCACGCCTCTGAACGACTGAATCATAGTTCCCTAATAATCCAGTCGTTATAGTCTACACTCTACGATCACGCCTCTGGACTACTGAATCATGATACCCTAATAATCCAGTCGTTATAGTCTACACTCTACCATCACGTCTCTGAACTACTGAATCATAGTTCCCTAATAATCCAGTCGTTATAGTCTACACTCGACGATCACGCCTCTGAACGACTGAATCATAGTTCCCTAATAATCCAGTCGTTATAGTCCACACTCTACGATCACGCCTCTGAACGACTGAATCATAGTTCCCTAATAATCCAGTCGTTATAGTCTACACTCGACGATCACGCCTCTGAACGACTGAATCATAGTTCCCTAATAATCCAGTCGTTATAGTCCACACTCTACGATCACGCCTCTGAACGACTGAATCATAGTTCCCTAATAATCCAGTCGTTATAGTCTACACTCGACGATCACGCCTCTGAACGACTGAATCATAGTTCCCTAATAATCCAGTCGTTATAGTCTACACTCGACGATCACGTCTCTGGACTACTGAATCATGATACCCTAATAATCCAGTCGTTATAAAATCCACACTCTACGATCACGCCTCTGGACTACTGAATCATGATATCCTAATAATCCAGTCGTTATAGTCCACACTCGACGATCACGTCTCTGGACTACTGCATCATGATACCCTAATAATCCAGTCGTTATAGTCCACACTCGACGATCACGTCTCTGGACTGCTGAATCATAGTTCCCTAATAATCCAGTCGTTATATCCCATCACTCCTCTGACAACTGTAAAATGTATCACCATAAACCGAATGATCAAGTCATACAGCATCTTCTTATTAGAATACTTTAGTTAACATGAACTGTATTTGATCAAACTTAATATGAAAAGAGATAGTATATGGCCCCTGATATTGCCAAAGCAGTATCATTATTCAAGGCCTAAGTCGGGAACCTGTTGTTCAGTTTGTTTTATAAAGATTAGACTGTTGGTTTTCCTGCTTGCAGTGAGGTGACAGTTGGTCATTTTAATTTATTTTTGCTCTGTGCTGAAGGCCTCATTGTGACTTTGAGATGGAGAACAGTAACAACAAAAGCGCTATTCGTTTCCCTTTATTTTTTAAGGCTTTGCATGTACTGATTGTGTGTCAATCCTTTCTTCTAACCAATCAAATGTCTTTTCGAGTTAGGCTGTTGCGCATGTCTAAATATAATTAAGATTTCAATATGAGGCTATTGTGGATTTCTTTTTGTTTTTACAGTTTTGCAACAAATGCACGAAATCTGAAGCTCTCAGGCAAATATCATGTAAGCAGACTTAATTCAATACAACGAATATTTGTATTTGAAAAAGTCATTGTCGTCTTGAATATGCATGAAATATTTGCCACTAGACGTTAAGCAACCAACAATCGATCAATACATGTCTTATGAACATCTGAGGAATACTTTTTGATAGATTGATAACAGTTTTCGATATTTCTGTTAAGGGGACAAACAAAAACGTTTAATACTCCGACTGTTTGTTCATATTCAGATGGTATAAAAAAAAAAAGAAGATGTGGTATGATTGCCAATGAGACAACTATCCACAAAAGACCAAAATGACACACATATTAACAACTTTAGGTCACCGTACGGCCTTCAACAATGAGCAAAGCCTATACCGCATAGTCAGCTATAAAAGTGCTTATTTTATTTTCTAAATACATGTAGTAGAATAACAGATTTCGAAATAATTTTTTTTAAAAACCGAAAATATAATGCTTCTTTCTTTTTCAGACATATCCGCCGGACAACAAAGTAAGTTATATACAATTGTATTTCCAATATCTGTAATGTTTATATGGTTCTTTCTCTCTATTTCTAAAAGAATAGAGTCAAATGCTAATATATCCATAGGAGTTAAGAGATGATCATATACTTGAAATTACCAGACAAGTATTTGTTTCTAGAGAAAGATACGATATAAGTTAAAGTCTGTTCAAGGATGGTAGGCATCATTTTATGTATTGGAATACCCGACTTTTTTACCTAAAAAAATAATAATCTTGAACCAGAAGTATTTGAGGCTTATGTTTGTGAAAGCTTGATAAATGAATACTCCTGTTCATCAACAATTAGGCAGTACCTTAGATATAGGAAGATGTGGTGTGAGTGCCAATGAGACAACTCTTGATTTGTTTTCTGCCTTTTATCGCTTATTGCTTTTCCTTAACAAAAGTTCATACCATTCGTAGTTCAATAACAACCATATTTGTCATCTAATGATAAGGGAAATAAACTATATAAATGTAAAATAGAGACAAGATGTTTGGCATATGTCAGTAAAAACAGCAACCTTAGTGGTGGTTGTGATAAGCGAAAACTAAGGTAAATTCGCAGTGTATATTTATAAGGTAAATTCGCAATGTATATTTATAAGGTAAATTCGCAATGTTTATTTATAAGGTAAATTTGCAATGTATAATTATAAGGTAAATTCGGAATGTATATTTACAAGGTAAATTCGCAATGTATATTCATAAGGTAAATTCGCAATGTATATTTATAAGGTAAATTCGCAATGTATATTTATAAGGTAAATTCGCAATGTATATTTATAAGGTAATTTCGCAATGTTTATTTATAAGGTAAATTCACAATGTATATTTATAAGGTAAATCTACATTATATTAAAAAGGTAAATGCGCAATGGTATGCGTCTAAGGTAAATTTACAATGATATGTGTACTAGGTAAATTCACAATGGTATGTCTATAAATATTTAAAACTAGATAAATAAGTAAAGTATATTTATCAGGTAAATTCGAAATTGACTGTGTACCGGCATAGTTCAATGGTAAATTTATACGTATGATTCCATTAAATTCGATATCATTATTTTATTGAATCAGTGTCATACGCAGAAATAACTGCACTTTCTGAACAACTCAGTAAAGAACTTCTGATAGAGTTGGCAACTGAAGGTTATGTATAACTTTTATAGTCTGTTTTGCATGGCTCACTGTTTAAGTGTACAAAAGGCGCAAGTGAAATTGCTTACAAAAAAGTAAAACTTTGCTGCGTACTAAGCGCTTTCCAGAATTGACCTTCCGCACGCAGCTCTACGGATACAAGTTAAGGGTGTTCGCTGCTCATTGTCAAAATAAATAAATTTTCATAAAACTAGTATGTATTGAAAGGGAATTAATTAATGAATTAAAAAAGCAAAAAAGATATAGGGGTCAATGTGCTTGTTTTCGAGATATAAGCCATTGGAATTTTTGCGGGAAAATGTTCTCTCTTGATTTTTCATAGCTTTATCATTTATTAAAACGTTCAGATGATTTATACAGAGTTATCTCCCTGTAGCATTAGGTACCACCTTACTATATAGTATTTTCATTAAATCAAGTAAAATTCTTTAATGTTTGAAACTATGATAAAATGACAATACTCGTGAAATGGCTGTTATCATAGTTTGCCTATTTTCAGCAGATCGCTTTTATTATTATATACCAATATTCTAACTACTGCAGTTCTTGGCAGAACATCTTTGATGTGTATGTTAGTATATAAACTATCTTCACTCTATATACCATACTTCTGGGTAGAACATGCTTTCGATGTTAGTATATAAATTAACTATCTTCACTCTATATACCATACTTCTGAGTAGAAAATGCTTTCTGTAAAAGAATATATAAGTGTATACAACTATCTTAACTAATAGTGTATATTGTATATGCAAGTAGAAAAATGCTTTTTATATTAGTATATTATTAGTATATACCACTATCTAACTAATAGTGTAGAAAATGCTTTATGTGCTAGCGTCATATAGATTTAATATATGCGTATACTGTTGAAGTATAAGTTATTTTTGAACATGCTATTCAATTGTTATTTGCTATATGTATATACCTAAAGGTCATATAAAGGAAAGATACAACGAATGAGCGTTGGTTCGTCAGAAAGATACCACGAACGCATTGACAAGAAAAAGGCATAAAAATATATACTACTTGAAACAAAATAGCGCGTTAAATCTTATATCCGTCTATGCTATAATAAAGTAATACTCATTGGAAAGTTTTCATAAATATTTGTGAACAAGTTTAACATGAGATTACTTATTAAGACCCGTCGCTGCTGAGGCGTTCTAAAGTTATAGCTGTAGTCCAAATATAATGCTTATCTGCATGTTTAATGCTTTTAAACTTTTAGATATCAAAATTAACTTAGAATTTTCAATTTGGTCTGAATTTTTGTCGTTTTTGGTTCTGATCAATTCGATTTTATACTTTTTTATAACTATTTTATAATTTTCGAAGAGTTTATATTAAATCTACTGACTGAATTGAATTTGAAATACTATGTATTCTATCAAATGTTTTTATCAATGTTATGTTCCATCTATTATTTTACAATTTTTAGATAATAATGGTGAAACATTTTTATTACATGAGTCTTTTGATTTTTTTTTAATTGATCATATTATTGAAACTTTTATTATCTATACTGCAGGCAAGGCCATAGCATCAAACAAAACAGGTAATAACCTTTTTAAACTTTATAGATTAAAAAACCGATCGAGAGTATAAAATCTTTTAAAACGAAGAGAGAGAGAGAGAGTATTTGTAAAATATTACAGCCTATTGCATTGAGTGTGTAGGTAAAGGTAAAAGTAATATGTTTGATAAGCTTGCTTGCTAGCTGAACCGTGGAGTCATTATTATGTTAGGTAAACTACCCACCTTTAAGAGTAGACTTTTCCGACAGATAACCAATCTATTGGTCTGTAGGAAGCAAGCAATTACCTTTACTTCACACTTAATGCAATCGGCTGTAAATCATAGTACAAATGTATTAAACACATGCTAGAACTACCATGTACAGTGTAATGTATAGTATTACAAATGTAACGTCTTACATAGTCGTACAAATATATTGTTTTACAAATTTATAGTCTTAAATAACAAGTGTTACAAATTTATAATCATACAAATATATAACGTATATTGCAAATCTAATCGTGTATGTTTCTCTGTTTCTCATAAAAAAATCTTAAAAATTTCAGATGCGCAAGATACAATACACATAATAAAAAGATGTTGCCATTTCTTGTCTTGTGTGAAAATCCTGCCTTTCAAAGGAACAATTATTTTTTTGTTTACATTTCCTTGCTTATTTATCCTTTTCTACTTCTTTCAGCAGCACAGAGCGTTCCGGCAACTCCAGGTAAACACTTCACTTTGTGTATTGTTTGTGTGCCAATCTTTCAGTTGCGTGTTTGTAATGTTTTAGTTGTTCATGTGTGTTATGTTTTCGTTGTTTTTGTGTGTACCATGGTACTTTTTCGTTTTTTTTAGTGTGTAACTTGTTTACGTTTTTTTGGTAATGTTTTAGTTCCTTGCGTTTGCTTCAGTTGTTCGTGTGTGTTTTGTTTTCCTTAATTTTGTGTGTTATGTTTTAGCTGTTCGTGTGTGTTATGTTTTCGTTGTTTTTGTGTGTTGTGTTTTATATATATAATTAGTTGTTCGAGTGTGTTATATTTTCGTTGCTTTTGTGTGTGATGTAGAAGTTGTGTGTGTGTATAATGTTGAGTTGTCTGTAAGTGTGTGTGTAATGTTTAATTGTTTCTTTGTTTCTTTATTCGTTCTTTTTAGTAACGATGTGATGAATAAGTTGTTTGTGTATGTAATGTTTTATTTGCTTGTGTGTGTACTGCTTTGTTCGTTTGTGTGTATAATTTTGAATTGACTGTCTGTATGTGTGTGTGTTAATTTTTAGTTGTTTGTTTGTTTAAAGTTTTAGTCTTTTATGTGTAATATTTTAATTGGATGTTTGTAGTTTTCAGTCGTTCAGTTATATAAGGGAACGACCTTTTAACTTCAAAGGGAGCTATTATGTTTTCCTAAAAATATTCGGAAACAAGATTTCAGATTTTCCCCATTGATTATAGTGTTAGATTTTAAAAATAATAATTTATAAATTGATAAATTTTCTGACTCAGACAAAACACCATAACCCACCCTCTTGAAGTTAAATGATTGCTGTCTAGAGTGTAAGTTGTTTGCACGTGCAATGTTTTAGTTGTGTGTGTGTGTGTGTTACGATTTTAGCTGTTCTTGTGTAAGGTGTGTGTATGAATAAGCGCTATAATCTTTACTTTCATATTAAAGTACATGCATAGATATCAGACAAACATGTACGTGTACGTTTTGTAATACAGCGGTAATGATCAATTGTACATACATGTATGTTATCATTCGTTTAATGTGTATTAGCTTTTGATTTTGCCATTTGATTAGGAACTTTCGGTTTTGAATATCCTTGGAGTTCAGTACTTTTGTGATTTTACATTTCTTTTTTTTTCTTTTTTTTTGGGGGGGGAACTTTCCACAAAAGGGAAGATTTTTCTTCAAAATTGTGAACTTTCCATTTCTATGTACAAATGTAGTAAGATTCCAACAGCACCTTTACATGAATATTTCAGAGCTTGCATTTCTATTTTTTAGGAGGGTTGATGCTTACAAGATCTTGTTTTACCATCTAATACTAACAGTTAACATTTGAAAACATATTTACAGTTATGGAATAAATTATCTCTCTCAATATCCAGTATTTGTAATTAATTTCTTTAACATACTAACAGTAAAGTATATAACGATAACAATATAAATATAGTTTTAATGGATCCTGTATTATGTCTGTTTCAGAAAATGCCAGGATGAAGAATTTCAAACAAGTAGCAATGGGTGAGTTTTTTTTTTTTTTTATTAAATCGAGAACACTAAGAGTAAATTCAGGAAACAGAAGAGAGATAGCAGATACGACGAAAACATTCAAACAATATCTTATAACGCCATGATAACGTACGAAAGACAGTGAAAAAAAACAAGTCCGCAAAACACTGCTTAGAAAACTAAAAACTGCGACACAAACCCAACCAAAAACTGGGAGTGATTCGTGTTCTCCAGAAGGGTGAGTGGATCGTGCACCACTGGTGGACGCATACTGTTATTAACGATACGTACAAATTTGATGTGGAGTCTAAATTGGTGATGTCTCATTCAAAGGAAATATGATGGGAGTGCAGTAACGACATTTGGAACATATCCGTGACCGTCTGTGACACTGATATTTCATAAATGTTACTCAACTCGCGATGAAGTCTTCTAACATTCAAAAGGTATTCATGTATATGACTCTTTTGGTAATGTGTTTTATAGCTTGTTGATCATTATGAGCCAAGGCTCCATGTTGAAGACAGTACTTTGACTTGTAATGGTTATTTTTTTACAACTCGTTTTTGTACGGTCAACGTGTCCGCACATTTTATGCATCTAAGTCTGCATTTCAACAGTGGTATATGATAATTACTTACACTTAAGATTATATATGAATATTTATATATTTCAGCCGATGGTGCTTTGGGCCAATTAAGAAACAGTAAGTCAGTACATATAAATAAGAATATGTAACAACGTCTTATACTAGATATGTTAGATGTACACTTATTAAGTATAAGAGAGCATGATATATTTATTAGTTTAAAAAGAGAGATGAAAGATACCAATGAATCATTTAAACCCGCAAATCGAAAATAAACTGGCAACGCTATATGGCTAAAAAAAAAAGACAATTTAGACAAACAGAAAATAACAGTACACAGAACACAACACTGAACTACACGAACACAATAAAAAAATCTGGGATGATTTCATGTGTCCACGGTACTAAGGTATTTTTATTGATACTCCGGAAAAGAAAGCAGATCCTGCTCAACAAGTTGACAATTTCCAATACCTGCCAGTACTCGTAGATTGGTTCTTAGGTCAATTTATATGGGTAAACAGGTCCTGCTCCATAATGAACATGACATTCTCTAGTAACTGTACCTGCAGGTTGGTACCTAGTATCTTGTTTGCATAATGCCAATCAGATGAGTCGATGCATTTCCGGCTGAAATTTTAACGTTTGTTCTTATATAGTGGCATTACTCCACTATTTAAAAATTCAATTATTGTAAATAAAATGGTATAACCTAAATATGAAAAACGAAGACGTACCAATATATACAATGTATTACATCAACGTATACTGTATAATACGTACCCGTGTAAAATGTATGATAGAAACATGTTCAGTATAAGCAAATTATAAAATATTTAGTTTTATTGGAATCGATATATCAAACATGTGACAAATAAAGTTCATATGATTGATGGTTTTATATTTAACAAAAGCACGATGTTTGGATAGCCACAAAACCAGGTTCAACCCAGCATTTTTCTGAAAATGTCCTGTACCAAGTCCGGAAAAAGTCAGTTGTTATCTAATAGTTCGTTTCTGTGTGTCGTTTGGTTTGGTTGCACTTTAGTGTTTCTGTTGTTTCGTTGTTTTCCACTTATAGTTTATAGTTTCCTTCCGTTTTAGTTTGTAACCCGGATTTGTTTTCTCTTAATCGATTTAATGACTTTCGAACAACGGTATACTACATTTGCCTTTATTCATCAGATGAACATTTTATGACTTTGGAACAGCGGTATACAAGTGTTGACTTTATTTACATAGTAATTAGCATACTTAGATATTATAATTTGTTGCAGGATTATTACAGAGAATGATGATGGAGTCCCAGAACAAACCACCACAACCACAAAATACACATCAGAAATTACAACTACAACGCATGCACCAAGAAATGAAAATACAGAAGCTCACACAGGAATTGGAAGAACGTAAGCGGCAACAAGTAAAATTACAACAGATGTTAGCTTTACAACAATCGTCTGTTCATGATCCTACACATACACAACTAAACCATGACCCGATGGGTTCACAACTAAACCATGACCCGATGGGATCTGCTGGCATGACTAGTTTTGATCTCCATGGTCAGGCTTCAGTATCTGCTGGCATGAATAGCTTTGATCCCCATGGACAGGCGTCCGCTGGGATGACCAGTTTTGATCCCCATGGTCACGCGTTAAAAGCTCTCCCTATGGATGCAATGATGCAAACTTTAAGAAGCAGAATGAACAATGTTGGTGCGGGATCATCTTCATCTTTAGTTCCAGATTTAAGTGGTTTCAAAGGTCAGTTAGACGCTATAGGCTTTCAAACGCCAGGTCCTTCAGCAGCAATGCCTTTTGATGTCAATTCGTTCGTGCCACAACAACCCATACAGCCAGTACAGCCAGCACAGCCAGTACAACAACCACATCCAGTACAGCCAGCTACAAACAAACATACAATAAACATTACTGTTAAAAGAAAAACAAAGGTAAATGTGCCAGGTTTACCTGTTAACATGGCCAAGTTTCAGAAACCTAATCCAGCACCACAAGTAAATACAAACGTTTCTACAAAACCAGCTGCCATAACTCCTGAACTTTTAGCAATGTTAGAAGCTTTAAGAGCTGGACATGCAGCAGGAAGTCCTGTTGCTACACAAACAGCAGTAAATCCAGTTCCAGTAGCCGTACCAGTTAATGTAGCACAACAAACACCAGCTATGACAATGGGCGCATTAACAGGTGCCCCATCAATCCAACAAGTTAACCCTCTTGCTAATATGGTTCAAGCTGCTGCGGCTGTGCAAACACAACAATCAGCTGGTGCCGTTTCAGGAAACATGTTAGCGTCAGCTGTGACAGCAAAAAAAGCCAGTAATACAATGGCGGATATTCTTGACACACAACTTGACGCCATGTCGGACATGGCTGAGGCCGGAATGGGATTCGGAATGATGAATATGATGAGTGGGATGAATGTTATGGGTGGAATGGGCGCCATGGGTGGAATGGGAGCCATGGGTGGATTAGGCGGGATGGGTGGATTAGGTGCTATGGGTGGAATGAGCGGTATGGGTGGTATGGGTGCTTTAGGTGGAATGAGTGGATTAGGTGGAATGAGCGGTATGGGTGGATTAGGCGCTATGGGTGGAATGGGTGCGTTAGGTGGAATGGGTGCCATGGGTGGATTGGGCGGGATGGGTGGTTTAGGGGGTATGATGGGCGGAGGGGGCATGGGAAATGGCATGGGAGTGAGTAGTGGTTTCGGCGGTTTGGGAATGAATCGTATGATGACATCGACGTTTATGTCACCCATGATGTCCTAATGACTCAGTCAACGATTATAATATGATGATGATCGGTAATACCATTAAACACAAAGGAACGAGAATATAGCATGAGTTGGCAGGACGGTCCAAGCTTTCAAAGTAAAACTGAAAGGGTTCGAACATTGAAACCAAAAAGAAGTCATTGATGCTAGCTGAATAAACTGGTGATGTTTATATGATGTTAGACTGGATATGATTATTTTATTTACTATTAGGAGTATACCTCTTTTATTTTCGTTAAATGTGTACGTTTAAAGAATTGAATGGCATTATGAGAAAACATTTGTTTAAGTCATTCATGAAAATTCTTTGTCGCATTTATATTAACCCGAATAATTCAGTCTTTATGTTCCAATGAACATCGATTACTTCATTAACCTCGCAAGTAGGAGAGCTCGATTACTTCATTGCCTCGCAAGTAGGAGAGCTCGATTACTTCATTAACCTCGCAAGTAGTAGAGCTCGATTACTTCATTAACCTCGCAAGTAGGAGAGCTCGATTACGGAGAGGAACTGAATTATTCGGGTTCATTTTAGTTCATAATTGTAATTTTTTATGGATGTTTTACAAAAGAGATGTAGAAACACCTACTCAAATTATTTCATTCTCAGTTGGTAACGCTATGTATATTTCTTATTATTTATATTTGTGGAAAATTATCGTTCTAAAATAAATGATAAATAAAATGTACTATCACGTTTAAATAATTTATATTTTCTTAAATCGAATGCACCCATCACGTGATTTTTCAGATTGTCTTTCATTGCTACATCATTTTAAAAATCCATTCATTTGTATGGTTGAACATTGTTCAGATGTTAAATAACTAATTCAATTTATCAGTGAAATTTTGCATTGCCATCTTTGCAACATTTAACCCATCTTTCGTTTGTTTCAGTAAAATTTTGGTGTATTGTCAATTGTCATTTTTACCAATTTCGTTAACGGTACAACATTTAGTACATCAGATGTGTATTTCGAAATATATTTTCGGTATCAACAATATTTGAAAGCCCAAAACCTAATTTAAACGTTGAAAAGCTGACGAAACAAAAACTTAACAAACGTGAAGCCAAACCTGAAGAAGGCAATTTTTTACTTCAGAATAATTTTGAATTTCATTACAAATTATTTTTCTTTGGTGATTAGTTTGAAATTTGTAATATAAAGAAAGTGTTAACCATATATATGAGAGTCTCAATGGATGTCTTTTATTTCTGTATGCTTCTAATTTTTTTTCTTCATTTTTCTCTTTCTTTTTGTTCTTTTTAAAATTTTGCATTCATTAAACATCACTACTATAAAGTCATTATTGTTATTAAAATTTATTTATTAATCTTTAATTTCATTAACTTAACATTTGTGTATGGATGTTAAGTATTTACATTTGTATGAATTCATTCATTTGTTACATGTATGTGCGTGCATTTAGGTTTTTCTGTTTAGATTCTTACATAAAATACTAAAATCCAACTTATTTTCACGAGCGATTTATTTTCTCGACTTTTGCGGGAAGAAAAACAAGGCAAAGACAAATCGTCAAGAAAATTTAAAACGTGGCTCTTTTCTTATCTAACGACATCATAAACATTTTGAAAATTTCGAAATTAAATTGCTACGAATTTGACTAAAAAGGACTAACAGCTGAATAAAGTATCTGTGAAAATAAGTTTGTAAACAGTATGAGGACTAATAATACTGTCATTAGCAAAGGTTTCAAATACAGTAGTAAAAACCACAGAGGTATCGTCTTTTTGTTCGTTTTTCATCATGATTAACTTAAACATTGGTACAATTTCCTAAGTTTGTTTTATTTATGTTAATGTGTATAGACCATGTGTTGACAATATACATAATGTTGATTTGTACAATTACATATGCTTATTTATTTCATAGACTTTTTTGTGAATAACTATTTTGATAAATAAAATGATTTTTTTTGTAAGAATTTATTGGGAATTTTTACATAATTTTCTACTAGAAATATATACTAAATATATAATTAAGGTGGTACCTAACACTACAGGGAGATAACTCTGTAAAATCAGCTAAACGTTTTAATTATGTTGTGTTATTAAGGGAATATTAAGCTTCTCAATGATCAAAATAAGTGTTTGTCAAACTGCTATATAACCAGTGTATTTTTTCTGATAAAACGGTTGGTTCAAGTTTTTTGAATTTTTTATATTGTTGTCAAATGGTCAAAGTAAATACTTTGTCAAAATTTTATGAAAATTAAACGACCCAAATTAATTTTAGTTAAAGTGTTGGGTACCACCTTAAACAACATATTTGAACTGTCAACGCGAATTAAAAAGAACAAGAGGTTAACACAAATTTATTCTGGTTAAATAGTTATCAAAGGTACCAGGATTATAATTTAATACGCCAGACGCGCGTTTCGTCTACATAAGACTCATCAGTGACGCTCAGATCAAAACAGTTAAAAAGCCAAACAAATACAAAGTTGAAGAGCATTGAGGACCCAATAAAAGCATAAATACCAGGATTAAAACTGTGCACACCAGACGTGGAATATGTCAGTTGTTTTTCATTCGTTTGATGTTTTTGCTTTTAAAAAGTAAAATCACAAAAATACTGAACTTTAGAGTAAAATCAATTCGGAAAATCCAAAATCAAATGGCAAAATCAAAAAACAAAACGCATAAAAAACGAATGGACAAGAACTGTCATATTCCTGACTTGGTACAGGCATTTTCAAATGTAGAAAATGGTGGATTAAACCTGGTTCTATAGCGCTAACCCTCTTACTTTAATGACAGTTTCATCAAATTCCGTTATATTTACATTGATGCGTTAAATAAACAACCACAATAGATAAAATAGTCAAAATATGGGTACATTTTAATTTTCCCATTAGTTTATGAAATTTTCATTTTGAATTTACGTTGGAGATTGGTATTATTGTTATTCTAATTTGTTGTCTACACTCGACTCGTCAGTGATGCTCGAATCAAAATAGTTACAAATACCGAATTACAGGAAATACGCAGTTACAGGAGAAGTACTTTTTCCACTCGTTTTAAATACATTTACTGATCTTTTGATAAGTTATTGAATATCTTGTGTCCAGATAAAAAAATATCATCAGGCCCATTATGTGAAGCTTCCATAATAGAACAACAGTTAAATATTAATATTTGAAACAAATTAAAATATTTAGATAGATGAAGAACAAGAACAAGAATAGTAAAAAAAAACTATAAAAATATATAAATTACTTCATACAATTTTGTAGTGATGGGTGGTGAGTGCTGGACAGGAAAGATTACAATAGTTTACTGATGTTTGAACCTCATATATTTCATTGCAGAAAATAGATTGTGAGCCATAGTCGTATAGATTGGGTGTCTCAAAGCACTATTAGTTTTTTATATCGTTTTTCTATTAATTATTTCGTAAACTTAAGGTGCAAACAGAAAATAAGGGTTGAACATTTTATTGGCTAATTCCCAGTGATGATTATCATCTGCAATTGTCTTCAATTAAGCTTCATGGGTAATTTCATTGTTCGTACCACAAAGTGAAAATAACGTTACGTCATTGGTTTTATTTCCATTGTTTATAACGTTTTGAACCTATCAAAACGCTTTGGTGTACGCTTTTGAAAATATTACCCAGGATGCATTTGATTCTGAAGCGGCGAATTATATGCAATGAAATGTTGTGCTTAATTTTACTGTAGTATTGGCCGTGAAGTCATAAAACTTTCGAGTCAGTTTTTTGTACTCGTACTCCAAATCAACTAATCAAAATGCTGGATTTCATGTTTCTAGCATAATTTTTGTGCTCCGAACACCGGGCAAAGTTTAATGACTTCAACCCCAGGACAGGATAAAACTTTAGGGAAAGGTTTTTTCTTGGTTTGAAACTCAGACAAATTCTGACGTTGTCAGTTTATTTTAGATTTATGAGTTTGACTGTCCCTTTGGTATCTTTCGTCCCTCTTTTATTGATTTATTCTTCTATATAGACAAAGATGGACGACTCTAAACTATAATATATGACGTTGACACAATGACAGAATGTATAAGTACAGAGCCAAAAGAAGTGGCTCTCTATTTATACATCCTGTCATTGTGTTATTGTTCTCTGATCGTTCTTTATTAAATATGTGTTTGTTTTTTTATAACACAAGGTACCCCTATTTTTGACACTTTAAACTATTATGCGTTGTCAGTTTGTTTAGATTTCTGAGTTTGACGTCCCTCTTTTATGTCTTTGATTTTTCCAAATCATTGTCAATATAATGGAATTTGATGCGAGTTTCGTACAAGTGAAAGGTTTAGCTAGCTATAAAAAAAAATCCACCTTTTTCTTCATATGAAAATGCAAATACCATGTTAGGAATATTACAGTTGTTATTCATTCGTTTGATATTTTTGCGCTTGCAATTTTGCTATTTAATCAGAGATTTTCAATTTTCCTCGGAGTTCAGTATGTTTGTGATTTTACTTTTCCCTTATAATGACATTTGTATGATTGTTGATACGCGTTTTATACAATACTTTTATTCAATATATATGTGTTGCATTTTATAACTAGATTATATCTTAGATAGATATATTCATAAAATTGGAAATGGAAATGGGGAATATGTCAAAGAGACATCAACCCGACCATAGAACAGACAACAGCAGTGTATTTATGACGCCTTGATTGTAAAAAAGAAGTGTGTGCATTTTTATAAATTTCGCTTTGACAAGTAGAATAATATGTAATGATGATGTCTACCCTTTGTTATGCTTGTTCTGTAAAACATTGGATAAAAGAAATGGTTTAAGAAAATGATCTGCAAGAAAAGATCTACAGATAAGTTGGAATTTTAAGTCTATTTTCGATGCACTTAGATAACGATATTTACGTTTTTGTTCCAACAAAGTTATGAGAAGGAATGATTAAATATGACACTCGTAAGTTTTATGGACATCATCACGAATTGGTTGATTCATACGATGTGACTTTGTCTAAACTAATATCCTAGATTGTAGCTTGCGATTTACGTTGTCTGGTCTTAAATGTACCGAACGTGACCTGTCCCGAATATGACTACTTTGCTGAGTGTTAATTCGCATTGCTATAAGACGTGACTCGGTATTTGTTATTTAGTTATGATGTTTTATTTGTTATTCTGATTTGATATTGTCTTGTGTCTTATTATTTGAAGATGCGGACCACAGCTTGTTCTAGTTTCTGAACTGATTTCACGGACACGAAAGAAGTCACATGTAAAAGCGCTATTTAAATAATTAAGTAAACGAAAACCAAGGGCAATGTAAACATTATCTATGATGAGTTTATTTACTACCACTGGTTCGATGCCACTGATGGTGGAGATTTATTTCCCCGAGGGTATCAACAGCCCAGTAGTCAGCACTTTTTGTGCTGACATGAATCATCATTGATATGGTTATATTTATAAATTAACTGTTTACAAAATTTAGAATTTTTGAAATACTAAGGCTTTTCTACCTCAGGCATAGATTACTTTAGCTGTATTTGGCAAAACTTTTTAGGTATTTTGGTCCTCAATGCTCTTCAACTTCGTACTTTATTTGGCCTTTTTAACTTCTTTGGATTCGAGCGTCACTGATGAGTCTTTTGAAGACGAAACGCGCGTTTGGCATATATGTTAGACTCAGATCGACGTCCGGCCTCTAATCGACGTCCATTCCTCAAATCGACGTCCAAATCTGACGTCACATTCTTAAATCGACGTCCAATATTTTGATTCTCTAATCCACGTCCAATGTGACTGCATGTAAGTGTATGAAATGAGTAAGCAACCCAACGACAAAGAAAACCAAAGGACATCTAGAAGCTTTATTAAGTTTTCATAAATAGACAAAATAAAGAAGCACAACCAATTGTTTTGAGAGTATTATAATTCGGACTCTGTAAGTTTTTTTTTTCAACAAATTTCTGAGTTTTAGACACGTGAACGCAAGAAATTGGCATAATGATTTTATCTTGTGCGGTTGCACCACTGTTCTAGGTTAAGTGCTCACGCACATGTTTAACCCCGACATATTATGTATGAGCCTGCAGTGCATTGGTTTTCGATGGTTTATGTCTGTCATATTTTTTTTTCGGAGTTGTTTTTCTTTATAAATAAGACCGTTAAGTTTCTTATTTGAATTGTTTACATTTTTTATGTTGTAGCCTTTTAAAGCCTTTGCGTTATGGGTTTTTATCATTGTTGAAGGCCGTATGGTTTATAATTCAATTTGCTCACATCCATTTTATTTGAACTCTGGTGTATAGTTGTCTCTCAGGAAATCATACCAATCTCTAAAATTAAAAAATTGATATTACAACCTGTTTACATACTTAGTGTAGTATGTAACAAATTAAAAAAAAACCACACACACACATTTCTTTTTAATGGCATACGATACAGTTTTGACCCAATATTGAAATTTTGATGAAAATTTGCATGTAGGCTATTTTTACCTGATTAAATCAAATATGTTATAAAAAATATACCTTCATGTGCTACTTTTTAAGTAAATTGAGGTTCAAATTTCGGATATTTCCTAAAAATACGCATTTGTGGACATATTTTTCCTTTCGATAGAAAAACATAACTGTTTTGTTTTAAAAGATAAACACGAGCTGTTCAGTTCAGTTTTGTATTCTGTATCCAAAACGGACGTTGATTAGAAAGGCTCAAAATCGGACGACGATTAGAAAATGCCAAGAAATAGACGTCGATTAGATAGGCATAAAATTGGCCGTCGATTTGGAATGTTATTTTATTATGACGTCTCATTTGGACGTCGATTTGAGGAACGGACGTCGATTAGAGACCGGACGTCGATCTGAGTCTTACATATATACAAAAGTAAGTCCTCGTATCTATGATGAGTTTATTTACTACCACTGAGTCGATGCCACTGCTGGTGGAGATTTATTTCCCCGAGGGTAACACCAGCCCAATAGTCCGCACTTTTTGTGCTGAAATGAATTATCATTGATATGGTTATATTTATAAATTAACTGTTTACAAAATTTAGAATATTTTAAATACTAAGGCTTTTCTACCCCAGGCATAGATTACCTTAGCTGGATTTGGTAAAACTTTTTTGGTATTTTGGTCCTCAATGCTCTTCAACTTTGTACTTGATTTGGCCTTTTTAACTTCTTTGGATTCGAGCGTCACTGACGAGTCTTTTGTAGACGAATCGCGCGTTTGGCGTATATACAAAATTTAGTCCTGGTATATATGGTGTGTTTATTTACTACCACTGGGTCGATGCCACTGCTGGTGGAGATTTATTTCCCCAAGGGTATCACCAGCCAAGTAGTCAGCACTTTTTGTGCTGACATGAATTATCATTGATATGGTTATATTTATAAATTAACTGTTTACAAAATTTAGTCCTGGTATCTATGATGAGTTTATTTATATTTATCCTGCAATTGGGTGTCCTACTATACAGATACAGCCCTACAGATATCGCTATGCTGTATCTGTATACTATACAGATATCGCTTCTAAGCTCCGCCCACTGCCGGACTGAGTATTGTTTGAACCTGTGTGACCTCAGAATGTGTATTCCACTTGCATTCCAATGACGATGACAATTGTCGATTTCAAAACTTGAATGTGTATGATTGTGTTACAAAATCAGCCATGTCAATTTCAGCATGCATGTTTAGTGAAAGTCAAGTCTGAAGCGTAGGACAACTCGTACACTTCTGTTTCAAATTGGACAATCATTATGTTTTGTTTTTAATTTTTACTATTGAAATTAGTTGTTATGTTAAAATAGATATTTATTCACCTTGAGCGATGTATTATTATTGACCATTCGAGATTCTTTTTTTGCGAATCCATCTTCAGCGTAATGTGTGATTTTGATATTACTACGCGGGCCTCAAGGGATTACAAATCGAAAATAAATGCTTAATATGTAAGTTTTTGTGTTTTTCAAAACACAAACAATTTACAGAATTAATTGCAGGATAAAGACAATAACTGTTTAGTGTCTTTAAATATCAGCTGTATTTGTACTCGGCTCGAAACAGGTGTAGTAGCTCGCTAAAAGCTCGCATACACCTTGTTTCCTAGCCTCGTATAAATACAGCTGATATTTAAAGACACTAAACAGTTATTGTCTATATAACTTAATCAACAAATATAACTTTTGTCATGTATATAGTTCAAAGGTAGAAAAATGGAACACGGGAGTACTGTTGTTTCCCCTGTAATTAGGTATATGGCATATGTAATAATATTCTTAAAGGAGATTTGAAAAAGCACGCCGTTCTTATGATGCACTGAACATCAGTTCTCAGACAATTCATTGTAATAATTTCTAAACACCTAGTGAAGTTTTCAAAGGAGGTTATAAATGGTTTGCGAGAATGCAAATTCTAAACTCTAAAAAAAAAAATAAATATCTTCAACCATTGAATTAAAAATACCAATATCTATATCAGAGACATATAAAAAATGTATTATATGTCTCTGTCTTTATACACTGAATAAGCATCACGTAAATATAAAGAAATATGAAATGTATAGGTTTAAACGAGGGGAATAACAATTAAATAATTATCGTGTCAACATGTACCAAAATACAATATTTTAGGATTTCTAGGACAGTTTTCGTGAGTGACATGATGCTTGGGCAAAATGTGCATACGGCGGCCTATAGTTGTTAATGTCTGTGTCATTTTGGTCTATTGCGGACAGTTGTCATATTGGCAATCATACCACATCTTCTTTTTTATATGAAAAAAATTTACAATGAAAGTAAACAAAATACATGTTCAACACTTTTTTTATAATATGCAATATTTGCACCCGCTACCAATTAGAAATGCAGAAAGGGTTTTAAACAGTTCTTTCGTAGCATTGAACTTTTCTTTTTGGCATCGTCTTGAACATGCATGAAATATTTTCCACTGGACATTAATCCAACATTCAAACGATTTTCTTTACAGATTCTTCGCAATCAAGCTTAGAAGTTCTGTCAAATAACATCATGTGAAACGAAAATCTATAATTTTTAGTTTTGAGTCCTTAACAACCTTACCATCGACCTCTTGACATGAGACGAAACAAGCTTTTGACAAATATAATACCTTAATCGGTCTGGTGTTCTGTAAGCAAACTAATTCTCAAAGATCAAATTACATTCATTCATAGTCACTAGAGTAGTTAAGCTCCAATCATCCAATTATTGAGCAGTTTTTTTGTATGTTTGATTGACATCTGCAGTTGAACAGGTAAATTGCTATATGACGGTAGGAATTGTTTGTTTAATGGCAGTTCTTATCTATAATTCAATAATGCTGCCAATTGTTCTTGGATTGAACGGATTTTACTATTATTTCTGTTAAATATTGGTAAACTCCATGCAACAGTATTAACTGTGTAGTTTAGCAGAGTTAAATGACTGATAGCTACGGAATATTGATCAAACAAAATTGTCGGAGGCACTGCAATCGATTACGTCTAGAAAATGGCGGGTAAGTGCTGTATGCAAATTGAATGTCAATTTCATTGACTGTTGTATAAAGTCCGAGACATTCCGATTGTAACGTTTGTAGTGATCGTTCGTTTAGTTGGTGTAGTTTATAGGTGTTTTACTTAGTTTTGTTGTGATTTTTGTACATTGTATTTTTTCTACCTATTGTGATCATTCCATCGTAGTTCTACAGTATGTCAACTTTGGTGAATGGCTTAAATGAACATCAAATAATATCAAACGGACATTGTTCACCGTCTGTAAAGGAGCAGGACGCTGTCAAATTATTTGTCGGACAAATCCCTAGAAACTTAGATGATAAGGATTTAAGACCTATTTTTGAAGAATTTGGACCAATTTACGAATTCACGGTTCTTCGAGATAGGTTTACTGGACTCCATAAAGGTATAGATACTTTCACTTAAATTACAATTCTTTGCATTTATTTTTGTATATGTTTTTTAATTTTATTTACATAATTGATTTTGTTATTTGTACCAAGGATGTGTATGGTAATCAAACTATACAAATTCTTGTTTGCATGCATCTTTTCTTTTACGACAGTGAAATGTCACATCATTGCCATAAAGGTAAAAGTTTTTATTGGGTAGTGTACCAATTTTTGATCTTATAGAATTGTAAAATACTATTTTAGAAGAAAAAACAACATAACAATTTCAGAAATACAAAACTTTCAATCAAATTCTATTATTGCAACTCATCTTACTCCCAAACTTCATAGAATGGTAAACAAATGTTCACTCAGTCTGTTAGTAAAAGGAAAACCCCCGAGAATTTGGCGGGAAACAACTGGAACGCTTTTGAAAGTATTTCTCATTTTTTAAGCAAAGAGTGTTAAGAATCACCAGTAAGATTATATATAAATATTCTTAGAAGTTAGTGACAACCGAGTAAAGTAACCATTTTAATATAACCTCCTTGATTGAACTATTTAAATCGTTAATTAATAAGCATGTTTAAGAGTCATTGGATTAAACATAAATTTTTGATTACCTATTAAAAGTGATTCGATAAAAGTTGATGGTTTTGACATGTTTCATTTGCATTTGATAGACAACTATGGATTTTATTTTTAAATAATAATTACTACGATATTTTTTATGTTAGGGACGACATCAAAAGTTCAATGAAGGATAAAAAACTTAATTCACATAGTTTTTTCACTGACCCCCACACCCCCATCTTAACTTAATTTGGGAAAAATTGATTGACCAATAGCTAGGGATATATGTAAAATCGATTTTAGATTAACAAAACTTGCAGCAATGTTGATCCCCCCACCCCCAAACTATTTGATTTAAGTTTTTTATCCTACATCGATCTTTTGATGTCTTCCCTTATTTCACAATTCAACCATTATATCTGTAAAATATTTGTCACCTATTTGGGTGATTAGCAGTGTTGAATAACTGATAGTAGACATTTGTCGTCGTCAATCATAAGAGGAGGCCAAAAATAGTATTATAATTAATATTAATAATCTATATTTTTTTTCTTTCAATAATACATGTTTGTAGTGTTTAATGTCTATCGTTTTGTAATTAATATGCCTGTCTGTCTGTCTGTCTGTCTGTCTGTCTGTCTGTCTGTTTGTTTGTTTGTTTTTGTTTTGTATTTTTGTAACAATCCTATTGTTTGGATTTTAGACTAATAAAAATATATTCTTATTCTTATTCTTATATTTGATTGTGGCAAATTCAGTTGACGGTAAGTTGCATACTGCTGAAGCTGACCATTAGTAAAAAAAATAATCTCAAATACCTTACATAATTCAATACTTTCTATATTTTAAACTGGATATAAAACAAATAAACGCTCTAAATACTGTAGACAGCATAGTGACTTATATATCCTATTTTCTGTCTAACTTTTGGAGTGCTGGTTTCATATGTAAATACAGGTTAAACCGGGTTTCTGATATTACTAATCAGGAACCCTGAACTCTCTACTAGTGAGGTAAATATGTTGCTAGATAAAAAAAATATTAAAATGTTGACATTCCTTATAAAGTTGACCAACTCTGCCTTTCTTTTTTCCACAATATCTTATTTCAAAGCGTTTACTATAGATACCATGTGTAATTTAATATTCATTTGGAATACATTAAGGTTGCTGTCTGCATAATATCCGGTTCTTGGACCTGCTCTCATCTCTTTTGATTTCAAGTGATTTTGTATTTGTTCACCTTTATTTTTGTGCATTGTTATGGCTGATTTATAGCAATAAACCCCTTTATATGTATTGAATATTAAGTGAATGTATATTTTTTTCAGTATTTCATTTTACCTTAATTAAGATGTACTATACCAGCACTTTAAAGTGCAGTGCCGTTTAAGATCTATAATACTATTTGTGTGTATTGTTATATCTGACTTATCATATTAAAGCCTTGTTGGTTTTGCATATTACGTTAATAAATAATTTGTTTGAATTTCATTTTACTATAATTATATCTTACTACCAGCATGTAAAAGTGCAGTCCCGTATACGATCTATACTGATAAGGACGTATATAATGATAAGGATGTATAATTTATTGAAATGTGATCTATAATTGAAAAGTATATCACATGACATCATGTTGTAATTTTCAATATCAATTGTTGTTTTTGGATATATCAGCTTCTCATAATTTTAAGTGCACTGAAGCCATGATAATTTTCAACAATCAATTAGCAAAAGCTTTTCAATTTTTCATACTGTTGCTGTATTCCTTAAATGGATTTTTGTTCATTAGCTAATCCGTATAAGGATGTTGAACGCTCTGCTTTAAAAATAACAAGCTTTTTAGAAACTGTTATAAATTGATAGTACATAAATAATGGATTTTGAAAAGAGGGCTAAATGATAGGTGCATGTCCTTGTTTTTGACGTATCAGACATTGACTATTTGGCGGGAAATTATTGTCTCTAGATTTTCTTTCATTTAATAAAGGCACCTTTTTTCAAAATCTTTGAAAATAACAAGGATTTTGTAAGATTTTCAAAAATGGCTTTTAAATATGCTCAAATGAGTTCCGCCTGTCTCGCTCTATGATTATTCCTAAGCACTTTGTGATAGATTATTCAAGTGGGATGAACTACTCCTTATGCTTAACTAAAAGAAATTAAATAATAAAATTGCTGATATTTTCATATACAGTGAAACCTGTTTAAACCGAACCTCATCGGGACTTTTGGTTTTGGCCGATGTTCGGTTTTATCAGGTTCACAACGCAGACAAATTGATATGACAGTGCTTAAGAACATATTTGGTTTATACAGGTTTTCGGTTTACGCAGGATTCGGTTTAGCCAGGTTTCACTGTATGTCTAAGGATCAATAGCAATACTGCAAGTAGAATATTCTAAAAAAAAATATCCATTTTGCTGACATCCGACAAGTTACTTAAAGAAAACAAAAAGGTGCGTTGAACAACGAAAATAGAGTCCAAATGGAGTGAATTTAAGTTTAATAGGTTATCGCACGACCTTCAACAGTGAGCCAAAACAATATCGTATAGTAAGCTATAAAACGGCCCAACATGATAAAAGAGTAAAGGTTCAAACGTAAAACAAACAGTCTGACTTATGACAATACAATAAACGAAATAAGGATAAATATGACCGACATTAACCAAAGACACTGAATTATCGGTGTGTGTGTGACAGGAACATATAAAATGGGATCGAGTGAACCTCGTTTGTAAGCATTAAGGTACCAGCACTAACACACACACAAACCTTCCTCCCTTTCAACCCTGGGCAGCGACACCACGTTTGTAAGCATTAAGGTACCAGCACTAACACACACACAAACCTTCCTCCCTTTCAACCCTGGGCAGCGACACCACGTTTGTAAGCATTAAGGTACCAGCACTAACACACACACACAAACCATCCTCCCTTTCAACCCTGGGCAGCGGTACCACGTTTGTAAGCATTAAGGTACCAGCACTAACACACACACAAACCATCCTCCCTTTCAACCCTGGGCAGCGACACCACGTTTGTAAGCATTAAGGTACCAGCACTAACACACACACAAACCTTACTCCCTTTCAACCCTGGGCAGCGACGTAGTGAGGAAGAGCACAACAGAAAAACAATTAACAAGTTAATAATTAACTGTACACTATATGCGACGGTTTTTAATTGGATATAACTTCTCGAATGTTCATAAGAAGTTAACATTTTACATTGTTTTTATTACTTTATTATACTGTATAATGTCATATCATTGGTATGGACTACTTTTGCTTCAAGACATCGATTAATTCTCGTCGCCAAGTAAACAAAAAGGACGTCTTGTGAGCGAATCGGCTAATTCTGAAGAGATGAGACAAACATTAAAATGTGTGGCCATATATAAAGTCCTTCTAGTGCATTAACCAATTAAGATGAATGGCTTTTACCGGTTAACGGTTTCGACCAATTTTTCAAATATCGTGAGATCAATATTCTTTTGTATGACACAAATGACTGTCATTGCAATATCGGGAGAGATCCGTTTGCGCCAAAAATGCGTCCTTTTGCGCCACAACTTTTTTTCTCCTATGCTACGTTTGCGCCACATGTTTAAAAATTACAAGGTATCTTTTGCGTCAAAAATAAAACATACGATTGCGCCAGTTAGAAGAAAAATGACTTCCCTACTCCTTTATTCGGACTTGGAATCGCAGTTTATACGGCAAATATTTTTTTTCTGAAACATATCTTCTTCTTACTGCTGCTGGATGGGGTCTTTCCAATTTAATGTATGTACATGTAGTAGCTTGTAACTTCACTTGTCCAAAAACACAAACATTGAAGGATGAAATGCATAAAACAGTTCATAATAATTCTTACTAATAATAAAGCCCTTACGCATGTTGGGAACAAAGCACTGTATCATTAACATATGTGACTAAAACATAATCAGCAAAAGCTTCTATTTTCTTCTCTAGTGGTATATCTTAAAGTTTATTAAGTATTCAGCAAAGCAATAAGTTTTATTTTAATTTAAAGTCATTTCTCTCCAGATACTCATCTTCATGGTGAAATATCTCCGAACATATGATACTTTTTATGCCAAAAATAAGAATAAGTATTTGTTAATCATCATGTGTACAAGTAAATTAGGCGCAAAAGAGTTCCGAATATTGGCGCAATTGATACATTTGGAAAACAAAAATTGGCGCAAATGATACCCCTGAAAAACTAGTAAATGGACTGCTGCTGCAATATCATGGACCTCAAATTATACTCATTATTACGTTAACTAAAAGAAGCATAGTATGGCTGACACTCGGTACAAATCCAGATTTGGAGGGGAGGGGATTAAAGTGTTGTGATGGTCTTACTCACAAAAGAAAACCATCCGAAAACAGTACATGTTCCTATGACTTTACGGTTGAGTTTACTACTCTTCGTTGCTCTTACTTGGCCGAGAACATGTACTAGAGTGTCATACCACAGAGTAGGTTACCAGTCGAACAATTATATGCTCCGTAGTCAAAAGTTGGTAATATGAACAAAGTCTAAATATAGATGTCATTATCAATTGAATTTGAATTTCTCTTTGGTATATTTCGCCTCCCCTGTACCTTACAAAATTTTAAAAAAGCACCAATCGAGAGTCGGTCGACTTTCTTCTCAAAACAGCCACATATCTGCCATCTGATATAATTGTTTCTTTATTGCAAGCTTATCATTTTGTAACAAACACTGCACTGTTTCGTTAAATCCAATACTATACTATATATCGATTATCTACATTCCACCCAGACATAACACTTGTTTAATGGCAACATGTATCACCAAGATAGTAAAGTTAACACCTTCGAAGGTGAAGTTTATACAAATACATCATGCTTACAAGGGGTATTTGCCAAAAATACCGGTTGGGAGGTACAAATTTCCAGAGCCGTTAGGCGAGTGAAATTTGATTACCTCGAAACCGGTATTTTTGGCAAATACCCCTTGTAAGCATGATATAATTGTTTAATTCCGCCGAATGTTCCACCTCAGAAAGATTATTATAATCAGGTATCATATGAAATTTCGACTTGAATTTTTGTATACACTGCATGCAGCTGTGCTATTTGATCAGTCAAATTGAATTGACCGTATTCTTATCATTTTTTTTATGTACAGTCACTGACTGTATATATATATCTCCCTTTTATGATAATAAGCTGGTTCTTGGCTGACTACTACACTTTGTTTATCAGTTACAGTGAAGCTTAATACAAGTGGATTCCAGTTTTATGTGACCGGTTGACAATTTGTTTCCGTTGAGTTTTATTTATGACGTCATTCCCGGAATTTTTACGTCATTCGGTCAAAATTTAATAATGATGCTTTTTATCCTGGAACCATATATTTAGAATGACCATGAATTTGTCATATTAGAATAGAAATAATTCATTGAGTTATTTTTAGACATGGTATTCCCCATCTGCCATGGTATTTGCTAGGGTATTTCCCATCTGCCATGGTATTTGCTAGTAAATATCCCGGCATATGGAAGTCCCTATTGGCAAATACCCCGGCAGAGAAAAGAAAATCTCAATATCTAGAAATTGGTGAAAAATACCATGGTTCTCATCCAATCAAAATACAGCATTATTACATAAGGTGGAATTATAATATATATCATCAAGACAGTAAAGTTAACACCTTCGAAGGTGAAGTTTAACATATATCATTAAGATAGTAAAGTTAACACCTTCGAAGGTGAAGTAAAACATATATCACCAAGATAGTAAAGTTAACACCTTCGAAGGTGAAGTTTGACATATATCATTAAGATAGTAAAGTTAACACCTTTGTAGGTGAAGTTTAACATATATCACCAAGATAGTAAAGTTAACACCTTTGAAGGTGAAGTTTAACATATATCATCAAGGCAGTAAAGTTAACATCTTCGAAGGTGAAGTTTAACATATATCATTAAGATAGTAAAGTTAACACCTTCGAAGGTGAAGTTTGACATATATCACCAAGACAGTAAAATTAACACCTTTGAAGGTGAAGTTTGACATATATCATTAAGATAGTAAAGTTAATACCTTCGAAGGTGAAGTTTAATATATATCACCAAGATAGTAAAGTTAACACCTTTGAAGGTGAAGTTTGACGTATATCATTAAGATAGTAAAGTTAACATCTTCGAAGGTGAAGTTTAACATATATCATCAAGACAGTAAAGTTAACACCTTTGAAGGTGAAGTTTAACATATATCATCAAGGCAGTAAAGTTAACACCTTCGAAGGTGAAGTTTAACATATATCATTAAGATAGTAAAGTTAACACCTTCGAAGGTGAAGTTTGACATATATCACCAAGACAGTAAAGTTAACACCTTTGAAGGTGAAGTTTGACATATATCATTAAGATAGTAAAGTTAACACCTTCGAAGGTGAAGTTTAACAAATATCACCAAGACAGTAAAGTTAACACCTTCGAAGGTGAAGTTTGACATATATCATCAAGATAGTAAAGTTAACACCTTCGAAGGTGAAGTTTGATCAAGTTTGACATATATCATTAAGATAGTAAAGTTAACACCTTCGAAGGTGAAGTTTAACATATATCACCAAGATAGTAAAGTTAACACCTTTGAAGGTGAAGTTTGACATATATCATTAAGATAGTAAAGTTAACACCTTCGAAGGTGAAGTTTAACATATATCATCAAGACAGTAAAGTTAACACCTTTGAAGGTGAAGTTTAACATATATCATCAAGGCAGTAAAGTTAACACCTTCGAAGGTGAAGTTTAACATATATCATTAAGATAGTAAAGTTAACACCTTCGAAGGTGAAGTTTGAAATATATCACCAAGACAGTAAAGTTAACACCTTTGAAGGTGAAGTTTGACATATATCATTAAGATAGTAAAGTTAACACTTTCGAAGGTGAAGTTTAACAAATATCACCAAGACAGTAAAGTTAACACCTTCGAAGGTGAAGTTTGACATATATCATCAAGATAGTAAAGTTAACACCTTCGAAGGTGAAGTTTGACATATATCACCAAGATAATAAAGTTAACACCTTTGAAGGTGAAGTTTAACATATATCATCAAGATAGTAAAGTTAACACCTTCGAAGGTGAAGTTTAACATATATCACCAAGATAGTAAAGTCGACACCTTCGAAGGTGAAGTTTAACATATATCATCAAGATAGTAAAGTTAACACCTTCGAAGGTGAAGTTAAACATATATCATCAAGGTGAAGTTTAACATATATCACCAAGATAGTAAAGTTAACATCTTTGAAGGTGAAGTTCAACATATATCATCAAGATAGTAAAGTTAACACCTTCGAAGGTGAAGTTTAACATATATCACCAAGACAGTAAAGTTAACACCTTCGAAGGTGAAGTTTAACATATATCACCAAAATAGTAAAGTTAACACCTTTGAAGGTGAAGTTTAACATATATCATCAAGATAGTAAAGTTAACACCTTCGAAGGTGAAGTTAAACATATATCATCAAGGTGAAGTTTAACATATATCACCAAGATAGTAAAGTTAACACCTTTGAAGGTGAAGTTTAACGTATATCACCAAGATAGTAAAGTTAACACCTTTGAAGGTGAAGTTAAACATATATCATCAAGGTGAAGTTTAACATATATCATCAAGATAGTAAAGTTAATACCTTTGAAGGTGAAGTTTAACATATATCATCAAGGTGAAGTTTAACATATATCATCAAGATAGTAAAGTTAACACCTTTGAAGGTGAAGTTTAACGTATATCACCAAGATAGTAAAGTTAACACCTTTGAAGGTGAAGTTAAACATATATCATCAAGGTGAAGTTTAACATATATCAGCAAGGTGAAGTTTAACATATATCATCAAGATAGTAAAGTTAACACCTTTGAAGGTGAAGTTTAACGTATATCATCAAGATAGTAAAGTTAACACCTTTGAAGGTGAAGTTAAACATATATCATCAAGGTGAAGTTTAACATATATCATCAAGGTGAAGTTTAACATATATCATCAAGATAGTAACGTTAACACCTTCGAAGGTGAAGTTAAACATATATCATCAAAGTGAAGTTTAACATATATCACCAAGATAGTAAAGTTAACACCTTTGAAGGTGAAGTTTAACATATATCATCAAGACAGTAAAGTTAACACCTTCGAAGGTGAAGTTTAACATATATCATCACGATAGTAAAGTTAACACCTTCGAAGGTGAAGTTTAACATATATCATCAAGATAGTAAAGTTAACACCTTCGAAGGTGAAGTTAAACATATATCATCAAGGTGAAGTTTAACATATATCACCAAGATAGTAAAGTTAACACCTTTGAAGGTGAAGTTTAACATATATCATCAAGATAGTGAGGTTAACACCTTCGAAGGTGAAGTTTAACATATATCACCAAGATAGTAAAGTTAACACCTTCGAAGGTGAAGTTTGACATATATCACCAAGACAGTAAAGTTAACACCTTCGAAGGTGAAGTTTAACATATATCACCAAGTTAGTAAAGTTAACACCTTCGAAGGTGAAGTTTAACATATATCACAAAGATAGTAAAGTTAACATCTTTGAAGGTGAAGTTTAACATATATCATCAAGATAGTAAAGTTAACACCTTCGAAGGTGAAGTTTAACATATATCATCAAGATAGTAAAGTTAACACCTTCGAAGGTGAAGTTAAACATATATCATCAAGGTGAAGTTTAACATATATCACCAAGATAGTAAAGTTAACACCTTTGAAGGTGAAGTTTAACATATATCATCAAGATAGTAAAGTTAACACCTTCGAAGGTGAAGTTAAACCTATATCACCAAGATAGTAAAGATAACACCTTCGAAGGTGAAGTTAAACCTATATCACCAAGATAGTAAAGTTAACACCTTCGAAGTTGAAGTTTAACATATATCACCAAGATAGTAAAGTTGACACCTTCGAAGGTGAAGTTTAACATATATCATCAAGGTGAAGTTTGACATATATCATCAAGATAGTAAAGTTAACACCTTCGAAGGTGAAGTTTAACATATATCATCAAGGTGAAGTTTAACATATATCACCAAGATAGTAAAGTTAACACCTTTGAAGGTGAAGTTAAACATATATCACCAAGATAGTAAAGTTAACACCTTTGAAGGTGAATTATAACATATATCATCAAGATAGTAAAGTTAACACCTTCGAAGGTGAAGTTTCGTACTTGGATTTTGCTGTTATTTTAATATTAAATTATCATGTAGCTCCTGTAATATTTAATATTCGACCTTTTGTTAATTTAGAGGCCAGCTAAAGCATGCATTCGGGTGTGGGATTTCACGCTGTGTTGGTTGCCTTCGATTTTTTTACTCTTTGGTCGGGTTGTTGTCTCTTTGACACATTCCCCATTTCCATTCTCAATTTAAAGTTTCATTTTCACGATAAATCAATTTGGGAAAAAGTTATCTTCTATTTTCTTTAAGAACAACAGTCTTGAATTATAGACTTACAACAATTAACAGCTATCGAGATAACTGAAAATTGTCCAGCTGTAACTTCTATTCGAAGAGAACATTTTGTGTCGATACTCTGAATGAATTTGCAAGAGAAACTTTTGTGTTTAAAATAATCTTGGCTCTGTGTCATTCTTTTTCATTTTCAAAAATAGAAATAAAAAGATACGGTCTGAGGCCAAAAATAAATATGTATGTCTGTTACATCCTTTTAAAAACATGGGGTAGGTAGGCAGGTATTTATTGCAAATGAGACCACTCTCAATAAGAGACAAATTGACACAGAAATTAACAAGTATGGGTCACCGTATGGCCTTCAACTATGAGTGAAGCCCATACCGCATAGTCATCAATTGTAAAACCATTCAAACAAGAAAACTTTCTTTAAATTGATAAGGCCGTTAGTTTTCTCGTATGAATTGTTTTACATTGTCATTTCGGGGCCTTCTATGGCTGACTATGCGGTGTGGGCTTTGCTCATTGTTGAAGGCCGTACGGTGACCTATAATTGTTAACTTCTGTGTCTTTTTGGACTAGTGTGGAGAGTTGTCTCATTGGCAATCATACAACATCTTCTTTTCTTATATTTAGCAAAACATTTTATATCCTAATAAAAAGATTGTAATTTTCATTTCTTGGGAATCAGCAAAGAAACATAACGATTTCATCTTCATATGTGACAATGTCACTTTTTTAACGGAGACAAACACTTAGACTTTGTTTCTTGTTTAAGGTCGTCTGCTGATTATGCTCAGACCACTAATACAATCCGTATCTCTTCTTTCCGTTAATGCCGTCTGCCGATAATACTCAGACATTACTACTCGTACAAAGAAACATCACGATTTCATCTTCATATGTGACAATGTCACTTTTTTAACGGAGACAAACACTTAGACTTTGTTTCTTGTTTAAGGTCGTCTGCTGATTATGCGCAGACCACTAATACAATCCGTATCTTTTCTTTCCGTTAATGTCGTCTGCCGATGATACGCAGACATTACTACTCAACAATCCGTATCGGTGCGACATTACTTCCTATTCTATAATCTTTGATATATCAGATATGAAGTAGCAGCCATATGTCGCCTAAATAAATGTGTTTTTTCGCTATTCAGCATAAAACAGAAGCTTTAAAATACGCAGCTTTAACGATGATATACTGAATATTTGGCTGTTTAAGATGTTATCGAGAAAATTGTGTCTCATTAATAATGTAAAAAAAAAATCACATTTTAAATTGTGATAGTCATTTCTATAAACTTTTTTTCTTTTTGAATTAATCTATCTCAAATATTGTACATATTTAACCATCACAATAATAAATGCCTGTGCACGTTTTACAGTTTATTCAGACAACACCACTTACGTACAAAAGCAAACAGACACAGACAAAACAACTCTATGCAAAAGCGAACAAACCAAGTAACAACTTCAGACAAAAACAGGTATATAAAAAAGCCAACTTTCCTTTTACAGAAAAACACAAATTCATGCAAAAGCAAACAGACATACTACCAGTTACAGATAAAATCAACTGCACTTAAAAGCCTAGAAAACCATGTATCAGCAACAGATGAAAGTTACTATATACATAAGCCTCTAGACCTGGTACCAGATGTAGACAATTTAACTACATATAAAAAAAACAAGACCTGGTTCCAGCTATAAACAAAAAACAACTATAAGTAAAAGTCACCCAAGACCTGGTTCCAGCTACAGACGAAAAACAATTACATAAAAAAGCCACCAAGACCTGGTTCTAGCCACAGACAAAAACCAACAAGACCTGGTATCAGCTAAAGACAAAAACAACGTACGTACAAAAGCAAACAGACCAATGAATTACAGTTTATGACCCCAACTCGGTCTAAATTGCATTTAATTGATAAATTCAACAACACTTACGTGACCGAGTACGTGTATATGTCAACAACAAAAAGACAAGCTTTATACATATCAACTACTTACAAAAACCAACAAGATCTGTTACCAACTACAGACAAAATAACTTCATTCAAAAGACCTCACGACCTGGTATTAGCTACAGACAAAATCAACTACATTTGAAAGAATACGGTCCTACTTACTAGTTACAATACTTTAAAAAAAAAATTTAAGCTCTCACAGGCGCGTAGCTCCCTATACGCTAACACGCAGTTGCGTGTACATCGATTCGGCATGCAAAAAAAATAAATGGCAAAATAAAAATTTATAAATTGAATGTTAAAAGAAACACCCTTATGTTGTCACGTCACTTTTTTAATTGATGAAATATCATGAAATATAACGGCATTTGGTTTCGAAATAAAAGTTTTATTGGAGATTATGAAAAAATCGGACAGTATCTTGTATATCTTTTACAAGATTTGAATTTGTAATACCCAGTCTAAGACATGTAGTTTTGGAGCACATTTTACAGTGTACGGTTCATCAGTTTGGAATGAGATGTACCAATCGTCATTAGAATTATCAGAACCTTTCGATATCGTTAGATCCCGAGATTGACGGTTCGATTACCTTGGAACCATCCATATATTTTGCCTCCCCTGTACCTTACAAAATTTTTAAAATGCACCAATCGAGAGTCGGTTGACTTTCTTCTCAAAACAGCCACATATCTGTCATCTGATATAATTGTTTCTTCATTGCAAGCTTATCATTTTGTAACAAACACTGCACTGTTTCGTTAAATCCAATACTATACTATATATCGATTATCTACATTCCACCCAGACATAACAGTTGTTTAATGGCAACATATATCATCATGATAGTAAAGTTAACACCTTCGAAGGTGAAGTTTCGTACTTGGATTTTGCTGTTATTTTAATATTAAATTATCATATAGCTCCTGTAATATTTAATGTTCGACCTTTTGTTAATTTAGGGGCCAGCTAAAGCATGCCTTCGGGTGTGGGATTTTCATTCCCCATTTCCATTCTCAATTTAAAGTTTCATTTTCACGATAAATCAATTTGGGAAAAAGTTATCTTCTATTTTCTTTAAGAACAACAGTCTTGAATTATAGACTTACAACCAATTAACGGCTATCGAGATAACTGAAAATTGTCCAGCTGTGTCGATACTTTGAATGCATTTGCAAGAGAAACTTTTGTGTTTAAAATAATCTTGGCTCTGTGTCATTCTTTTTCATTTTCAAAAATAGAAATAAAAAGATACGGTCTGAGGCCAAAAATAAATATGTATGTCTGTTACATCCTTTTAAAAACTAGGGTAGGTAGGCAGGTATTTATTGCAAATGAGACCACTCTCAATAAGATACAAATTGACACAGAAATTAACAAGTATGGGTCACCGTATGGCCTTCAACTATGAGTGAAGCACATACCGCATAGTCATCAATTGTCAAACCATTCAAACAAGAAAACTTTCTTTAAATTGATAAGGCCGTTAGTTTTCTCGTATGAATTGTTTTACATTGTCATTTCGGGGCCTTTGATGGCTGACTATGCGGTGTGGGCTTTGTTGAAGGCCGTACGGTGACCTATAATTGTTAATTTCTGTGTCTTTTTGGACTAGTGTGGAGAGTTGTCTCATTGGCAATCATACAACATCTTCTTTTCTTATATTTAGCAAAACATTTTATATCCTAATAAAAAGATTGTAATTTTCATTTCTTGGGAATCAACAAAGAAACATCACGATTTCATCTTCATATGTGACAATGTCACTTTTTTAACGGAGACGAACACTTAGACTTTGTTTCTTGTTTAAGGTCGTCTGCTGATTATGCGCAGACCACTAATACAATCCGTATCTCTTCTTTCCGTTAATGCCGTCTGCCGATAATACGCAGACATTTATACTACTCGTACAATCCGTATCGGTGCGACATTACTTCCTATTCTATAATCTTTGATATATCAGATATGACGTAGCATCCATATGTCGCCTAAATAAATGTGTTTTTTCGCTATTCAGCATAAAACAGAAGCTTTAAAATACGCAACTTTAACGATGATATACTGAATATTCGGCGGTTTAAGATGTTATCGAGGAAATTGTGTCTCATTAATAATGTAAAAAAAAATCACATTTTAAATTCATTTCTATAAACTTTTTTTCTTTTTAAGGGAGTTCGCTTCTCAGTTTCAAAGTAATTAACTTTTCAAAACACTAGTTTATATTGATAGGGAATTAATAAAGGAATCCAAAGAGCAAAAATATATATATATGTCACCGTGCTTGTTTTCGAGATATAAGCCATTGAAATTTTGGCGGAAAAATATTCTCTCTTGACTTTTCATAGCTTTATCATTGACATGTTGAAGTTCTCAAAAACTGTTAAATAGTAATTAAAATTTTATGACTTTTACAGATGGCTTATCATTATACATGTAAAAGATTTACAAAAAGAAAAATGGGGGTCACCGGGCAAATTTTTTCAAGGCATTCAAATGGATAAAACCAGAGGACTCCGAAAATCTGACAAAAAATCCAAAACATGACAAGCCAGCTTCCTTAAATTAATCTATCTCAAATATTGTACATATTTAACCATCACAATAATAAATGCCTGTGCACGTTTTACAGTTTATTCAGACAACACCACTTACGTACAAAAGCAAACAGACATGGTAACAGTCACAGACAAAACAACTCTATGCAAAAGCGAACAAACCAAGTAACAACTTCAGACAAAAACAGGTATATAAAAAAGCCAACTTTCCTTTTACAGAAAAACACAAATTCATGCAAAAGCACACAGACATACTACCAGTTACAGATAAAATTAACTGCACTTAAAAGCCTAGAAAACCTTGTATCAGCAACACACGAAAGTTACTATATACATAAGCCTCTAGACCTGGTACCAGATGTAGACAATTCAACTACATATAAAAAAAGACCTGGTTCCAGCTATAAACAAAAAACAACTACATGTATAAGCAAAAGTCACCCAAGACCTTGTTCCAGCTACAGACGAAAAACAATAACATAAAAAGCCACCAAGACATGGTTCTAGCCACAGACAAAAACCAACAAGACCTGGTATCGGCTACAGACAAAAACAACGTACGTACAAAAGTAAACAGACCAATGAATTACAGTTTATGACCTCAACTCGGTCTAAATTGCATTTAATTGATTAATTCAACAACACTTACGTGACCGAGTACGTGTATATGTCAACAACAAAAAGACAAGCTTTATACATATCAACTACTTACAAAAGCTCTGTTACCAACTACAGACAAAATAACTTCATTCAAAAGACCTCACGACCTGGTATTAGCTACAGACAAAATAACTTCATTCAAAAGACCTCACGACCTGGTTTTAGCTACAGACAAAATAACTTCATTCAAAAGACCTCACGACCTGGTATTAGCTACAGACAAAATAACTTCATTCAAAAGACCTCACGACCTGGTATTAGCTACAGACAAAATCCACTACATTTGAGAGAATACGGTCCTACTTACTAGTTACAATACTTTAAAAAAAAAAATATTCAAGCTCTCACAGGCGCGTAGCTCCCTACACGCTAACACGCAGTTGCGTGTACATCGATTCGGCATGCAAAAAAAATGGCAAAATAAGAATTTATAAATTGAATGTTAAAAGAAACACCCCTATGTTGTCACGTCACTTTTTTAATTGATGAAATATCATTAAATATAACGGCATTTGGTTTCGAAATAAAAGTTTTATTGGAGATTATGACAAAATCGGACAGTATCTTGTATATCTTTTACAAGATTTGAATTTGTAATACCCAGTCTAAGACATGTAGTTTTGGAGCACATTTTACAGTGTACGGTTCATCAGTTTGGAATGAGATGTACCAATCGTAATGATTAGAATTATCAGAACCCTTCGATATCGTTAGATCCCGAGATTGACGGTTCGATTACCTTGGTACCATCCATATATTTTCACGATACTTTACTTCAGAAGGCGTCTCTGAAATATGCTTAGGGAACAACCATTTGATAGTTTTGAAAAAGAGTGACGTGACCTGGTTAAAATTGAAAATAAATAACTTTGCGCAAGACACCCAGGGTGAACACGAATATTCTATAAAACAAAATGCATGAATCAAATGTGTACAAAATATATGATAATTGTCCCTTAACTAAACTCTTTAGCTGTCAAAAGTATTTACAACAGTTGTAACATATGCATTACTTCAATTGATTTACGCATAACAGAAGACGTTAATTCAGAAAAAAAAGTATCAGCGGTTGAAAAAGATTAAACATATCAGCCTTCAAGCAAGTTAGAACTGTTAATCATTAAGACTTGTTGTTAAAATATTTATCTTAGCAAAATTATATTAGAATAGCGCAAAGGATACTTCATTTTTAGGGCAAATGATAATAGGTATTTTACTAGCTAGGGCGCAGCGCAAATGAGTTGTGGCGCCAAAGGACGACTTTTTTTAGGGAACCGTATTTCACTCTTTTTTCATTTGTTCATTTTATATGTCTATTATGTTCAAGGTTGTATATAACTAACTTATTCTCTTCATCCGTAGTAGGTTATAAGGCCACAACAATACTGACACTATAACTATTCGAACTTGCAAAACAGCAAAATCCTACCAACGTGCATTCGTCGAAGCGTACGTTTACCAAGTCATTACCGTTATCATCATTAAAGGATCATACGATGTTTCAAAGATTATACGATTGTTAAAAAGTTCTATGAACTTGATACGCCTTTCTCCTCTTAGTTTAAATATATTTATTTATCATGTTTATAGTAGATTGGAAAACAAGTTTTCTCTTAACACGGGTCAGCCATTTATCGTCCCCTTCCGACGGCCTATCCGATGATCGTTTCCTCAAGACCATACTCGCAAATGGTGTCAACGGAGAGCCGGAACGGGAATCGAACCATGAACCTTTGAGTAAGTAGTCCTTTGTCCTCTTTCACAGAACGCTCCTGCCTCTATCATGCTTCCGCTTTATTGGCAATATATGCTGTGTATGTTCCAACGTAAAATACTATCCTTACAAACTGATTTTGATTTAGTTCTGCAACACAATACAAAACGTTGTGATCTGCACAATCATCACTTCTTACTTTGCAATAATTATTATCGATTCCTTAACGGAGACAAACACTTAGACTTAAATCTTTAAGGTTGTCTTTTGATATTACATAGACCACTCATATCAACCGTATCAGTGAGACAAACACTTAGACTTACATCTTTAAGATCGTCTTTTGATATTACTTAGACCACTCATATAAACCGTATCGGTGAGACAAACACTTAGACTTACATCTTTAAGGTTGTCTTTTGATATTACATAGACCACTCATATAAACCGTATCAGTGAGACAAACACTTAAACTTACATCTTTAAGGTTGTCTTTTGATATTACATAGACCACTCATATAATCCGTATCGGTGAGACAAACACTTAGACTTACATCTTTAAGGTCGTCTTTTGGTATTACATAGACCACTCATATAATCCGTATCGGTGAGACAAACACTTAGACTTACATCTTTAAGGTCGTCTTTTGGTATTACATAGACCACTCATATAATCCGTATCGGTGAGACAAACACTTAAACTTACATCTTTAAGGTTGTCTTTTGATATTACATAGACCACTCATATAATCCGTATCGGTGACAAACTCCCCGGCAGTTCCAGTTCCGATCCGAATACGGGTCCGCATACTACCCTCTACACTAAGGTAAGCGGAAGAAGGGATCCCGTAGACCGCCCTACGTCACGATTCATGAATTATGCATATTCTATTTATAGGCTATTTTTAAACGATTCGGAAAATACTAATGCTTAAAATAGAATTTTCTTAACATGTAAAACTATCTTAAAAAAACAATGCAAAATCATTAACTTTCATGGAGAGTGGTAGAGGTGGCACGGTAGTATTTCCTGGCCCATAGGGATAATGATAGCCTTTTTAGAATTTTCACCACTTTCTAACACTGCAAAAAAATCTACATTCACACTTAACTGAAGTACTTTCATTTTACTATTCAGAAATGAATTTGAATATGTATCATGACCGTTTACTTTTTTTGCTATTTTTAGAAACCTAAGGCCACTAGTAATTTTAGGTCTTTTATGGTGCAGTGAATACAAAATTAAAAAAAATTCTCAAAAATTCATTTTCAACTGTATGTAAAATTATTTCATATTTTTCTACACCTGATTCATCCCTCGGTTTGGGAAAGTATGTTCAGTTGATACTGTATTTTTTGTCCAATCACACTGTTTAGATACATTTACCTAAGTAGGGTACACAAAAGAGCAACCTAAATTCTGGAATGCAAATACTACCGTGCCACCTAGAGGGTTATTTTCGTGGTACGTGATTGGTTTTTTTTTTATTTCACGTTCAACGTGTTTTTACTTTTTTATTTAACGTTCAGTCGTGCAAAACAGCGAGGTGTTCAACATGTTCAATATGTTCTGCTTATGTAAATTTTATACGTGCTTCGTGATTCAAATGCTTATTTTGCGTGCTCAGTATTTTTCAAAAAAAAAACAACACTAGACAGGGATCGTCAACATGGACAAGAACGAAATTGATATAATTTTGTTTCCGTGATAAGAAATGATAAGGCGGTAAGACCAATGATGTTGTTCCTTTATTTGCATTTTTAAAGTTCAGGATATCTTTATATATACTTTTCTAAAAGCTGTAAATTATTTATATCATAAATGTGTACACACTAAATAGGGAATATTAAGTAAACAAAGACTTCATATATACAAGAGGACAGTGACTCAGTCACAAAAGGTTCACCTTAAAGTCTTTATTTTTCGTGCAACGTTCATGACAGAAATTATTTCACGTTCAACGTGAACTTAAATAGGAAAATGTTCCGCATTACAGTAGCATATATCATTGTGCCCTCATTAAGCAAATACATATTCCTTTTTGAGATATATATGATATTTCACATACTAGTATATATGACACACAGTATTGGTGCCTTAATTATGTTGTTAAGACTTGCAAATGTCCCATGCACGTGATCCCATGGCTTTGAATATACTATGGAGTTAATAATATTTTTATTATCTGCTTAATAGAGTACTTTGATGTAGGCAAATTGATAAAAAAAAAAAAAACATGTAGCTAACACGTTCTTAGAAACGAGACATTACCTTTACAGGGTGTGAGGGGGTGGTGATAGTGGCGGTGGGGAAGGGGGTGCTGGTCTTCGCTGCCCCTGTTATTTGTTTATAATGAAGCTACATGTTCTATTAGGGCTTTCTATGGGATCTTCTGGTCGGTCTACATGATCCCCTGTTGTCTGAACCTTATATTTATAGTTATAGAACGTTCTATAGGATCTCCTATATTGTTTGTTTATCATGTATATAGCAAAGGACGTTCTACAGGATCCCCTGTTGTCTGAACATTATATATAAAGTATAGAACGTTCTATATGATACTCTATTGTTTGTTTTTGAAGTATCTAATAGAGGAATTTTTACGAGATCCCTTGGCCGGTCTGTGTGATCCCCTGCTTTCTCAACATTATGTATCTACTACAAGACGTTCTAAAGTATCCCCGTTGTTTGTTTTTCAAGTATATACTATAGGGCGTTCTACACGATCCCCTGGTCGGTCTACGGGATCCCCTGTTTTCTCAACATAATATATCTACTATAAGACGTTCTATAGGATCCCCTATTGTTTGTTAATCAAGTATATACTAAAGGGCGTTCTACAGGATCCCCTGGGCGGTCTTCAGGATCCCTTGTTGTCTGAACATTATATATCTACTAAAGGTCGTTCTATAAGACCCCCTATTGATGGTTTTTCATGTTTATACTATAGGGCGTTCTACAGGATCCCCTGGGTGGTCTACAGGATCCCCTGTTGTCTTAACATTATATATCTACTATAGGACGTTCTATAGGATCCCTTTATTGTTTGTTTATTATTAATATACTAAAGGGCGTTCTACTGGATCCCCTGGGCGGTCTACAGAATGCCCTGTTGATTGTTTTTTTATGTTTATATTATAGGGCTTTCTACAGGATCCACTGGGCGGTCTACAGGATGCCCATTTGTTTAAAAATCTATATCTACTATAAGACGTTCTAAAGTATCCCCCGTTGTTTGTTTTTCATTTATATACTATAGGGCGTTCTACAGGATCCCCTGGGCGGTCTACAGGATTTCCTGTTTTCTCAACATAATATATCTACTATAAGACGTTCTATAGGATCCCCTATTGTTTGTTAATCAAGTATATACTAAAGGGCGTTCTAAAGGATCCCTTGGGCGGTCTAAAGGATACCCTGTTGTCTTTACATTATATATGTACTAAATGGCGTTCTATAAGACCCCCTGTTGATTGTTTTTTCATGTTTATACTATACGGCGTTCTAAAGGATCACCTGTTTTCTCAACATTATTTTTCTGCTATGAGACGTTCTATAGGATCCCATGTTGTTTGTTAATCATTTATATACTAAAGGGCGTTCAATAGGATCCCCTAGGCAGTCTACAGGATCCCCTTTTGTCTAAACATTATATATTTACTATAGAACATTCTACAGGATCCCCAGTTGTTTGTTTATCATGTTTATACTAAAGGGCGTTCTACAGGATACCATGGGCGGTCTACAGGATCCCCTGTTGTCTTTACATTATATATCTACTATAGGACGTTCTATAGGATCCCTATATTGTTTGTTTATTATTAATATACTAAAGGGCGTTCTACTGGATCCCCTGGGCGGTCTACAGAATGCCCTGTTGATTGTTTTTTTATGTTTATAGTATAGGGCTTTCTACAGGATCCACTGGGCGGTCTACAGGATGCCCATTTGTTTAAAAATCTATATCTACTATAAGACGTTCTAAAGTATCCCCCGTTGTTTGTTTTTCATTTATATACTATAGGGCGTTCTACAGGATCCCCTGGGCGGTCTACAGGATTTCCTGTTTTCTCAACATAATATATCTACTATAAGACGTTCTATAGGATCCCCTATTGTTTGTTAATCAAGTATATACTAAAGGGCGTTCTAAAGGATCCCTTGGGCGGTCTAAAGGATACCCTGTTGTCTTTACATTATATATGTACTAAATGGCGCTCTATAAGACCCCCTGTTGATTGTTTTTTCATGTTTATGCTATACGGCGTTCTAAAGGATCACCTGTTTTCTCAACATTATTTTTCTGCTATGAGACGTTCTATAGGATCCCATGTTGTTTGTTAATCATTTATATACTAAAGGGCGTTCAATAGGATCCCCTAGGCAGTCTACAGGATCCCCTTTTGTCTAAACATTATATATTTTCTATAGAACATTCTACAGGATCCCCAGTTGTTTGTTTATCATGTTTATACTAAAGGGCGTTCTACAGGATACCATGGGCGGTCTACAGGATCCCCTGTTGTCTTTACATTATATATCTACTATAGGACGTTCTATAGGATCCCTATATTGTTTGTTTATTATTAATATACTAAAGGGCGTTCTACTGGATCCCCTGGGCGGTCTACAGGATGCCCTGTTGATTGTTAATCATTTATATACTAAAGGGCGTTCAATAGGATCCCCTAGGCAGTCTACAGGATCCCCTTTTGTCTAAACATTATATATTTTCTATAGAACATTCTACAGGATCCCCAGTTGTTTGTTTATCATGTTTATACTAAAGGGCGTTCTACAGGATACCATGGGCGGTCTACAGGATCCCCTGTTGTCTTTACATTATATATCTACTATAGGACGTTCTATAGGATCCCTATATTGTTTGTTTATTATTAATATACTAAAGGGCGTTCTACTGGATCCCCTGGGCGGTCTACAGAATGCCCTGTTGATTGTTTTTTTATGTTTATAGTATAGGGCTTTCTACAGGATCCACTGGGCGGTCTACAGGATGCCCATTTGTTTAAAAATCTATATCTACTATAAGACGTTCTAAAGTATCCCCCGTTGTTTGTTTTTCATTTATATACTATAGGGCGTTCTACAGGATCCCCTGGGCGGTCTACAGGATTTCCTGTTTTCTCAACATAATATATCTACTATAAGACGTTCTATAGGATCCCCTATTGTTTGTTAATCAAGTATATACTAAAGGGCGTTCTAAAGGATCCCTTGGGCGGTCTAAAGGATACCCTGTTGTCTTTACATTATATATGTACTAAATGGCGCTCTATAAGACCCCCTGTTGATTGTTTTTTCATGTTTATGCTATACGGCGTTCTAAAGGATCACCTGTTTTCTCAACATTATTTTTCTGCTATGAGACGTTCTATAGGATCCCATGTTGTTTGTTAATCATTTATATACTAAAGGGCGTTCAATAGGATCCCCTAGGCAGTCTACAGGATCCCCTTTTGTCTAAACATTATATATTTTCTATAGAACATTCTACAGGATCCCCAGTTGTTTGTTTATCATGTTTATACTAAAGGGCGTTCTACAGGATACCATGGGCGGTCTACAGGATCCCCTGTTGTCTTTACATTATATATCTACTATAGGACGTTCTATAGGATCCCTATATTGTTTGTTTATTATTAATATACTAAAGGGCGTTCTACTGGATCCCCTGGGCGGTCTACAGGATGCCCTGTTGATTGTTAATCATTTATATACTAAAGGGCGTTCAATAGGATCCCCTAGGCAGTCTACAGGATCCCCTTTTGTCTAAACATTATATATTTTCTATAGAACATTCTACAGGATCCCCAGTTGTTTGTTTATCATGTTTATACTAAAGGGCGTTCTACAGGATACCATGGGCGGTCTACAGGATCCCCTGTTGTCTTTACATTATATATCTACTATAGGACGTTCTATAGGATCCCTATATTGTTTGTTTATTATTAATATACTAAAGGGCGTTCTACAGGATCCACTGGGCGGTCTACAGGATGCCCATTTGTTTAAAAATCTATATCTACTATAAAACGTTCTAAAGTATCTCCCGTTGTTTGTTTTTCATTTGTATACTATAGGGCGTTTTACAGGATCCCCTGGGCGGTCTACAGGATCCCCTGTTTTCTCAACATAATATATCTACTATAAGACGTTCTATAGGATCCCATGTTGTTTGTTAATCATTTATATACTAAAGGGCGTTCAATAGGATCCCCTAGGCAGTCTACAGGATCATCCCCTTTTGTCTAAACATTATATATTTACTATAGAACATTCTACAGGATCCCCAGTTGTTTGTTTATCATGTTTATACTAAAAGGCGTTCTACAGGATACCATGGGCGGTCTACAGGATCCCCTGTTGTCTTTACATTTTATATCTACTATAGGACGTTCTATAGGATCCCTATATTGTTTGTTTATTATTTATATACTAAAGGGTGTTCTACTGGATCCCCTGGTCGGTCTATAGAATCCCCTTTTGTTAAAAAAAAATATGTATCTGAGATAGGAAATTCTATAGGTTGCCCTGTTCTTTGTTTATTATGTATATATTATAGGGCGTTTATGATCCCTTGGGCCGTCTGCAGGATCCCCTGTTTTCTCAACATTATATATCTATCATAGGACGTTCTATAGTATCCCCTGTTGATTGTTTTTCATGTTTATACTATAGGGCTTTCTATATGATCCCTAAGTCGGTTTGCGGGAAACTATGGGTGGTCTGCAGGAATCCCTGTTTTTCAACATAGTATATTTACTATAGGACGTTCTATAAAACCCACTGTTGATTGTTTTTCATGTTTATACTATAGGGCGTTCTAAAGGATCACCTGTTTTCTCAACATTATTTATCTACTATAAGACGTTCTATAGGATCCCATGTTGTCTGTTAATCATTTATATACATTTAAATTTTGAAGGATTGCAACACAATTTCATATAGCAGTCCCAAGTATGAAATTGTTCAAATTATTATGGCATATTGTTATTCTAAATTATTTCCCAAAATTGATCGCCCTGAAGATCATAAAAAACATTTTATTAAAATTAAGTATGTCAATAAAGGCTTTGATTTTGTAAATATTGCCGGTATATTTAACGACCATTCTGTTAAAGAACGAATTCCTGGATATTTTGACAATACTGAGCTTCCTCTTATTTGTTATATTTACAAGAAATCTACCCGGAAATTTGTGTTTAATTATAGTCAATTGTGTAAAGATGTTAATATCAGTGAAAATACACCTACTTCATGTAATTGCAGTAATTCCGAATATATTTATGGACCCATTTCCCATGTTATAACAGGAGATCTTAACATCGTTCAAGACCTCAGTAAAGGACCTAAATATCGTCCCCCGTCAATTATTAATTGGAATGAGTGTCGTAATATCATCCACGACTCACTCCATACTTACTGTATGAAATGGATAAAACGGGAAAAAGCTGACAAAAAATCTTTGGACTCTTTTTTTAATTCAGTAATGAAGATAGTTGATATACGTATTCAACATTTTAAAGAACATTTTACTATAAACAATAACCACAACAAACCTATTTCTCGTATCAAACATAAACTAAAAGAACTAGCCAAGGAATTTGTTTTTGTCCCGGCCGATAAAGCTGCTAATAATATTATTATTGTTTGACGTAAATTTTACATTGAGGTTCTGAAAAAAGAAATCACCAATTCACCAACATTCCAACTGACTCCATTTTCAGAAAACGAAATCTGTAACAAACATAAACTTTTAGCCACCGCTTTACAAGCAGAGCCAAATACAATGAAAGTCCCAACTATGTATTGGCTTCCGAAGCTACACAAAACCCCTTACAAATATAGATTTATTTCGTCTTCAAGCCATTGTTCAACTACTAAATTGTCTATTCTTCTTACCAGCACACTTGGTACAATTAAAAACCTTATAATAAATTGTTCAAATAAGGCCTTCGAAAATAGTGGAATAAATTACTTTTGGAGTGTCAAGAACTCGTTGGAAGTACTTGATAAATTGCATGCTTATATTGGTGATTTTGAATCTGTTCAAAGTTTTGATTTTTCTACCCTGTATACCACATTGCCTCACATTCTCATTAAGAAAAAATTCACACACCTAATTAAATGGGCATTCAAAAAATCAGAATGTGAATATATATGTTCAAACTCTTTTAGGTCATTTTTTAGTAGCAATAAACAAAAAAACTATGTTAATTGGACATGCTTTGATACTATATATGCCCTTGAATTTTTACTAGATAACATTTTTGTTCGCTTTGGGGATTCCGTATATCGTCAGATTATCGGAATTCCAATGGGGACTAACTGTGCACCACTTATTGCGGACCTCTTTTTGTATTGTTATGAGTTACAATTTATGACAAAAATAAGCAAAGACCCATCAAAACAACATCTGATAAACAAATTTAATAATACTTTTAGATATTTGGATGATATTTTGGCTCTCAATAATGACGACTTCAGTATGTATATTAATGAAATTTATCCTGCTGAACTTACTTTAAATAAAGCTAATACTAACAATGACCACTGCCCTTTTCTCGATCTTGATATCTATATCACTAACGGAAAGCTCAATACTAAAATTTATGATAAAAGGGATGATTTTTCATTTCCTATCGTTAATTATCCGTTTTTAGATGGTGACGTTCCCTTGTCACCATCTTACGGTGTTTATATATCTCAACTTGTACGATTCGCTCGGGTATGTAACAATGTTTTAGATTTTAACGAGAGAAATTTATGTATTACTGAAAAATTATTACACCAGGGTTTTCGATATCACAAACTAGTCAAAACATTTACTAAATTTTATCATCGGTATAAAGAAATCATTCGTAAATATAGCTCAACATGCAGACTTCTTATACGTTCAGGTATTTCACATCCAATTTTTTATGGAAATATTCTTTATAAAGCACAAAGGTGTCAGTATTCACCTCAGAAACTTACAAAACCTATGAATAGACTTATTAAGAAGGGATATAATTACGATACTGTTGTCAAGTCATTAAAGATTGCATATTTTGGCGTTAATATTGAGTCACTGATAAGGTCTTTGCGTCGGAACTTAACACATTTATTCTAAAAACAGTTGTTGGCATGACACGGGTTATGTTCTTCTCATATATGTTATGATGGTATGATACTAAACCCCTAACGGGAAGGATTGTGCCTGATGTTCATATGATGAAATCATAATCTTCCAGTCAGTTTAATTGAAGTCTGGAGCTGGCATGTCAGTTAACAGCTAGTAGTCTGTTGTTATTTATGTATTATTGTCATTTTGTTTATTTTCTGACATCAGACTCGGACTTCTCTTGAACTGAATTTTAATGGGCGTATTGTTATGCGTTTACTTTTCTACATTGGTTAGAGGTATAGGGGGAGGGTTGAGATCTCACAAACATGTTTAACCCCGCCGCATTTTTGCGCCTGTCCCAAGTCAGGAGCCTCTGGCCTTTGTTAGTCTTGTATTATTTTAATTTTAGTTTCTTGTGTACAATTTGGAAATTAGTATGGCGTTCATTATCACTGAACTAGTATATATTTGTTTAGGGGCCAGCTGAAGGACGCCTCCGGGTGCGGGAATTTCTCGCTACATTGAAGACCTGTTGGTGACCTTCTGCTGTTGTTTTTTTATTTGGTCGGGTTGTTGTCTCTTTGACACATTCCCCATTTCCATTCTCAATTCTATTAAGGGCGTTCAATAGGATCCCCTAGGCAGTCTACAGGATCCCCTTTTGTCTGAACATTATATATTTACTATAGAACGTTCTACATGATCCCCTTTTGATTGTTTATCATGTATATACTAAAGGGCGTTCAATAGGATCCCCTGGGCGGTCTACAGGATCCCCTTTTGTCTCTACATTATATATCTACTATAGGACGTTCTATAGGATCCCCTATATTGATTGTTTGTTATTTATATACTAAAGGGCGTTCTACCGGATCCCCTGGGGCGGTCTACAGGAGGCCCTGTTGATTGTTTTTTTTATGTTTATACTATCGGGCGTTCTACAGGATTCCCTGGGCAGTCTACAGAATCCCCTTTTGTTAAAAAAATATGCATCTGAGATAGGTTCCACTGGTCTTTGTTTTTCATATTTATACTATAGGGCGGTCTACAGAATCCCCTTTTGTTAAAAAAAATATGCATCTGAGATAGGAAATTCTATAGGTTCCCCTGTTCTTTGTTTATTATGTATATATAATAGGGCGTTTATGATCCCTTGGGCGGTCTGCAGAATGCCCTATTTTCTCAATATTATATATCAATCATAGGACGTTCTATAGGATCCCCTGTTGATTGTTTTTCATGTTTATACTATAGGCCCATCTACATGATCATCTGTTGTCTGAGCATTATATATTCTTCAGGATCCCCTGTTTGATTTGTATGCATCTAGGATAGAACCTTCTATAGGTTCCCCTGTTTTTATGCCCCATTTAGGGGCATTATGTTTTCTGGTCTGTGCGTCCGTCCGTCCGTCTGTTCGTTCATTCGTCCGTTCGTCCGTCCGTTCGTCCGTTCGTCCGTTCGTCCGTTCGTCCGTCTGTCCCGCTTCAGGTTAAAGTTTTTGGTCGAGGTAGTTTTTGATGAAGTTGAAGTCTAATCAACTTGAAACTTAGTATATATGTTCTGTATGATATGATCTTTCTCATTTTAATTCCAAATTAGAGATTTAACCCCATTTTCATGGTCCACTGAACATAGAAAATGATAGTGCGGATGGGGCATCCGTGTACTGGGGACACATTCTTGTTTTAAACATGTATCTACTTTACGTATATACTAGAGGGCGTTTTATAGGATCCCCTGTTGTGTAATAGTCGTGTATTTGCATGCTGAAGGGCGTTCTATAGGATCTCCGGGGCGGTCTTTAGAATAACCTGCTGTTTGTTCATTATGTTTCTAGTATACGACGTTCTGTAAGATCCTCTGGGCCGTCTATATGTTCCCCTGTTGGTTGGTATTGTTTGATAATCGTGCATCTGCTATAGGGCGTTCCTTAAGATCCCCGGGTCGGTCCATAGAATCTCTAGGTTGGTCTATAGGAGCCCTGTTGTTTGTTCATAATGTATCTATTGGAGGGCGTTCTACATGATCCCCTGGGCGGTCTATAGGATTCCCTGTGGTTTAATTTATAATTGTGTATCTGCTATAGGGTGTTCTATAGGATCCCGTTGTTAAGTAATCATGTATCTAATAGGGAGCGTTCTATGGGATCCCCTGTTGGGTCTATAGGATCACCTGTTGTGCAATATTCATGTATCTGCTATAGGGCGTTTTATAGGATCCCCAGGGCGGTCTATAGGATCCCCTGTTCGTTGTTCATGTATCTATATCAGGGTGTTCTATACGATACCCTGGGCGGTTTATAGGATCCCCGGGTCGGTCTTGTTTAATAGTGCATCTGCTATAGGACGTACTTTGTTGTCCCTTTCAAAGGGGGCATATTATATTGTTATTGTTCGTTTCTTTTTTTTTCATTTCGTTTATAATATATCTTCTTAAGTGTATAATATATCTTATTGAATTAATAAGATATCTTATAAAGTATAAAAGCTATCTTTTAAAGTTGATAAGATATCTTATAAAGAGTAAATTATATAAAATATCTTATATATTATATATTATATGAGATGTCTTGTATATAATATATGAGAGAGATATTTTATATATCATTTGAAATATCTGATATATTATATGAGCTATCTTGAAGTTAGCATAAATGGTAAAACGGCTTGCCATATATACTCATTGAATCTATTATCATTAATAGACAGTACATCATCAATATATCGGAAAGGGATATTAAAAGACGGGTCAATTTCTTTTCTCCTGTCTGTACAAATCCATAAGAATACGAAAACAAATAGAATTGCCATTGCGAGCAAAGGCGGATGTCATACTGTTGTCAAGTTGCCAGACGACCTTGCCATTGCTAGGTTACCGTCAGCAATTTTGAAATAAAATTTATACTAAAAACACACAACTACCTACTGCTAGGTATATGTAGTTCTGAGGATCATTCAAATTGTTGACACCTACTTTGTATATTGAATATCATGGTTCTATGCTCAGGAATACTAGAAATATATACAAAAAACATAAAAAAAATACTGTTGACCAGTGTTTATAGTAATCGAGACCATCTTGGACCATCCCCTTATTAAAAAGCACAACTTTATTTAATGGTTTACATTATGCCATAATTCCATAAAAATGAATGTGTCTATCCTTTTCCAAGAATTTGTCAGGACAATAAAATTATGGGGAAAAAAAAAAGAAAAAGAAAAAAAACAACCAATAACAATATGCCCCCTCGACCTTTGAAAGGGATAACATAGAACGCCCTATAGCAGATGCAAGGTTATTAAACAATAGGCTAGGGGATCCTATAGACAGACACAGGGATCCTATAGAACGCACTATAGAATATGCGCGATTATTAAACAAAAGGGGATCATATAGACCGCCAAGGTATAAACAATAGGGATCCTATAGACAGACCCGGGGATCCTATAGAACGCACTATAGAATATGCGGGATTATTAAACAAAAGGGGATCTTATAGACCGCCCAGGGGATCGTATAGAACAACCTGTTATAGATACATGATGAACAACCAACAGGGTATCGTATAGACAGCCCAGGGGATCGTATAGAACAACCTGTTATAGATATATTATGAACAAACAACAGGGGATCCTATAGACCGCCCCGGCGATCCTTTAGAACGCCCTATAGCAGATACACAATTATTAAACAACAAGGGATCATAAAGAACGCCTATGGGAGCATATATATATAACGCCCTCGAATAGATACATTATCAAAAAACTACAGGGCTCCTATAGACCGACCCTGGGATTTTATGGAACACCCTCTAGAAGAAACATGTTGAACAAACAACAGAGGATCCTATGGACCGACCCGGGAATCCCAAAGAATTCCCTATTGCAAATATGCGATTATTAAACAATACGGGGTCCTATAGACCGCCCAGGGGATCCTATAGAACGCCCTATAGCAGATACACGATTATAACACAACAGGTGATCCTATAGACCCAACAAGGGATCCCATAGAACGTTCTCTAGTAGATAAATCTAGTGAATACATGATAACCAAACAATGGGAGCCTTTAGACCGCCCGGGGATCCTATAGAACGCCCTATACAGATACAAAACTATTAAACCACAGGGGATCATATCGACCGCCTATGGGCGCATATATATAACTCCCTCTAATATATACATAAAAAACAAACAACAGTCTAACCTATAGAACGTCCCATAGTAGATATATAATATTCAAACAACAGGGGATCCTGTAGACCGCCCAGGGGATCCTGTAGAACGACCCTTAGTATATACACGATAAACAAACAATAGGGGATCATATAGAACGTTCTATAGCAAGTATATAATGTTCAAACAACAGGGGATCCTGTAGAACGCCCTTTAATATATACATAATAAACAAACAATATACGGGATCCTATAAAACGTTCTATAGTAGATATATAATGTTCAGACAAAAGAGGATACTGTAGAACGACCCTTAAAATAAACACGAACAACACCAACAGGGGACCCTATAGAACGTCATATAGTAGATATATAATGTTGAGAAAACAGGAGATCGTGTAGACCGCCCAAGGGATCATAAAAGCCTTGTAGTATATACATGAAAAACAAACTACAGGGGGACTTATAGAATTTTCTTTCTCAGATGCATAATTTTTAACAGAAGAGGATCCTGTAGACCGCCCTGGGGATCCTGTAGAAGGACCTATAGTATAAACATTCAAAACAATCAATAGGGGGTCTTATAGAACGTCCTTTAGTATATATATATAATGTCCAGACAACAGGGGATCGTATAGACCGCCCAGTGAATGAACAACAAACAACAGGGGATCATATAGAACGTCTTATAGTGGATATATAATGTTGAAAAACAGGGGATCCTGTAGACCGCCCGGGGGATACTGTAGAACGCCCTATAGTATAAACATGAACAACAAACAACAGGGGACCCTATAGAACGTCCTATAGTAGATATATTATGTTGAGAAAACAGGGGATCCTGTAGACCGCCTAGGGAATCCTGTAGAACGCCCTATAGTATACACTTAAAAAAACAAACAACAGGGGATCCTGTAGAACGTCTTATAGTAAATGAATAATGTTGAGAAAACTGGGGATCCTGCAGACCGCCCAGGGGATACTGTAGAACGCCCTATAGTATAAACATGAACAACAAACAACAGGGGACCCTATAGAACGTCCTATAGTAGATATATTATGTTGAGAAAACAGGGGATCCTGTAGACCGCCTAGGGGATCCTGTAGAACGCCCTATAGTATACACTTAAAAAACCAACAACAGGAGATCCTGTAGAACGTCTTATAGTAAATGAATAATGTTGAGAAAACTGGGGATCCTGCAGACCGCCCAGGGGATACTGTAGAACGCCCTATAGTATAAACATGAACAACAAACAACAGGGGACCCTATAGAACGTCCTATAGTAGATATATTATGTTGAGAAAACAGGGGATCCTGTAGACCGCCTAGGGAATCCTGTAGAACGCCCTATAGTATACACTTAAAAAAACAAACAACAGGGGATCCTGTAGAACGTCTTATAGTAAATGAATAATGTTGAGAAAACTGGGGATCCTGCAGACCGCCTAGGGGATACTGTAGAACGCCCTATAGTATAAACATGAACAACAAACAACAGGGGACCCTATAGAACGTCCTATAGTAGATATATTATGTTGAGAAAACAGGGGATCCTGCAGACCGCCTAGGGGATCCTGTAGAACGCCCTATAGTATACACTTGAAAAACCAACAACAGGGGATCCTGTAGAACGTCTTATAGTAAATGAATAATGTTGAGAAAACTGGGGATCCTGCAGACCGCCCAGGGGATACTGTAGAACGCCCTATAGTATAAACATGAACAACAAACAACAGGGGACCCTATAGAACGTCCTATAGTAGATATATTATGTTGAGAAAACAGGGGATCCTGTAGACCGCCTAGGGGATCCTGTAGAACGCCCTATAGTATACACTTGAAAAACCAACAACAGGGGATCCTGTAGAACGTCTTATAGTAAATGAATAATGTTGAGAAAACTGGGGATCCTGCAGACCGCCCAGGGGATACTGTAGAACGCCCTATAGTATAAACATGAACAACAAACAACAGGGGACCCTATAGAACGTCCTATAGTAGATATCTTATGTTGAGAAAACAGGGGATCCTGTAGACCGCCTAAGGGATCCTGTAGAACGCCCTATAGTATACACTTGAAAAACAAACAACAGGGGATCCTGTAGAACGTCTTATAGTAAATAAATAATGTTGAGAAAACTAGGGATCCTGCAGACCGTCCAGGGAATCCTGCAGAACAACCTATAGTATAAACATGAACAACAAACAACAAACAACAGGGGGCCCTATAGAACGTCATATAGTAGATATATAATGTTGAGAAAACAGGAGATCCTGAAGACCGCCCAAGGGATCATAAAAGCCTTATGGTATATACATGAAAAACAAACTACAGGGGGACTTATAGAATTTCCTTTCTCAGATTCATAATTTTTAACAAAAGAGGATCCTGTAGACCGCCCTGGGGATCCTGTAGAACGACCTATAGTATAAACATTCAAAACAATCAATAGGGGGTCTTATAGAACGTCCTTTAGTATATATATAATGTCCAGACAACAGGGGATCGTGTAGACCGTCCAGTGAATGAAAAACAAACAACAGGGGATCCTATAGAACGTCTTATAGTGGATATATAATGTTGAGAAAACAGGGGATCCTGTAGACCGCCCAGGGGATACTGTAGAACGCCCTATAGTATAAACATGAACAACAAACAACAGGGGACCCTATAGAGCGTCCTATAGTAGATATATTGTGTTGAAAAACAGGGGATCCTGTAGACCGCCTAGGGGATCCTGTAGGGTCCCCTGTTGTTTGTTGTTCATGTTTATACTATAGGGCGTTCTACAGTATCCCCTGGACGGTCTGCAGGATCCCTAGTTTTCTGAACATTATTTATTTACTATAAGACGTTCTACAGGATCCCGTGTTGTTTGTTTTTCAAGTGTATACTATAGGGCGTTCTACAGGATCCCTTAGGCGGTCTACAGGATCCCCTGTTTTCTCAACATAATATATCTACTATAGGACGTTCTGTAGAACGCCCTATAGTATACACTTGAAAAACCAACAACAGGGGATCCTGTAGAACGTCTTATAGTAAATGAATAATGTTGAGAAAACTGGGGATCCTGCAGAACGTCATATAGTAGATATATAATGTTGAGAAAACAGGGGATCCTGTAGAACGTCTTATAGTATAAAATGAACAACAAACAACAGGGGGCCTTATAGAACGTTCTATAGTTGATATATAATGTTGAGAAAAAACGGGATCCGACAGACCGACCAAGGGATCCTATAGAAAATCTTATAGTATAAACATGAAAAACAATCAACAGGGGGTCTTATAGAACGTCCTATAGAAGATATATAATGTTAAGACAACAGGGCATCCTGCAGACCGCCCAAGGCATCTTAAAAGCCCTATAGTATATACATGATAAACAAATAACAGGGGAACCTATAGAATTTCCTATCTCAGATGCATGATTTTTTAACAAAAGAGGATCCTGTAGACCGCCCAGAGGATACTGTAGAACGCCCTATAGTATAAACATGAACAACAAACAACAGAAGACCCTATAGAACGTCTTATAGTAGATAAATAATGTCGAGAAAAGAGAAGATCCTTTAGACCAACCAAGGGATCCTATAGAAAGCCTTATAGTATATACATGATAAACAAACAACAGGGGAACCTATTGAAAGTATCATCTTAAATGCATAATTTTTATAAACAGGGTATCCTGTAGATCGATCGCTCAGGTATTCTGTAGAACGCCCTATAGTATATACTTGAAAAATAAACAACAGGGGAACCTTTAGAAGGTCCTATCTTAAATGCATAATTTTCATAAACAACAGGGCACCCTGTAGACCGTCCAGGGGATCATGTAGAACGCCCTATAGTGTAGACTTGAAAAATAAACAACAGGGGATACTATAGAACGTCTTATAGTAGATAAATAATGTTGAGAAAACAGGGGATCCTGCAGACTGCCCAGGGGATACTGTAGAACGCCCTATAGTATAAACATGAACAACAAACAACAGGGGGCCATATAGAACGTCATATAGTAGATATATAATGTTGAGAAAACAGGGTATCTTGTAGACCGCCTAGGGGATCCTGTAAAACGCCCTATAGTATACATTTGAAAAACAAACAACAGGGGACCCTATAGAACGTCTTATAGTAGATAAATAATGTCGAGAAAAGAGAAGATCCTTTAGACCAACCAAGGGATCCTATAGAAAGCCTTATAGTATATACATGATAAACAAACAACAGGGGAACCTATTGAAAGTATTATCTTAAATGCATAATTTTTATAAACAGGGTATCCTGTTGATCGATCGCTCAGGTATTCTGTAGAACGCCCTATAGTATATACTTGAAAAAAACCAACAGGGGAACCTTTAGAAGGTCCTATCTTAAATGCATAATTTTAATAAGCAACAGGGCACCCTGTAGACCGTCCAGGGGATCATGTAGAACGCCCTATAGTATACACTTGAAAAACCAACAACAGGGGATCCTATAGAACGTCTTATAGTAGATAAATAATGTTGAGAAAACAGGGGATCCTGCAGACTGCCCAGGGGATACTGTAGAACGCCCTATACTATAAACCTGAACAACAAACAACAGGGGATCATATAGAACGTCATATAGTAGATATATACAGTTGAGAAAACAAGGGATCCTGTAGACCGCCTATGGGATCCTGTAGAACGCCCTATAGTATACACTTGAAAAACAAACAACAGGGGATCCGGTAGAACATTCTCTTAGCCTAGTAGATACATCAAAAACAATCAATAGGGTATCCTATAGAACGTTCTATAGTTTATATATAATGTTGAGAAAACAGGGGATCCCACAGACCGACCAAGGGATCCAGTAGAGAGTCCTCTAGTATACACATGATAAACAAACAACAGGGGACTCTATAGAACGTTCTCTTAGATTGGTAGATACATCAAAAACAAACAAAAGGGTATCCTATAGAACGTTCTATAGTTTATATATAATGTTGAGAAAACAGGGGATCCCACAGACTGACCAAGGGATCCAGTAGAGAGTCCTCTAGTATACACATGATAAACAAACAACAGGGGTTACTGTAGAACGCCCTATAGTATAAACATGAACAACAAACAACAGGGGGCCCTATAGAACGTTCTATAGTTGATATATAATGTTGAGAAAAAACGGGATCCGACAGACCGACCAAGGGATCCTATAGAAAATCTTATAGTATAAACATGAAAAACAATCAACAGGGGGTCTTATAGAACGTCCTATAGAAGATATATAATGTTAAGACAACAGGGCATCCTGCAGACCGCCCAAGGCATCTTAAAAGCCCTATAGTATATACATGATAAACAAATAACAGGGGAACCTATAGAATTTCCTATCTCAGATGCATGATTTTTTAACAAAAGAGGATCCTGTAGACCGCCCAGAGGATACTGTAGAACGCCCTATAGTATAAACATGAACAACAAACAACAGGGGACCCTATAGAACGTCTTATAGTAGATAAATAATGTCGAGAAAAGAGAAGATCCTTTAGACCAACCAAGGGATCCTATAGAAAGCCTTATAGTATATACATGATAAACAAACAACAGGGGAACCTATTGAAAGTATCATCTTAAATGCATAATTTTTATAAACAGGGTATCCTGTAGATCGATCGCTCAGGTATTCTGTAGAACGCCCTATAGTATATACTTGAAAAATAAACAACAGGGGAACCTTTAGAAGGTCCTATCTTAAATGCATAATTTTCATAAACAACAGGGCACCCTGTAGACCGTCCAGGGGATCATGTAGAACGCCCTATAGTATAGACTTGAAAAATAAACAACAGGGGATACTATAGAACGTCTTATAGTAGATAAATAATGTTGAGAAAACAAGGGATCCTGCAGACTGCCCAGGGGATACTGTAGAACGCCCTATAGTATAAACATGAACAACAAACAACAGGGGGCCATATAGAACGTCATATAGTAGATATATAATGTTGAGAAAACAGGGTATCTTGTAGACCGCCTAGGGGATCCTGTAAAACGCCCTATAGTATACATTTGAAAAACAAACAACAGGGGACCCTATAGAACGTCTTATAGTAGATAAATAATGTCGAGAAAAGAGAAGATCCTTTAGACCAACCAAGGGATCCTATAGAAAGCCTTATAGTATATACATGATAAACAAACAACAGGGGAACCTATTGAAAGTATTATCTTAAATGCATAATTTTTATAAACAGGGTATCCTGTTGATCGATCGCTCAGGTATTCTGTAGAACGCCCTATACTATATACTTGAAAAAAACCAACAGGGGAACCTTTAGAAGGTCCTATCTTAAATGCATAATTTTCATAAACAACAGGGCACCCTGTAGACCGTCCAGGGGATCATGTAGAACGCCCTATAGTATAGACTTGAAAAATAAACAACAGGGGATCCTATAGAACGTCTTATAGTAGATAAATAATGTTGAGAAAACAGGGGATCCTGCAGACTGCCCAGGGGATACTGTAGAACGCCCTATACTATAAACCTGAACAACAAACAACAGGGGATCATATAGAACGTCATATAGTAGATATATAATGTTGAGAAAACAAGGGATCCTGTAGACCGCCTATGGGATCCTGTAGAACGCCCTATAGTATACACTTGAAAAACAAACAACAGGGGATCCGGTAGAACGTTCTCTTAGCCTAGTAGATACATCAAAAACAAACAATAGGGTATCCTATAGAACGTTCTATAGTTTATATATAATGTTGAGAAAACAGGGGATCCCACAGACCGACCAAGGGATCCAGTAGAGAGTCCTCTAGTATACACATGATAAACAAACAACAGGGGACTCTATAGAACGTTATCTTAGATTGGTAGATACATCAAAAACAAACAATAGGGTATCCTATAGAACGTTCTATAGTTTATATATAATGTTGAGAAAACAGGGGATCCCACAGACTGACCAAGGGATCCAGTAGAGAGTCCTCTAGTATACACATGATAAACAAACAACAGGGGTTACTGTAGAACGCCCTATAGTATAAACATGAACAACAAACAACAGGGGGCCCTATAGAACGTCATATAGTCGATATATAATGTTGAGAAAACAGGGGATCATGTAGACCGCCTAAGGGATCATGTAGAAAGCCCTATAGTATACACTTGAAAAACAAACAACAGGGGATCCTATAGAACGTTTTATAGTAGATAAATAATGTTGAGAAAACAGGGGATCCTGCAGAACGCCATGGGGATACTGTAGAACGCCCTATACCATAAACCTGAACAACAAACAACAGGGGATTCTATAGAACGTTCTCTTAGATTGGTAGATACATCAAAAACAAACAATAGTGTATCCTATAGAACGTTCTATAGTTTATATATAATTTTCAGACAACAGGGGATCTGGAGAACACGCCCTTTAGTATATACATTATAAACAAACAATATGGGATCCTATATATATTTTTTCCCAAAATTACAGGGCCCATAAAGGGTATAAAATCAGATACAATTGATTTACATAATTGGTAACAACAACAATTATAGAGGCATATACATATATATTTGGAATATAAGCATTGGTCAGAATCAAGCCAAAAACCACATATATATTGTGAATAAAAGAATAATAAAATTACATTATATATGTATTTATTCTCAATTGTTTACTTGACTTAGTGTCAGTGTTCATACCTGATCTCCTTAATTCAAAACAGTCACCAATATAACAGCCCAGTTTTTCCATAGAGTAACATTTTCTTGGGTCAAGAGCCATAAAAATTTAGAAGATTTATTTAAATTTATAAAATAATAACAATTGTTAGAAATGTCTTGGAAAAAATCGTCCCTTTGAATATCATAAAGAGGGCATTCTAATAAAACATGAAGCTCATCTTCAACTTTACCGAATGAGCAATTAGAACAAAGACGCTCAGATCTTTCTATATGTTTTTTTGAATATCTGTTTGTCTCAATTTTAAAATGAGCGCTTATTCTTAATTTACAAATTGACTGTCTTTTTTTTTGAAGTCCTGTAATTCTAAATATTTTTCTTTCTTAAAACAATTTTTTCCCTTTTTCGGAGTTAATGGTTTGATGCTTCAGTTTATTCCAAAATATGAAAGAACTTTTACATAGTTTATTTTTAACATACTGACATAAAAAACAATTGATTGGTCAAAATTTGGTAATTCAATCTCTTTCTGAATATAATCTATACTAGAATACCATGTATTTACATAAGAACTATGTAACTGTATGTTTACAACATATAAATGCATCAAATAATAATCCTTTCTTTCAAACGTTCCAGTCTATGACAATATTTTAACATTGATAAAATTATAGTAAAATACATAGGATATCTACCAATCTCTGACATTACAGCTATATTACTTGACTTTCTGTTTACACCAAAAATATATTTCATAAATTTGGTATGAGCTTTTTCAGAAGAATCCTGACCAAAAACTTGTTCCTATAGAGAACGTTCTATACTATAGTAGATATATAATATTCAGACAACAAGGGATCCTGTAGAACCATGAGAACGTCCTTTAGTGTATACATGATAAACAAACAATATAAAGGATCCTATAGAACGTTCTGTAGTAGATATATGATGTTCAGACTACAGGGGATCATGTAGAACGACCAGGGGATCCTGTAGAACGCCCTAACCATGCTAACAGTAGCTTTATTGTAAACAAGTAACAATGGTTCCTATAGAACGTCCAGCTATAGTAGAATGGTCAGACAACAGGGGGTCAGATTACAGATTCGTTTCTTTAAACGCAGACCAGTTTAAACACCCTCTCACACTCCTGTAAAGCCTTAGTACGTGTAACATGTTTAACACGTGTAAGCTACATTTTTTTTTCAATTTGCCTACATAAAAATACTCTTTTAACATGTTTAAACGGATAATAAAAATATTAGTAACTCCATAGTATATCCAAAGCCATGGGACCACGTGCATGTGACATTTGCAGGTCTTTACAACATAATTAAGGCACTAAATACTACTGTTGATCATATCTATATGAAATGTATCATGTGTATTTTAAAAAGGAATCTGTATATATATTTGCACAATGATATATGCATGATATGCTACTGTAATGCGGTACATTTTCCTTTTTTTTCATGTGATATAAATAAAGCAAATTCGCCGTGTTTCATGAAAGTTAATGATTTTGAATTGGTTTTTTTTAATAGTTGTACATGTTGAGAATATTCTATTTTTAGAATAAGTATTTTCAGAATCGTTTATAAATAGCCTATAAATAGAATATGCATAATTCATGAATCGTGACGTAGGGCGGTCTACGGGATCCCTTCTTCCGCTTACCCTACACTAATGATGGAGTAAAGGAAAATAGTTCCGGAACGGAAACGATCACTGTCCGGAGTTTGTATCGATGAGACAAAGCTTCCTTTTCTGATTTTCTTCTGTTATTTCGTCTGTTATCTCGTCTGACGATAATACGCAGACATTACTACTCATACATCGGTACGACAGAACTTCCTAATTTGTAATCTTTGATACATTATATATACAAGAAGTAGCAATGTATCGCTTTATAAAATGTTTGTTTTTTTTTTTGTTTTGTTTTTGTTATTGAGCATAAAACATGCAGTGTGTGACAATATATATATGAAAAGAAGATAGTATTTACAGCTCTCCACAAGAGACCAAATGACAAATATAATTATAAAAGAAGATGTGGCATGACTGCCAAGTAGGCAACTCTCTACAAGAGACACAGAAATCGACAACTTTAGGTCACTGCATGGCCTTTAACAATCAGCAAAGTCCATAGTGTGTTCTCCAACGTAAAATACAATCTTTACACACATATTTTAATTTAGTTATGCAATACAATACAAAACATCATATTGTAATCTGCACAATCAACACATCTCACTGTGGACTAATTAGTATCGATTCCTTGAATAGAATTACCCTCTCAGTCTGATATCAAGCAGACATCGGGATTCTAAATCAATGTAACATCATCTGGTGCATTTAAGTACTTAAGACTTTTTAGGAACTTGTCATTGTCATCAAGTTGGTCAATTTCTAAAGTGTAGGGAAATAAATTTCGTTATACATGTATGAGGCTCCCGCAGGGTCAAAAACGACCTGCGACCTCTGGGCTTTTTAGAGGCGACTTCCGACCTGAGGGCAGTCAATAGTAAATATACTAATCGTTTAGCATCGGCCACTCGTGATGACGTCAATATCAGTTACGGTTAAGAAACACCAAAACAGACGAACATCTATGGATGTTTAAACTCTCAACTTAAATTTACTAAAACACTATGTTATTATATCTATAATACTAAAATTACGAGGTCCAATTTGTCAGCCGTCATCATGTAAAAACGACGAATCAAAGAATTCAACTTTATATACAACCAATATAGTACAAAGGTGTAGATTAAAAATTACACCACTCCAGGCCCTTTTGTTTTCCACGTAATTAATATCGCCAATAATTAGGAAGTTCCGGGTTGAGTCCGATACCGATACCAATAGTATAATCACCTGTTACCTATTACCTTATCTGTACGTTCCGCATCTGACAGGCGCACCACCAAACGGTGTATTCAGGATTAATATGCTATATAAACGGGTCATAATCACAGGGTTGACCCTACTAAATTGTCAAATTGTTACCTATTGTAGTATTTTAATCCGTAAGACTTTCTAAGATAACAATACGAATACTAAAAATCTGGACTAAAAATAAGTTTCAATTTGTTAGCGGGCATGACGTAAAATAGCGAATCAAAGAATTCAACTTTATTTATAACTGATATAGGACAATGCTGTTGATTAAAAAATACTCCATTCCAGGACCTTTTGTTTTCCAAATATTTAATATTACCAATAATTGATAAGTTCCAGTTCGACGTTTTCAAACAGAAAGATTTGAAAGCAGAGAAAATTGTGTATCTTATACTCGGCATGACTTTATCAGATGACAGTACTAATACTAAGATAAGGCTTGCGCATAGTTATATACTTTAATTCAGTCACGGACCCGCGATATCACGGGTGTGTTCTAGTGACTACTATTAATCCAAGATAAAACTAATGACTTGAAGGCCTGATAAAAGCTACATTGAAACCTATATCACATTCTTTTTATCTAACAATTGTTTTCAAAACTCTGTTTGGAATACCTGGATGTATCACGTTAAGCTAATAATGGCATGAAGATATAAAAAAAATGATTGGTAAAACTTAATGAAGCTAATGCGAGGCAGTGCTTACAATTTCCGTCCAAGACAAAATGACGGCTAATATTTATTTACGTTAATGTGTAGTATAGATCAAAATTCATCTTTCAATGCGTATTTGAATGCTCCAAAATCCATTAAATGTACATGTATGCAGTGCATGCATAATGTCGATTTCTACCCGACACATCTCAATGTAAACTATGCATATATTTTATATTGGCGAGTATTTGAAGACAAACGGCTTAGCACCTTAGTCAATCAGTAGGACAACCGGAAGCGCCTGAGTAAAGATTTCGGTGCTCAGTGATACGGTTCACTAGACGACGTTGTCAACACGTAATGGCGGCCATTAATTGACGTTGGATTTGGCATTCCAAGCTGAAAAGTTGCATTTATGACATTCTTGGATGCTAAAACTAAAAAAAGGAGTGTGGAGATGATGTGTCGACAGATTTATATACACAATTACATAAGAATGATAAACTGTTTATTGAACTGTCTATACTACAGCATCAGGGTTATAACACAGTATCGATTTTGAAGAAATAGAAATGATCTAGCCAAAGAAAGACAACTCTAGTAAATTGACACGATACTACCGTTGAAATTCATGCATTATTTCATTTTGTTATATTGTTGTACTATCATGTATCATGTGAGGCCTTTAGTGAAATAAGATGTTTCAATGTTTCAACAAATTGTTATTGTATACATCATTTTTGAGTCTAGTAATTAAGGCTAATAATTTTGATAAAAAAGATATATACTAGATTGTTATATTTTAAATTTATTCACTGTTAGAATCATCCTGAATATGCATGAAATATTTGCCACTGAACGACTAGAGAACATCAACCTATTGAGTTATCCATCCACTGTTTAAATGTTTGGAACAAAATTATCCAAACGCAAGTATCGTCCATTTCATCTTTACGATTGTATACAATATAATCATGTAACTACAATAATCATTGAGATGTGTTTTAGATTTTATGTTGCTGTATCGTTTACCTTCATGTCATACATAAGTTTTTGATCATCGTTATGTTAGTTTAAAGTTGGACTGGAGATCCTTGAAAAAACATATGTTGTTAATGTCTGTGTCATTTTGGTCTTTTGTGGATAGTTGTCTCATTGGCAATCATACCACATCTTCTTTTTTTTTTATATATGGTCAATATTTGAACAAATACAATAGAAATTGAGTTGCTATGTCATTTTTATGAAAGTTATTATGAACAAATTACGTCATGCCAACAGTGCTTCTGCATTCATATATAATGCGCGCGCCTTTTTTTAATCTGTTTTACCGCATACTTTTATAACAAGAAAAGGAACACAGTTGCTTAATTCGTCGTTTCAGAATCTAATGCATTATGGGTAATATTTTCAAAAGTGTACACCAAAACGTCCTGATTGGTTAAAAATGCCATAAACAATGGAAATTTAACCAATGACGTGACGTTATTTTCATTTTGGGGTTCGAACAATGAAATTACCCATGATCCTTTTGATTCTGAAACGGCCATTTCTATAAATTTGCGTCTTCTCTTTTCTTCGCGGCACTTCTTGTGGCCATTTCTTTACTCGTTAAGTGCACTTGCAAATAATTGTTACGATAAAAAAAAAGCGGTCTGAAACGTTTTAATTTCTTGGACCTTCAAATTCTAAACGATGTTTTATCAATAGTTTTTATTTTTTTTCTCGTGTATGATATTTGTCATTATTAGTTTTCAATTATGGCTGATAGATTAATTATCTTCACTGAGAGAATAACGGAACTAAGACAGCAGCTTAGTACACCTAACTTTATACATTCTGCATTTGACAGGTTATTAATTTACTTGTTAGATCAACTGGTACTGCTTCATTTAATATACTAGTAACACAAATATAAAATATTTCAACAGTGTTTTGTAAACACATGCATATATTTCCTAAGTATTTTCGGATGTTCCACATCTTCATTACCAATCAATTGTCCGTCAATTATTTGGGGGGGGGGGGGAGAGTAGAGTTACAGGTTTCCTGTTGACCTTGATGTCTGTCATGTTGTTTAATAAAAAAAAGAAGAGGCCACACAAAGTCATTACGACCTTAAGCAAAAGAACGAACAACTCTATACTACTACTAATTAATAGAGACCTTCAACTTGTGGCAAAAGTACTAAATGCACTGACTGCAATCTCATAACAACCCCTAACACGGCATAGATGTAAATTTGGTTGTAGAGGTGATTCATTGGTAATTATACATAATCTTTTTTTATTTATGTTTATCTTTCCACATTGAACACCGTAGTGCATGTGAACGACAGGCATTTTATCTATTTCATATGTTTTCATTTCCGCCTCGATCTCAACATCATGCACATATTTTTTGTCATTCTTTTAATCTTTATTTAGACTATCTGAAAGTATTTGTTTATTTTTTGAAACAGGATCAAAAAATGTCTTTTACAACAGTTGCATCTTCTGATATCTTCTAGACAGCTGTAAACAGCATCAAAAGGTTTAACTTATTGTTCAGTGTAATATTTCATGAATGCAGTTCTCGTGCGCGTGCCTTCAAGAATTTTATCTATGATCGCTTTTTAATTCAATTCTCATTCTCTGTTTCTAAAATTATTTATAGTGCATCTCGTAACACACATTTAACTAGATTATTACTTCTGAGCTTCTGAGGCAGAAATTATCAATGCTGAATCTTCGTTATTTTATGTTGGAATTCTCAATAAAAAATAACTGTCATGTCTTTGAAAAATACATAGAGAGGTCGTTATTCATATCAATAAAGTTAATAAGTAATTTAGTTAAAACAAATTTAAATAATGAAATTTCATAAGGCGGAGAAACTATAAAAAATAAAGTACCGCTGTCAATCTCTTAAATATCAGCGATATATTTGATAATTTATTACTTTTCTTCCCTTCTCTGCTTGTATCTTTTTAAAAGAGTACCACAATCGAAAACGAGGCATTGACTGTTGAAGAGGGACTTCCTAAATTGCAAATTGTAAATAAAGGAACCAGTACTATTCTATTTTTTGTTAGACTTGAAATCGTAGCTACATGTATATAGGTTCCATAACTTCTTTTATTCAGATTGTATTGCCTTAAAGATCCGTAACAAAAACTACGGACTGTGCCTTGTTTTTGATAACCTTTTAATACTTTTTAAGAAAAAAAAAAATCCATTTTTTTACTTTTATCACTGTAGATGTAAAATGTTGACCAAACAGTTGTCCATGGGGTGATCCAAACGATATCCGATCCAGTCGTTATTTGGATACCAAATGTAAGGGGAATAACACGAACATAAATACTAGCTAGAACTTTTTCTTCGTAGTCCATCTATTACAAATCAGCAGTGGGCATATGCCAAACTGCATAGGACCTATCATAAATCAGCAGTGAACCTATTACAAATTTGCAGTGAACCTATTACAAATTTGCAGTGAACCTATTACAAATTAGCAGTGAACCTATTACAAATTAGCAGTGAACATATGCCAAACGGCAGTGGACCTATCATAAATCAGTAGTGAACCTATGACTAGTTAACAGCGAACCTATTACGAATTAGCAGTGGACATATTACAAATTAGCAGTGAACCTATTACAAATTAGCAGTGAACCTATGCCTAACTGCAGTGGACCTATCATAAATCAGTAGTGGACCAATGCCAAACTGCAGTGGACCTATCATAAATCAGTAGTGGACCAATGCCAAACTGCAGTGGACCTATCATAAATCAGTAGTGGACCTATTACAAATTAGCAGTGAACCTATTACAAATTAGCAGTGAACCTTATGCCAAACTACAGTGGACCTATCATAAATCAGTAGTGAACCTATGACAAATTAACAGTGAACCTATTACAAATTAGCAGTGGACCTATTACAAATTAGCAGTAAACCTATTGCAAATTAGCAGTGAACCTATGCCTAACTGCAGTGGACCTATCATAAATCGGACCTATTACAAATAAGAAGTGAACCTATTACAACCCAGTAGTAGACCTATAACAAATCAGAAGTGGACCTATTGCAAATCAGTAGTGGACCTATTACAAATTAGCAGTGAACCTATTACAAATTAGCAGTGAACCTATTACAAATAAGCAGTGAACCTATGCCAAACTGCAGTGGACCTATCATAAATCAGTAGTGAACCTATGACAAATTAGCAGTGAAACTATCACAAATTAACAGTGAACCTATGCCAAACTACAGTGGACCTATCATAAATCAGTAATGAACCTATGACAAATTAGCAGTGAACATTTTACAAATCAGCAGTGAACCTATGACAAACTGCAGTGGACCTATCATAAATCAGTAGTAGACCTAATACAATTTAGCAGTGAACCTATTACAAATTAGCAGTGAACCTATGCCAAACTACAGTGGACCTATCATAAATCAGTAGTGAACCTATGACAAATTAGCAGTGAACCTATTACAAATCAGCAGTGAACCTATGACAAACTACAGTGGACCTATCATAAATCAGTAGTAGACCTATAACAAATTAACAGCAAACCTAATACAATTTAGCAGTGAACCTATGATAAATTAGCAGTGAACCTATTACAAATTAGCAGTGAACCTATGCCAAACTACAGTGGACCTATCATTAATCAGTAGTGAACCTATGCCAAATTAGCAGTGAACCTATTACAAATTAGCAGTGAACCTATGCCAAATTACAGTGGACTTACCATAAATCAGTAGTGAACCTATGATAAATTAGCAGTGAACCTGTTACAAATCAGCAGTGAACCTATGCCAAACTACAGTGGGCCTATCATAAATCAGTAGTGAACCTATTACAAATTAGCAGTGAACCTATTACAAATTGGCAGTGAACCTATGCCAAACTACAGAGGACCTATCAGAAATCAGTAGTGAACCTATGACAAATTAGCAGTGAACCTTTTACAAATCAGTAGTGGGCCTATTACAAATCAGCTGCTGCAAGATGTGGTTATCTGACATTGATTTTTACATATATCTATATGAGTCAATCAATTTTTCCCAAATTAAGTTAAGAAAGGGGGGGTCAGAGAAAAAAATATGTTTTTTATCCTTCATTGAACTTATGATGTCGTCCCTAAGGACTGTCATAATAAGATTCAGCTGATATAGATAAATTTTAATATATTCTACAAAATGACGAATACAAAAATATTAATAGCAACCTCTCTTTCTTTGGTGTGCTTCAAATTTCCCTTTTAACATTTTGCATGACATATATAGTGCAGTTTTCATTTGACCTATATTCTGTGATCACATTCCTGGTTTTTATATAAACAACTGAAGCCAGTCAATACCGTCAATCAAATACACCGAATGTTTGTTTTTATGTTTCAACAGAAAGATTTTCGCCTTTCAGTATCTTTACTCTTCAAAACAAATATCTGCAGAACTGGAAAATCAATTACACTTGAAAACTAATTAAAGGATGCAACTGTTGTAGACGTGTATACATTCCGGTTTCCATTTTATTATCCATTGAGTTACGATAAAACCAGTTCCAGTTTTAAAATGATTAATTTGATAAAATCCATAAAAATGAAATTTAAAAGTCTTGGAACTTTAAAGAGAATTACTACTTAAAACCTTCTCTGGGCAACCTTATGTGTGCAGTAAACAATCAGCCAACTATTGTCGCATCTTATGAAACGTTTCAGATTTAGGAGGCTCGATAAAGGGTGGTATTCAGTGGCGGATCCAGAACTTTTCATAAAGGGGGAGGAGGCACCTGACTAACCTAAGGAGCCCGCTCAAGTCATGCTTCAGTGATTCCCTTTATAATCAACCAATTTTTCCCCCACAAAAACGTCCTTGAATCCGCCTTTGGTATTGGTCTTCGTCTTTTGTTTGAGGGGGGAAACATGACTCCTAATATCCCTACTTTCTATAGTCTAGTGATGCGCGATTAATACATAGTTCAGTGTAGCATATCTTTTAGATAAATTGAATTGTATATATACATACTGAAAGCCAAATGGAAAGTTTGATAATACTAAATTACAGATGTGGAGCGGGATCTTACCGTCAGGAGCACCTGAGATCACACCCGGATTTTGGTGGGGTTCGTGTTGCTCAGTCTTAAGTTTTTTATGTTTCTCTGCCTAGGATCCCACACTCAAGAACAGCCAGCTACCTCGCGATACCAGAAAGGTCAGACTTGAAAATTAGTATTTGATGCTTCTCTGCCAATCACATGACATTTCGGAATAAGGGGGAAGACTTGTGTCAGAATAATGTGCCTGGGAAGGATAACCTGTCTTCCTGTGGATTTTGTTGACCAGCATGTTAAACAATCCGACTCAGCGTGTAGATCTATAGTAAAAGGCAGTGGCATTATTCATATCAATTTCTAACTTTTCGTCCAGAATATACTGTTAATTTGCACTGAACTGAACTATCTATAATACTAAAATGACGAGGTCCAATTTGTCAGCCGTCATCACGTAAAAACGACAAATCAAAGAATTCAACTTTATATATAACTAATATAGTACAAAGGTGTAGATTAAAAATTACACCACTCCAGGCCCTTTTGTTTTCCACGTAATTAATATTGCCAATAATTAAGAAGTTCCGGGTCGGGTCCGATACCGATACCAATAGTATATTCACCTGTTACCTATTACCTTATCTGTACATTTCCGCATCTGACAAACGCACCACCAAACGGTGTATTCAGGATTTATATGCTATATACACGGGTCATAATCACAGGGTTGGCACTACTAAATTGTCAAATTGTTACCTATTGTAGTATTTTAATCAGTAAGACTTTCTGAGATAACAATACGAATACTAAAAATCTGGACTAAAAATAAGGCGTATAGGTACAATTTTCAATTTGTTAGAGGGCATGACGTAAAACAGCGAATCAAAGAATTCAACTTTATTTATAACTAATATAGGACAATGCTGTTCATTAAAAAATACTCCATTCCAGGACCTTTTGTTTTCCAAATAATTAATATTACCAATAATTGATAAGTTCCAGTTCGACGGGTTCAAACAAAGATTTGAAAGCAGTGTATCTAAGGCATGACTTTATCAGATCACAATACTAATATTAAAATAAGGCTTGCGCATAGTTATATACTTTAATTCAGTCACGGACCCGCGATATCACGGGTGTGTTAAATTGGTTTAGTCAGTCATGAAGTTAAATTGAAGACACTTCCTTTTACAATATGACCATTGTTTTCTTCTCACATAATTAAGCAACCAACAATCAATCAATCAATCAATCTTCTCCCATAAACAGAATATCGTAAATATTGTGTCGATCTATAATGACATGAATTTGCAAAATAAAATTATACGTTTTATAATGGAACCAATAAGATATTATTTACTGTTATAATATTTCACACATCCAATCAAAGACACTGAATATTTGTTTTGACCTTTGACATGGTCTATTATTATTTCACACATCCAATCAAAGACTCTGAATATTTGTTTTGACCTCTGACATGGTCTATAATATTTCACACATCCAATCAAAGACTCTGAATATTTGTTTTGACCTTTGACATTGTATATTATATTTCACACATCCAATCAAAGACTCTGAATATTTGTTTTGACCTTTGACATGGTCTATAATATTTCACACATCCAATCAAAGACTCTGAATATTTGTTTTGACCTTTGACATGGTCTATAATATTTCACACATCCAATCAAAGACTCTGAATATTTGTTTTGACCTCTGACATGGTCTATTATTATTTCACACATCCAATCAAAGACACTGAATATTTGTTTTGACCTTTGACATTGTATATTATATTTCACACATCCAATCAAAGACTCTGAATATTTGTTTTGACCTTTGACATGGTCTATAATATTTCACACATCCAATCAAAGACACTGAATATTTGTTTTGACCTTTGACATTGTATATTATATTTCACACATCCAATCAAAGACTCTGAATATTTGTTTTGACCTTTGACATGGTCTATAATATTTCACACATCCAATCAAAGACTCTGAATATTTGTTTTGACCTTTGACATGGTCTATAATATTTCACACATCCAATCAAAGACTCTGAATATTTGTTTTGACCTTTGACATGGTCTATTATATCTCACACATCCAATCAAAGACTCTGAATATTTGTTTTGACCTTTGACATGGTCTATTATTATTTTGCAGTATCTTAACTATTTAAAATAAATAGTTGCACCGCTGTTTAATCAATCATACTTCATCACTAATTAAAGGATGTAACTGTTGCCGACGGCTGTACATTCCTATCTTCATTAAGGAGAGCATATTCATTATATTTAAAAGAGATACATTAACGGTCGTTACGAGATTTGTATACCTTTTGACAGGTATAACATGTTTGAGATTCTTAAAAATGTAATTTGCAGTTCCTTTCGTTCTATTTTGTGAAAAGAAAAAAAATAGGTATTGGGAATTATTCATGTTGCATTTGAAACTATTGACAAATTTTATGTTGAGGCTTGGAGAGTCGGAAGACTTGAGTTTAAACTAAGCTTTGTTGATTCAAGAAAAGACATGTAGTTCAAACGCAAATGAAACTGCAATAAAACAGTTTGACCGATATAAACATTCCTTTTGATATTCAATTCAAATTTTATTTAAAATTTGGATTGTGAAAAGATCAATGAATGAAATAACATAATATAACACCTTAGAATGAAGAATTTCTAGGTTTTAAAATCGTCAGCATCGTTTTGTGGGTTAACACAATATTCTTGTTCATCTAAAAACTATAATCTCACTGTATCAAGCCGTGGACCTTATATAGAATTATTCCGTTGTATAGAAGCTAGACTTTGCTCATTGTTGAAGGTCATACAATGTCCTGTAGTTGTTAATGTATGTGTCATTTGGTCTCTTGTGGAGATTTGTCTCATTGGCAATCCTTCCACATCTTCTTTTTATATGAAAAGTATTGACGGAAGTTTTTTTCCGGGACAGACAAAAGAACGGACGGACAGACGCAATCACAAACACAGTCGAGCGAGTACGAATACGACCTACTTATGTAGAAGTAGATGTAGGTTAAAAAGGTTTAACAATAAAATGATTTGAAGGTTTTGCCTCACATGTTCTATCAGTAACAATTAACAGTTAGTATAAACATAATTTACTTTATTTACGTTTTCTTGAACATCCGGGATAAACAATATAGTCATTTCCGGTAATTACATATCAAGACACCCGTACATTAACGCGAGATCAAACAATTTCGGTGGTACTTCAATCACGGAAGGCACATGTTATGAATTAGCACTTTTATCCATGTTCTTGAAAAAAACGGAAATTAATGTCTCACTTGTGCAATAGAAATTGTGAATGAAAATTCGTAAATAGTTCTTGCACTCGTCTAACATGCTTTTCTGAGTACGTTACATAACGATGGAAGTTTATTATTTATTCAGTTGAGAGGTTTTAAGGAGCCGAACTCTTCTGAAACAAGAAAAAGCCATCGTGTTATGATATACATAAACATTTCTTATTACGAGATGCAAACACTCAAATACATATTTTTTTATTCTTTTCTCACGCATGTGCAGCTGAGTTAACGGACTAGTTTACATTTTTGCACCGATATGTGAATAACTGAATTATAAAAAAAAAAAAGAGTCACAAAAAATGAATTAACTTAACGTTGAACTTTTTCATCATTTACAATCAGCCTTTTTCATTCAATTATTTTCCTAGTGGCTATTTATCCGGCTAGCCAGAGGAATAATGCTAAGACCATTTGGCATGTCAATTTTCCTTAACGTTTACATGTTTGGTGTTTATATAAATGGCTCCTTAAAATGTTATTGAAGGATTATTAGAGATGTAACAGCGTAATGATCCGCGATACTTTCTCAAAATTTACCTTTGCCAAACAAAGATCTGCATGCATGCCATCGATCTATGCAATATCCATGATTCATTTGTAAAATAAGGGGAAAAGAGTCTAAAAATATATTATTAATAAGAAGGTGCATGAGCGTAGTCAATGCTTGTTCAGCAGTTCGGACGATTATTATCTGACAGAATGTGACTGTGAACCGAAATTGAGATGATAGGGAGAAACAAACTAAAGAATGCAGAATGCGGACATAAATAAAAAATTAAAAAAAATCAGGAACCAGAATTTAACTGCGACTTATTTGCTCGTAGCTTGAAATACAAGTGGCGCTCGAAAAGAGCAATCAATGTTCATTCCGTGAATGTTCCTTAAAAAAAGCGTGATAAGATATTACGCCATATCCGGTCATTTTTGTCTATTGTGCCATATTTACTGATGAACAATCGCATGAACACTATCGTTTCTGCTTGGTCTGTACCAAGTGCATGGGAATATATTGTTCTCCATCTGTCCCATAGTTATATTGAGTGTCTTCTCATTTCTCATCGAAACAGTTATCATTTTCTGTTCTTACAGGTTGTGCCTTCCTAACTTATTGCAACAAAGACAGCGCTATAAACGCACAACACGAGTTACACGAACTGAAAACATTACCTGGGGTAAGTCCTTATACATGTATACTTTAACTTGTTACAGATACAGTGTTGTCAATGCATACCACGGTTACACCCGAGGTAAGTAACACACAGCATGAGTAACATGCACACATTGGTATGCAACACACATCACGTTTACACCTTGAGTCACGTACACCACAAGTTGCACCTGAGGTTAGAAACGCAAACCGCGAGTTATACCTGGGTTTAGTAGCGTAAACCACCTGTGGAAAGGAATGCACAACACATGTTACACCTATGGCAAGTAAAGCTCAATGTCCAGCAGATGCAATGTTCTTGCCAGATAAAAGACAACGGGATCCATGCAGTTTGCAGATATGACATTCAAATGATGTTAGTAAAAGGTTTTAATTTGACAGCGTTTCTGAATCCAATGAGATATTATTCACTGTATTTGAATGCAATTCTGGTACTTGTTCAGCACTCTTTACAATATAAAAGAAAATATCAAAAACATGGCTGAAAAATCTGGAATTGTCTTTCTCTGTTATTATTTTGTCGATCGATAGAAGGCGCCAAGGACGCTAAAACCGCACGATTTAATTTACGATAGCAGAAATTACACAGGTCCATTGATAGATATATCACGAATAATAGAAAATTTAAGTCATATTTGCAGTATTTGACATGTCTTTGAGTTCTGGAAATACTTGACCTACATAGTAAATGCTTAACCTAATTATGTAATCACCTTCCAAATGCATGTTCACTGTAATTAAGACAACTCAGAAGAAATGTTAAGTGTCTACCAGAAACAAACCTATCAATAACTTTTAATGTAGAATTTTGTCTGTTTTATTGCATCTTTCTTTTGAAATTTTATGTCTGTTCTAGAATGCACAAAAAGCAGTTTTTGCACTTTCAGTGCTTCTTTAAAGTAAGAATGTTACCATGCCAAAAATATACGATTTGTTTCTTTGTAAATTGGATAGTAACACGTGCAACATAACTTTAGTTTTAAAAAAAAAACATATTTATAACAATTGTATAGGCGGGATATCATATTTATTTTTATAAAAATATAAAAAGCTAGCTTTTCTTGAAAAATCATTTTGACATTAGCAATACGAAATGGCGATTTTCGTAATATAATATGCTAATTTAAAGCAAAAAGAAGGTAATCGGTCTTCATTAAAAAATGCAATTAAAAAAAAATCGGTGCGGTACTGATTACACGAGACAATATCGTAATAATATTGAATGATTGACTGATTACTATTTGTTCCACATGTATGCAGTCTATTTTTCTTGTGGTTTTTTTTTATTCTTGGTATGTGTTATTATTTTTCTTCTTGTCAATTTGAGATAATAGAAAGTCATGGCTGTTTATCAGCTTCAATCTTAATCAAGTGTAAAGAGTTCTCTCTGGTAGAACTGATAATGATAACAAATAACAATAATGATAATAAGGGGCTTATTTAGAAATGGTAATATGAACTCGTCTTATTTGCATTGAGACCCTCAAACATATACATGGATGCAGTATACACATTCAATGGAAAACATAAAACAAACATAAAAAAAATCATTCATATAATGAAAGAGCTACCTTCCATATTTAAAGTGTTGTTTATAGTGCTGTGGCGAGGTTGACCGGCCTTTGACCTAATGACGTATTTGGACATATTTTCAAAAGGGTTTGATGACCTTGTCTGATATTGGCTACTGGACGTTGAGCGACAAACAATCCCTTCTAAGAAGTACCGTGTTATTCGCAACCTTCTTGCTTCTAGTATCGTTACTATTATTATTAAACGAAATTTTACGAACATATTTAAGATAAGTGGTTAAAATACACAATTATTGAAAGAGAGATTAATGACCGCCAGCATTAGAGTTTTCGACTTCCCGATTGTGTGCTTTCGAGTTTAAAGGAGACAAATGTCAGAGGATAATCAGATCATCAATGCTATCTATAAAATTGAGAATTGAAATGGGGAATGTGCCGAAGAGACAACAACCCGACCATAGAGCAGACAACAGCAGAAGGTCACCAACAGGTCTTCAATGCAACGAGAAATTCTCGCACCCGTAGGCGTCCTTCAGCTAGCCCCTAAACAAATATATACTGGTTCATATATAATTGTACCTCGAGTATCATAACTATATATGCGTTTAAAGCAGCCACAGTGTCGACACCTACAGACATTAATGTAACGCGTACTGAAATTCACGGGGTTAAATAAACACACCTTCTATGCAACTAAAATAACAATGTCGTGTTATGTGGTCATCACATTATAACATTTACAAAACCAATAGATCATGATCAATTGTATTATGTGTAATTTATGGCAAGCCGTTTTGCTACTTATTCTTACTTTAAGATATCTCATAAACTTTATAAGATATCTTATAAATTATATGAGATATCTTATATACTTTATAAGCTATCTTATATACTTTATAAGCTATCTTATAAACTTTAGAAGATATTTTTATTTATAAAGTATATAAGATATCATATAAACTTTATGAGATATCTCATATAACATTAAAGATATCTAATATAACATTAAAGATATCTTATATAATATATGAGATATCTTATAAAAATGAAATTATATAAAATATCTTATATATCAAAGGAGATATCTTATATATTAAAGGAGATATCTAAAATATATTATAGGAGATATCTTGAAATTCGAATAAATAGTAAAACGGCTTGCCATAGTAATTACCTATTACTGATACTTAACGAATACACATGTTTGGTTGATAATTCTGTGGTTTGAATCAGATTTGTTTTTAATTTGCTTGCGTGCATTTCGATTATAAACTTTGTCTTTCTTAATGAACATAGTAAACTTTGAGGAAAACATGAGAACTGATATTTCTTGCTGTAAGAAAACTTTAGTTTTTGCCCAAAAGTTAATTTGGTTTTTTTTAATAAATTGACTTTTGGAGGATTGATGTATCAAGCTTCAGGCTCCGTGTTGGAGACCGTACTTTGCCCTATAGTGGTTTACTTTTGTAAATTGTGACTTGGATGGAGAGTTGTCTCATTGGCACTCATACCACATCTTCATATATATATTCAGTTCATTATTAGAAGGATGGTTTGACTTGAATGATTTTTGTTACACGCCAATGCAGGTTTTTCGTTCGTAAATTGGTCGAAATGTTTGATGTATAAGTTTGCAAGCAACTGATGTAAAAACAGAGTTTAGAAGGGTAGAGATATAAAGGGGCTCTGTTTAAAAAAAAATCCAAAGTATGATATGTAATGTAATGTTTACTGCTGTATATTTGGCATTTTTACCTATTATGTCTGTTTGTTTTGTTCAAGTAATGGTTGTCAATATAATGGAATTTGATGCGACTGTCATACAAGTGAGAGGTTTAGCTAGTTATAAAACTAGGTTCAATCCACCATTTTCTACATAAGAAAATGTCTGTACCTAGTCAGGAACATAACAGTTGTTATCCATTCGTTTGATGTGTTTGCGATTTTGTTTTTGCCATATAATTTGGGACTTTCCGATATGAATTTTCCTCGGGGTTTAGTATTTTTGTGATTGTACTATTAATGTATAATACAGAAAACGAAATGTTGAAAATATTCCACTAGTATGGTATGATGGCATAAGGTTCATATTCTATAATCCTGGTGAGATAACTTAAAGTTTACGTCGGAAAAACTTCCGCAAAATATATTCACGGCTACAGCATACTCGTTTGTTCGTCATTTTTGGTGTACGATTCCGAACCTTTACCGCCAAACACCAACTGCCTGCCATAGAACAGAACATATTTTACTAAACTTTCTTGGTTTTGTAGCGGACGAAATTAGTAGGATCAATTAAACGTGTGTGTATAATAACTTAAAAATAGCTGGTCAGTGACATGCGTAAAACCGCAGATTATTGTCTACCTGTTATCTACTTTGATGTGAACATAAAACGAGTTTTATAATAAAAGATTGTCTGCAAAGTAACTCATTATTCATCAATAATTATCCTCTTTGACGACTTCTATTCTTGTCTATTAGTTATAACATAGATGTAATACCCATTGATAAAGTTCGCCAAAAATTCCCCACTGTTCTCTATTGTTAGATAAAAAGAACCATGACTAAATTGACTGTCTTTGATGTTTCATGTGTGTTGTACTCAATCAAGTAACTGTAGCCACATCTCTTATCTATTGATCTTATTGACCAGTACAGCATAATAGATTTTCTTAAATGTCTTCTCGAGTTATGTCCCTTCTGTTGTTAAATTATGTCTATTTTAAGCGCACTGGACAGACAAACAAAATGGTCAAAAAATGGACGAAATCGATCAAAAATTGCACATTTTACAAGGGAAATTATGAACTTAATTCAAAAATGTATTTTTTAGGCTTGTTTCTTTATATTTTATAAAAACTATGTTCCTGAAAGTTCCTGAAAATGGGAATAGCATGTTGTTAAACATCTAAAATACACATTTTCTTTGATATGCTTCATGAAGGTGTCGAATTGCGTCGAATTTGGGGAAAAAATAATAAAAAGTACATTATTTTCCTTTTTTCATCAGTTTTTCTACAGTTTTAGAAAAGAAAGTGTCTTTTTCAAATCATTTTTATATTTTACAGAATAAGTTAGTTACTAAATCATAGATGTATTTTATAAATATATTTTATGGACAATTACAAAAATTATAATAATTTAATTCATAATGTTTATGAAATATGTATTTATAAGTAAAGAGTTTTAATAATTTAGTGAAATGACAAAACATACAAGGCATGGAAAATATTTTTTGAAGCATACATAATTTTCACTTGTTCAATGTTATCTAACAAGTATATTTTCAATAAACTTGTTTATATAGTAAGCATACATTTTAATGATGAAATCAAATTTATTTAAAATCTGAAAATTTAAATATTACGAAAACAGAAGAAAAAAAAAGAAAAATAATCACATTTATAAGTTTCTTTTCGAGAATAATTTGAAGTATTGTTTTATCTAAACGATTATTATTTTTTATAATCAAGTCAATATAAAACATATAATTATTATTTTGATTTTGTTTCTTTCTGATTTTTAGCATGTTTTTAAGATAAGTAGGTTTTAATTGTCAGTTTTCTATTGTCTTGATTGTCAATCTGCATCTCAATGACCAACTGGTTCATGTCATTATCAGATATGTGTGAAAGCCATTACAACGCACATAGAACCTTTGGAGGCAGGGTTGAACTTCATCTATTGGTATTACATCTATGGTTATAATATCTATAGGATTACTTAATGACATATTTTACGACATAGCCTATTACCGCAAATCGCGTTAATTTACGACACTCACGAAACAGCAACTAGAATGAAGAGAAGATGTAAAGAATAAAAAAGCGTATAGCTTAACCTTCTCCTTGAGTAATGACAGAAACACTTGACTTTATAATTTCCGTCAACTGTTCCTAAGAGATATCATTAGGTTACTTTGATAATATTTCAGTCAATTATGTCGTCATACCTTTGCACATCTACCGTATGCATCACCCATAGTTGTAGGTGGCACGGTAGTATTTGCATTCCAGAATTTAGGTTGCTCTTTTGTGTACCCTACTTAGGTAAATGTATCGAAACAGTGTGATTGGACAAAAAATACAGTATCAACTGAACATACTTTCCCAAACTGAGGGATGAATCAGGTGTAGAAAAATATGAAATAATTTTACATACAGATGAAAATGAATTTTTGAGAATTTTTTTAAATTTTGTATTCACTGCACCATAAAATACCTAAATGTACTAGTGGCCTTAGGTTTTTAAAAATAGCAAAAAAAGTAAACGGTCATGATACATATTCAAATTCTTTTCTGAATAGTAAAATGAAAGTACTTCAGTTAACTGTGAATGTAGAATTTTTTGCAGTGTTAGAAAGTGGTGAAAATTCTAAAAAGGCTATCATTATCCCTTATGGGCAAGGAAATACTGCCGTGCCACCTTAAGAAACCCGCGTTATACATCTATTCATTACAAGAGTCGTGCATTTATTTTTGTGTTTCTTTGTAGTTGCGCAGGGTTCTCTGTAATTTTCAATCCTCACACTTATTTAGCTGATTTCATCTTCAATTGTTCTGATTCAGGTAATAACTAGTTATAAAATAAAAATGAGAGTATGATTCCCAGGTACGGATGGAATCTAGTCGATGAAACAATTTTAAAATATAATGTTCTGATTCTTTAAAAACTCTCATATAGTACAAGTGCACGTGTGTTTTAAATATTTCTTGACCTTTAAGACAAAAATAAATATGTAATGAATTAAAAATCCAGATTGCACCATTTTATACTCAATTACCGGAAGTAAAACTTGATTTCACGCCATATTTCACGTGTTCCAGATGTTCGTCTGCTCTTCGTGTTCATCTCATTCATATCGTCTGCTGTTATGCACGAGTCTCCATATGTTTTCATTAACAATTAGACGAACTCTTCTTTCCATTTTCGTATCTGTTTATGAAAACACTTAAAATTACTTCGCTATCAAATTTCGTAGATTTGCATTTTATGCAATCGTTGCAGTTTTTTGATTTTCTGCCAAATATCTATCGGCATTGCATGTAATTAAATAATTTAATACGATTTAGTAGGTTTTATAATGTGCATTTAGAGTATTTTAGGTGTTAGTATTGCAAAGTGTTAACACCTGGATATTGCTAATAAGGTATCAGTACCTTCAAACCGATTCTACCTGCAAACAATATTTAATTTCTCAAAATACTTTTTACCTTCCTTTGTGCCGGATTGCATTTTTAAAATTTAACATTTTGAAAGACATATGAAGAGATGAACAAGTTTGCATGTACGCTACCATTTCATTTAATTAGTACAAGAATGTATTACTATCTTTTATCAGTATCGCTGTATAAATGCTTACATTTAGATTTATTATTTAATTTCTTTTAGTTCTTTTCCTGATTTGGACATAAATCTTAAGAATGATTTTGAGTTAATTCCCTTTTAATAGGAAATCTAACTGTCGTTATCAAAGCTTCTGAGTTAAAATAATTGATTCTGTTAAGATTATCGACATACAAACAGTTGATCACCCTGCAATGTATGCACTATACTCCCTGTTAAACTGATGTTATATAATAACTGTCAATAAAAACAAAACAACCAAAAGGAACATGATATTTTAGAACTGTTTGATATACATATACATGTATAGATTCATTTTTTTTCCGTAATCCTTTTCTGTACTGTGCATGAGCGCATGAAATGAGCTGAAAACAATTTTCTATGACATACATCAAATATTTTAGAGGATAGTGCGCACAAAATCATGTTGAACCCCACCAAATTCTGTTATTGCCTGTCCAAAGTCAGGAGCCTGTAATACAAAACTTCAGTGGTTGTCGTAAATTGGTTTTTCGTGAGTCTAATCATGGCGTCACTTTTTCTCGTTTGAATTGTTTTACATTTGTCGTAGCTGAGTCTTTTATAGCTTGGTATGTGGTATCAGTTTTGCTCATTGTTAAAGGCCGTACAGTGATCTATAGTTGATAACGCCTACGTCATTTTGTCTCTGACGGATATTTGTTATATTGGAAATCATACCACATCTTCTAAATTATGTTGAGATATTTAAGATTTGTCAAACATAGGGAAAGCTGTCAACAAAATGGACAGGGTGTTGACATACACACATGATAGACCTGACCTGATGATTTTTAGTTATTTTCTGGTCTTTCAAAAAGTCTGTAGATCTAAACTAAATGTTATGACGGGACGTTTTATGTACACGTGCTATAATATTAAGACCTGCTTTTTGAATCATGAGAGTAATTTTGATGATTTTATTCTAATTCGCATGGGTTTTAAATAGTTTGAAGTAGGCGAAATCAAATTAAAAAGGTGTTTTCTAAATTATCAGGCTTTATGGATAGTTTTGTCATCATAACATCGTTTCCTTGTTAGTAACCTTTACAGATTTTATATTAATTTTATTTTATTTACAGATGCATGTTCGTGTTATCTAGACTTTGCAATATATATTTTAAGGTAAATTTCTTTGCATTGCAATTTTTTATTTAATATCAGACTTGCATTTTTCTTTAAATCAAGCCAGCTATAAATGATTTTCATTTTATTGTGCCATGCGAATTTATTAGATTTGCACCATGCTGCACCATGCTGTCATGCTAACCAGTGGCATTCCTTTGCAGGACGTCGAACTTCTTTGTCTCTCTCGAATTATCTTCAATAATTCTCTTAAGGGTCGTGGCATTCCTATGCATTATGTTTACCTCCTTTGTCTCTCTTGTATTATCTTCAGTAATTCTCTTAAGGACCGAATTCAATCAACTCCATATTTGAATTGTAATTTGATTTTCTTTTTGAAGTTCTTTAGATTCACTTGAAGCTATCTCTCGGCAGTGAGTCATTTTCTTAGATCTATTTTAATTTGAAACCTGTTTGAAACTCGACGTCAAGAATTATGTCTTGGATCGATTCTTCTTACTCCGTGTTTGGTTAGATTCTTAAAAACAATCAATTACTGGTCATATTTTAAAGATGTTACTATGGTAACGATTTCAGCAGACGACAATTTACTTTAGGTGTTTTGTCGTTAAATTCATTATTTTGCTTGTAATTTTGTAAACATCGCTGTTGGAAGTGATCATGAAATTCAATTGATACAAGCAGAAAGTGCAAAGCTATAACAATTTAAGGTTGTTGTGTTTTATCAATTTTGTGAAAGTCACAAATAGTATTCTTCTTCAGTCAAATATAACAGAAGCAGAAATTGTTGTTAGCAAGATTTCACTTTTACGCAAGATATGACTTAAATTATCAGAGAATGATGTATATATGATAATCTATCATAACCACAGATAATTTGATTAAGATGAGAGTAAATTTTTGTAACACATTTCCCCACTATCAATGAAAAAAAAGCTTGCGGTTGATTTGTTCCAAATTTTCTCTTCAAGCATCTATGGTACTTGTTAGTCTGGGTCGACTTGATGTTTATAACATCCACGCGCTTCAATCAGAAGCAGACGGCAAACTGACTAACAATTAAATGTGGGTATAATTTCTTTTCTGGTTTTTATACCGTTCTAATTGCTCATCAATTCAACTCGTACATATAAAAGCTTCCTTTCACGATATAGATAACACATGTTGTACTTCTCAAAACTATCATTTCATTCAAAAAGTTCAGGTTTTTCTTACTTTCGAAATTTATGACATCCACATAAAAATGCTTTAAGTAATTTTATTTGCAATACGTTTTTGAAATAGACGGTATTTTTCTGACTTCCTTGAGAAATATTCTAGAAAGTTACTTTGAAAATTATTAAGTGCAATTTGGTACTTACTTTTGTAAGCTTAAGTTAGATAATGGTTATGTCAGTTTAAAAAGAAAAGTGCATTTGTTAAAACAGAGCAATTCTTAGTTGAATTGATTCAAGAAATAACCTGAGAACTAGTTTCAATATTCTTTGGAAATATAATTTTTGATGTAATAAATTATTCTGTATTGATTCAAGAAATAATCCCAGATTTGGCTTCAATATCCTTTGGAAAAAAATATTTAGTGTCTTTTATTTTCGACAATGTAAAATTTATTAACTTGTAAATCGTTCATTCTGTTTATTCAGCATGTACTGAGATAATCTTGAACCATTGATTGAACCTGAAATTAAAATGGTCCGAGACCACAATTATTTCGTAGTGCATTTCTTTTAGAACATAAATGAAAATAAAAAAAATCCCACCTGCGCTTTCTCAAAGAAACTTTTACAGTGTGTTGTACTACTTTTGGGACAAATTATATCATAATTATAGAAAACTTCATCGGCTTTAACTCAAAATATGGACGATTTTATGTTAAGGGCGTCTTGAAATCTTTTGACAGCTTCCGAAGTGCTAATTTTAAACCTTTTTCAGCTGGATCAAATCACTTTTTTTCCTTCAAAATTCTGCACCCAAATTTTTTTTACAGTGTAATTTCACCCCCTACTTGCAATTTGAGGCATTAAACATGGAGAAATAAATTTTGAAGGGGTATAAAAATTAATGGCAAGTAACCCACTGTCAACACTAGGGCGAAAATCAAGGGACGACAATTGTGGTCTCGGACCAAATGACAGCATATTTCAAAATCAAGAACACGATATGAATTGATCCGGAATAATATAACTAACTTGTGATATCTTACAAATGTTTTAACGTCAGGGCACGTATTGTTATCAAAGGTACCAGGATTATAATTTAATACACCACACGCTTGTTTCGTCTACAAAAGTACAAAGTTGACGACCATTTAGGACCCAAAATTCCAAAAAGTTGAGCCAAATACAGCTAACAAACAATTCGATACACTAATTCAGAAAAAAAAATGGGGTTTTGAATTAACAAGATGCATTAAAGCAAAACAGACAACAATCTTACAATAAAAAAATATATATATATGCTGTTGTTGTACGATACTCCGTAAATATGCCACCACCTTGCTCCTATATACTGATACTTATTGTTCATTCTCATGCAACATTGTTTGTAACGGTCATTTTGATTGGATATTGTCACCAATTTTCCTGACATCAATTCAATCACAACCGTTGGTTGCTGTCGGTTATACTTTATATGTTTTATAGTTGTTTTGGAACGGGTCGTTGTTTTATTTCACATTTGTCGGACTATGTGGTATGATTAAGTTCGTACGATGTATGGTGATCCAAAGTTGCTTACTTCTTTGTCACTTGGACTCTTTTGAATATTTGAATCATTGGCATTCGTACCGCATCTCCTTACTTTATATACAATGCAATATACACTAAATTTCCTTCCCAGATATTTTCATTAATTGAGTTTTTTAAAATTTAGAAATAAATGTTAACCGCTTTCTTTTTCATACGTAAAATAATTAAATCCAGATATGTTTCTATGTAATTTTTGTTAATTGAAGACATTTTATCTCTCACTTAATTAAGTGTGAAAACACATTACACAGATAACTTTTTTTTACTTTTACGAAAACGAATACCACGTGTTAAGAGAGAAATTAAGTGAAAAACATGGCAGTGGGCTTAACTAAGGTAGATAACTGACTAATATACAAACCATCAAGAGAAGCGTTAATTGTTTTTCGTTAAGGCATTAAATTGATTGATTGATACTTAACATCCAGTGGCAAATATGTAATGCACTTTTAGAACGATAAGCCATTAAACATCTCATTGCATCATTTTGCTGGACATGAAGCTTAAGATTGCACAGGGACTCTTTGGTTGTTTTCTGCTCTTCGGCTGTTTTCTACGCGTTTTTTTTTTGTCTCTTTGACACATTTCCCATTTCCATTCTCAATTTGATACTTAAATAGATGAACAAGCATTACGAAGCTAACCAATGTATCTAGACATTAAACTTTACAGTAAAAACAATTTGAGATGTGGTATGAATGTTAATTAGAACTCTAACCCTAACCCGAAAACTATCGATAAATCCCAAAAGGACAAAGATTCATGAACGCGTTGTTAGTGCAGTGTCCTATGGTTGCCTTTGTATGCGCCATCAAGCTAATCGCGGGTTAATAATTTTCTCGTTGGTAATCGAAACACAATTTCTTATTTTAATAACGTTCATATTTTCTCATAAATAGAATTCTTTTCGTAAACTGAATTACCGTTTTCATTTTATTTCGAAGCGTCAAGTTATTGAAAATGACGGAAATTATTTTCAGAAATATTGAAAAGACACAATTTGACGCTGAGAATACCTTGGGGAATTTTCGTAATTTTTCGACGTGACGTATTTAACACATTTATTGACCAGTGTTTAAGAAGCAACGGATAAAACGTGAAATAGATGATTGTTTGTTCGCACTTTTAGACTAAAACTGTCAAAGTTTCAGAAATAGTATCCCATTTCATATTAATACAGTTTACACATTTTCCTGGAATCTCTATATATGCTAGTCAAGGCAAAAACGTTATACTTTGTTGTGCTGCTTTCAAAATTAAAGACCACCATGCGTGGTTATCATTAGAAATTCTCATATTGTTTAGAAGTAGATATTTTATAAAATTCTTTTAATATTTTTTTTAGAAAAAAAAACTAGTTCATTTTTTATTCTGTTAACATACTATAATAAAACCAAACGTATTTCTCTGCCTAAAAGAAAAGTCCAAGGAAATAAAATGCATATTAAATTTTTTCATTAAAATTTTTCATTAAAATTTGCTTATTTCAGTAAATATCGTTTGTTTGCGGTAATTTGCGATCACAAATCGGTCGGAAGACTCTCGCACTATATATATGTCCCTGTTCACGCCTCACAATGTTTAAATGTTTTTATTTTTCTGAAACAAATTGCATTTAATGCCGATTTACATCTTCTGTCATTTCTTCTAAAACTTTTGCAGGTGCACAGATTTGTACTCATCAGTACGTTGTGTGCCGTAAACAGATCCATATTTTGTCAATATCATCTGAGGAACCGTAATACATTATCACCATCGGATTACTAATTAATTAACTTCCCAACAGGTGCTCCTTTTACAGGTGTTTAATCTCAGGTTACATTACGGCCACGCGACCTTCTAAATGCGCATGTCATAATTATAATAAGTCCACCTAATTTAATATTACAGTAAGATATTTCATGATTCCGCACTTTCAGAATTTCGCCTCGAATTTCATTTGAGTATATTCAATTTTTTTAAATTTTTTTTTAATTTTTTGATAAATTTCATGCATATATAGTTTATATAATTTCAAGCACCTTAAATCCTGAACATTTTACCTGAAACTAGATTCATCCTGAGACCTCCCAATTCAATCGCTAAATTAAATTTAAGGACATTGTGTGAAAAGCTACAGTTTATATTGGGGTTCTCGATGGAACAGAATAAAATTTAAAAACAACCCCCAAAAAAGGTGGAAGTCAATGAAACCTGACAAAACCAAACCGCTAGAAGTTCTATCGCGTAACAACTATGATTACCTGGATACAGGCTTTTATCGAACATAAAATGGGGTTAAACTTTGTTGTAAAACTATCTTTACCTATAACCGGAGAGCACGAATTTCATTACAAAATTGCTTGTCTCCACCGGGACTCGTACCCGGGACCTCTGTGTTACAAGGCAGCGCGTATACCGACTGAGCTAAAGAAGTACTTCCTTAGCTCAACCGCTTACGGCTGACTAAGTATCTACTAAGTTTTTCTAAGGGAAGCAATCCCGTCACATATCTCCCAACTTAGAAAACCAATGACCGAGCAACACGAACCTCGCTAAAGTCGGGTTTATCTCAGGGGAACCGGAAGTGTAATTAGATCGTGCATGTATGGCACCCGTTATCCTTTTATATCTATGTAAACAGGGACTTCATTCCGATATGTACGGTATAAATTCAATTTTGAAAAGTTACCAAAACAAAGTTCATATGTTCAATTCGCCGTTTCGGAATCTAATGCATTCTGGGTAATATTTTCAAAAACGTACACCAAAACGTTTTGATTGGTTTAAAACGTTCTAAACAATATAATCCAACCAATGACGTACCGTTATTTTCAATTTGGTGTATGAATAATAAGATTACCCATAGTCCTTTAGAATTGTAGATGTCTGCTTCAAGAAAAACAACGTCATTTTGATCTATATATCTTTTGACAATAAAACATTGGATTGGAAGTGTACGTATAATGTTGACAAAAGACTTGGGGAAACATGAGATCAGTCAAGATTCTACTTCGTCAAAATTATCCCCCCATTACACCAGTTCATTTTCACAATTGTAAAAATGGAACTAAGCCATTGTAGGGATGACGCGCTGCCAATTTTGCTCTCGGAAACCGATAAATTTATCCACATTGCACCATTACGATCCTTATATGTCAGTTGTATTTTAAAAGACAAATGGATCAACTAGCTAATGAGCATCAGTTAATGATTTTGTCTGCATTGATTCAACTTAAAAGTATTGTCTGATCGGTTGTCAGGTGGAATTTTCGAAAATTCATAAACATTAAAAAAAATCTAATTAAATATTTCGTGGAAGGGCAGACTAGATTTTTTTTTAGTGGTTGAAGACTATAAATCCTAGTTTTCACACACAAAAAAATATAATTTTTCGAAGATATGCATTTTCATCATCCACCTTGAAAGACTGTCGTCAAGTACTTTCAGTAAAAAAAATAGATATTCGAACACACCTACTCTGTTTTTGTAATTCACTAGATAGGTATTTCACTTGACCCATATATTTCATCTTTTAGTACTGTGATTTTTTATGTTATAAAGTCAACCTGTAGCTTTGATATATAAAAATGATAGAATCTGAAGCGAGACGATGTATGAAATATTCTTGCTTTGTACGATATCAAGACAAAATATTCAACTCAAACACGCCCTAACATAAAAAGGTGCATTCGATTTTCTCTTTTCGATACAATTGTTACCCATTTTTTGGAATTTTTTCTTAAGTCACATAATGGAAGGGCAGACACGAAAATTACTGAACTAATAGATTGATCTGTTTCCGTCCGTGGTAATCTTTTTAAAAAAATCGGGGGTTATGCATTTTCTACATCCAACTTGAAAGACACCCATGTCGTCGACTTGATATCTTATTGTTATGCTTAACTATGTACTAAATAAATTGAAAACTTATGCAAATGGTGTTTCTAAAATAAAACACTTCGTAATCGAGACGAAAATTGTAGTTTTGTTTGTTTCTATTAACTTTTAAAATTGTTGTCACTATAGTAAACATTACAGTAAGCATTTGTCGCCTTCTCAAACAAAGAGCTTCGATTCTTTTGTTCTATTTTAACCGGGTTTCCGACTGAGATGTAGATCGTGTAGTCATTTTTAGATTCTCTCTATCTATTATTGTCACGGAATAATACCGGCATCAGGTGTCGTCTGCTGAAAAATCCGCGCCATTAATAATTCAATGGAACTGGTTCTAAAAAAGATTTCAGGGAAAGAAAAATGTTTTGTCTTCTCGACTAGGATTCTCGAAACAATTCTTTCATTGAATTAGTCAGTTCCGCGTTTGTTTGAAAAACTTTTTTTTATTACTTTGTATAGATCATAATGAATTGTCTCTCAAATCCAGCATAAGATCACAAACAACCCTGATCAAATTAAATATGCAAAATCTGCGTATTAAGTTTGAATATAAATATCTTTCTTTGCAATTTGTTTTATAAAGAATAAAGAATAAACACTTTATACTCCGATACTCTGATGATCTTTTCACTCAAAATATTCTGATGTTTTAAAGTCGGACGATTTGAATATGGAAAACAAAGTAGAAGATTATTGTGTAGCTTCACAAAAGTTGGTTATACTTTATGAGTTTGACTGTCCCTTTGGTATCTTTCGTCCCTCTTTTAAGGATGTTTGCTCCCCTATTTTTTAAATTTTTGTCAGATTTTCGGAATCCTCTGGCTTTATCCATGTATTGACATTACAATAGTTTGCCCACTGACCCCTACTTATTTTTTCATAATTTCATTGTATAGTATAAAGTTCAAAAAGCCATATTCAAAATCTTAGAAAATTCTTGTTGTTTTTTCATAGTTTTAAAAAAAAAAAAAAAAAAGGTGCCAATGTTAAATGTAAGAAAAATTTAGAGAGAATTAATTCCCGCCAAATTGTCAATGGTTTATATCTTAAAAACAAGCAGACGGACCCTCCATTTTTATCTGCTTTTTTAGTTTCTTTATTTTATACTTTCGATTCATAACAGTCTTTTAAAAAGCTTGTTATTTTTAACAGAGTAACGAACATCCTTAATACAGTAGTCTAAAAGATTAAATATTTTATGGTTAACATGCTATCTGGACGGTGGGTCTCATTGGGGCCGGGTCTAAGCGTGACGCGGGATCACCGATTTTTCGTAAGCGTGACACGGGAAAGTCAAATTATTGTGCCGTGAAAACGGGAATTAAGGTCTAGCGGGACACGGGAAATTACAAAAAAAATGAGAATTGTTTAGGTACATAGTATAAGCAGGATACGGGAATCTGACAAAACAGTAAGCGGGATCCGGGATCAGAACCCCCCTCCCCCCCCCCCCCATCCCCAATGAGACCCCCTGGAGTATATTGGGTTTGTTGTTGTTTTGTTTGTGTCTATATTATTTAAAAAAAAAAGAGAGTTGTTGGTTGGTGTCGTCTGTTGCGTTGTCGATCATTTCGTATGATTTCTATATTATCCTTTAAATGCACTTGTTAACCTGTTTGTCCCTCTGAAATCGAATCATCGAACGACAGAAAAAAATTGTAAAACCACCATAAATGTCCAATTTCTCTTAACGAAATCTTGCATTTTGGGACCTAGGCACTATGGTTATGACATACTTCAACCGTATAAGGTGCTTTTTATAATTTTGAAAATGTATCCTTTTAGAATTAAAAACCTGTATTTGAGAGACTTGATTTTGCCATTCGTTTTTGGAGACATGTTTTAGCGATTCATTAGGCCCACGACTTACCTTGGTCGCCAGAAAGCAGTCCACGAAGAAAACATATACATTACCGAACAATCTTGAGACTTAAAGGCGACAATTTCCTTTCTCGAAATCGTAGAAGATCCACGAGGGCACAATATAAAGCATATGCCATAAAAGGGGATTAAATCTTAACAATGTTTGCTGAAGTGAAGACGTATGAATCATATATAGGAAAATCTTCTGTATAATCGTTGCCTTTATAGGGTATTCAATGCAGACAAATATATTGTACAGTTGCTATCCGAACTAAAAAATGTATATACATACATGTATATTTCCGTAAAGGTCAATGCAGACAAATATATTGTACAGTCGCTATTCGAACTAAAAAATGTATATACATACATGTATATTTCCGCAAAGGCCAATTCGATATAAGTTAAATGTTTCAGTCACATTTCTTTTATCAAATAAACGTATTGTAAATTCAGAAATTATTGCAATGTTTTTGTTAATGTGATTGAATGAAGATAAACGAAACATTCACGGCAGTCACATTCTCAGTATATATATATATATATCTAATACTTATTATAGTATGCAGATAACCGAAACATTCACTGAAGTCTCATTCTCAGCATATATATATATATATATATATCGTGTACTAAAAATATATTGACACCGTATGTTTGTGGCATAACATCGTGGCCACAAGTTAAAAATTGTTTTCTGTTTAGTATTAAATTTATATTAAGATCCATTTTGTTACATCTTGTGATCAATTTTATTTGGCAATCGCCAATGGGCCATTCCAGTTAATTTCTGACAAGTGGGAATTAAGACCTATCAGATGTAGAGTTTCTCTTCATATTGGGTGGATGGGCTTTCATGGGAAAAATTGACCTATCAGAATTTTTTACTGAAAGGATTGTACCCATCAGAATTTTAAATACAATACCAGATAATGCATGATAAGAAACTGTCTTCATTCCAAAGCACCCCTAAGATCTGAAATAGATATTTTTTGTAACCCCTAAGATGTAATTATTTTTAATTATTTACTGTTGCAAGACCCTCAGAAATTTTTGCGTATAAGTGTACGTGTCAGATAAAAAAAAAAAAAAATTTCATCCCTAAGATGTATAAATTTTAAACCCCTCAGAAAGGACCATCCATCCCCCTTTAGCAGATATTAACTGGAATGGCCCAATGGCAGTCAGCAGGGTTAAAGAACATCAGTTGTTCGACCTTTAGTCAAATGCGTTTTGTTTAAATATACTTTTTCACTTTTTTGGTCTTTTGGAAAATGTTGTTTATGCTGTTTTAGACCCTTCTACAACGAAATTTGTTTTACATGCACACGTACAAAAATTGCAGTTTTTATCCAACGCAATCATAGGTTTGAACGTAGTTTTCAATTTAGACTCGTATCTAAAAGGGTACAACATCACCAAAAACACAATAAAACGAACAATATGTTAGATATCCTTCCTCGGTAATAGCACGATGACAAATGAATCATGTTTATTCAAATTAAGACTCTATCAAAATCTTGAAATTGACATATTGTTTGTTTTATTGTGTTTTTGGTGATGTTGTACCCTTGTAGACTTGTTATACATTATATTTTGTAGTGTACTGAATCATAATTATATGATCCATCGCCCCGTAAGATTTATCGTTGACTATTTATTCAGTCATTTAATATATGTATATATATATATCGAATACTTTAATATTATTGTATGCAGATTCCTTTTGTGAGATCAAAATAAGTAATCTCGCCATTCTACAAAATTCGCAATTATATAAATGTACGCAATAATTTCTGAACTTACAGTACATGATGACTGGGACTATCATACTGTATAATAGTCCCAGATCATAATGACCATTATCTCGCTTGTAAACAGATAACTAAACTAAAAAAATACAGAAATGCAACAGTCATTTTGTAAAAGAGGCCAATATATAATCCGTGGGCAATCGTTAAGACATAATACACCACTTCAAATCTCAGCTTCGAAATATAGATTTCATTTGAAATAGCCGTCCACCACTTTCTATATAAAAACGAAATCATTTTAGTTGTTTTACAACATAAATTGCGATGAGACCCCTGGACATTACACAGATAAAGCACAGTTAGGAACAGATTAGATATTTAATAGTAATGTATATAAATAAATGTTTTATGTATGTAAATATTATTATCATCGTTATCAGAAAATTGTTGTTAATATGAATGTAAATTGTCAGAATCCAAGCTGAACGGACAGATGATATTAACAGCCGACTACTGGTCACGTGCCAAGTTCTCACGCGCTCTAGGCAAATATCTAAGTTATATTATTTTAATGAATTTTGTTGAATAATGTATTTCATTTTAATTTGTGTTATTACAAAGACTGCAATATTTACACGAGAGGACTACAAGGTGAATCGATTCAATTGCAAAGGGATAAATGTCACCTCTTCACTGAACTGTGTAACGAGGGTTTTGATTGGTTAATGACACGCGCCTCTGCCATTATCATATTTCAACTACCCCAGGTGTTATTTATGCACAAAGAAACCGTAGAAGTACATTAAAAGTAGTTATTGACTTGTAACATAAATGTAAAACCACAAACTCATCCTAATTTAGAATTATGAATATTAAAAAGAGGTTATTATAGGGGCGTTATTCAGTGAGGCAAAACATTTGTACATTTTATGATCGTTTATGTATTGTCGTATTTCAGTTTAAAATCCCTTTGAATAAGAGATATTATATGCCCGACTTCATTCGAATTTGAAAACAATTGTTTGCTATCCCGAAAATATTCCTTTTGACCTTGTAAATATTTAGATTAATTTATAAATAAAACAAAGAGGAAATAATGAAGGGACTTAATGAAATGCACGCAGTATCATGAATGAAAGATATAAATTACAAAAAGTCTGGAATGTAAATTAAAGTGTCTTAATTTCTATTAGTTGCGTGCCTGTCATGAAAGCTTCATACATATCCAAAGTAGAACAAAATTGTTTAGATCACGTGGTTTCAATTTCACCCAACATCTGAAGGTTCTATTATAAATATCAATGATAGACTTCTCTAAAAAAAATCACTGAGCACAGGTTATTAATTACTTTCAACTTCTCAGTCTACCTTTCCATTTTTTTTATTTTTTTTTTTGGTTTCACATAAAAACTGATTTCTGACTGTTAGGAAGTGCATAAGTATAGAAAATACACGTATTAAAGTTCGCATCGGTTCAACTTCCTTCTCGAACTGCATTGGCGGATCCAGCGGGGGAGGTGGGGAGGGGGAACCCTCCCTTTTTTTTGGCCGATCAATGCATTTGAATGGGAACATATAGTTGGACCCCCCCCCCTTTGTCCTGGGTTGGGAACCCCCCGTTTCAAGTAAAATGGCTGGATCCGCCCTTGAGTTACTGTGTATATATATATATATATATATATATATCTATATCAAAATAAGATGATGTCGTATGGTTGCCAATGAGACAACTCGCACAGGAAACCAAATGGCACAGAAATGAACAACTTTAGGTCACCGTACAGACAACTTTAGGTCACGTACAGACAACTTTAGGTCACCGTACAGACACAACTTTAGGTCATCGTACAGAAACTTAAGGTCACCGTACAGACAACTTTAGGTCAACGTACAGACTTCGACAATGAGTAAATCCATTACCGCATAATCAGCTATAAAAGACATCGATATGACAAACGTACATCACTTAAAACGAGAAGAACTAACGGCCTGCTTTATGTAAAAAATACTGTAGGAAAAATTCAGGGGCGGATCCAACCATTCTAAAAAGGGGGGTCCCAACCCAGGACAAAGGGGGGTTCCAACTATATATCCCCATTCAAATGCATTAATCGGCTAAAAAAAGGGGGGTTCCAACCCCCAGAACCCCCTGGATCCGCCAATGATATACAGCAACAAACTACAACCACTTTAAATACAGGCTCCTGACTTATTATCTTTCTCTATACAACTGTTCTTAGAAGTCCCACTAGTATAGAAAATACTAACAAATGTGTCAGCTCCTCATACAAACAATTCTATTTCAAAATTTGCAGCTATCATTCTCTAAACTAAAGACTAGTACTAGTAGACGCTCCACAAGACAAGTATATAGCATACAAACAAAGACTAGTACTAGAAGACACTCCACAAGACAAGTATATACCAAACTAAAGACTAGTACTAGTAGACACTCCACAAGACAAGTATATACCAAACTAAAGACTAGTACTAGTAGACACTCCACAAGACAAGTATATACCAAACTAAAGACTAGTACTGGTAGACACTCCACAAGACAAGTAGATACCAAACTAAAGACTAGTACTAGTAGACACTCCACAAGACAAGTATATAGCATACAAACAAAGACTAGTACTAGTAGACACTCCACAAGACAAGTATATACCAAACTAAAGACGAGTACTAGTAGACACTCCACAAGACAAGTATATACCAAACTAAAGACTAGTACTAGTAGACACTCCACAAGACAAGTATATAGCATACAAACAAAGACTAGTACTAGTAGACACTCCACAAGACAAGTATATATCAAACTAAGGACTATAGTAGACACTCCACAAGACAAGTATATATCATACAAACAAAGACTAGTACTAGTAGACACTCCACAAGACAAGTATATACCAAACTAAAGACTAGTACTAGTAGACACTCCACAAGACAAGTAAGTATATAGCATACAAACAAAGACTAGTACAAGTAGACACTCCACAAGACAAGTATATAGCATACAAACAAAGACTAGTACTAGTAGACACTCCACAAGACAAGTATATACCAAACTAAAGACTAGAACTAGTAGACGCTCCACAAGACAAGTATATAGCATACAAACAAAGACTAGTACTAGTAGACACTCCACAAGACAAGTATATATCAAACTAAAGACTAGTACTAGTAAACACTCCACAAGACAAGTATATACCAAACTAAAGACTAGTACTAGTAAACACTCCACAAGACAAGTATATACCAAACTAAAGACTAGTACTAGTAGACACTCCACAAGAGAAGTATATACCAAACTAAAGACTAGAACTAGTAGACACTCCACAAGACAAGTATATACCAAACTAAAGACTAGAACTAGTAGACGCTCCACAAGACAAGTATATAGCATACAAACAAAGACTAGTACTAGTAGACACTCCACAAGACAAGTATATACCAAACTAAAGACTAGTACAAGTAGACACTCCACAAGACAAGTATATAGCATACAAACTAAAGACTAGTACTAGTAGACACTCCACAAGACAAGTATATATCAAACTAAAGACTAGTACTAGTAGACACTCCCCAAGACAAGTATATAGCAAACTAATTACGAGTACTAGTAGACACTCCACAAGACAAGTATATACCAAACTAAAGACTAGAACTAGTAGACGCTCCACAAGACAAGTATATAGCATACAAACAAAGACTAGTACTAGTAGACACTCCACAAGACAAGTATATACCAAACTAAAGACTAGTACTAGTAGACACTCCACAAGAGAAGTATATACCAAACTAAAGACTAGAACTAGTAGACACTCCACAAGACAAGTATATACCAAACTAAAGACTAGAACTAGTAGACGCTCCACAAGACAAGTATATAGCATACAAACAAAGACTAGTACTAGTAGACACTCCACAAGACAAGTATATACCAAACTAAAGACTAGTACTAGTAAACACTCCACAAGACAAGTATATACCAAACTAAAGACTAGTACTAGTAGACACTCCACAAGAGAAGTATATACCAAACTAAAGACTAGAACTAGTAGACACTCCACAAGACAAGTATATACCAAACTAAAGACTAGAACTAGTAGACGCTCCACAAGACAAGTATATAGCATACAAACAAAGACTAGTACTAGTAGACACTCCACAAGACAAGTATATACCAAACTAAAGACTAGTACTAGTAGACACTCCACAAGACAAGTATATATCAAACTAAAGACTAGTACTAGTAGACACTCCACAAGACAAGTATATAGCATACAAACTAAAGACGAGTACTAGTAGACACTCCACAAGACAAGTATATACCAAACTAAAGACTAGAACTAGTAGACGCTCCACAAGACAAGTATATAGCATACAAACAAAGACTAGTACTAGTAGACACTCCACAAGACAAGTATATACCAAACTAAAGACTAGTACTAGTAGACACTCCACAAGACAAGTATATATCAAACTAAAGACTAGTACTAGTATACACTCCACAAGACAAGTATATAGCAAACTAAAGACGAGTACTAGTAGACACTCCACAAGACAAGTATATACCAAACTAAAGACTAGTACTAGTAGACACTCCACAAGACAAGTATATAGCATACAAACAAAGACTAGTACTAGTAGACACTCCACAAGACAAGTATATACCAAACTAAAGACTAGTACTAGTAGACACTCCACAAGACAAGTATATACCAAACTAAAGACTAGTACTAGTATACACTCCACAAGACAAGTATATAGCATACAAACAAAGACTAGTACTAGTAGACACTCCACAAGACAAGTATATACCAAACTAAAGACTAGTACTAGTAGACACTCCACAAGACAAGTATATACCAAACTAAAGACTAGTACTAGTAGACGCTCCACAAGACAAGTATATACCAAACTAAAGACTAGTACTAGTAGACGCTCCACAAGACAAGTATATACCAAACTAAAGACTAGTACTAGTAGACACTCCACAAGACAAGTATATACCAAACTAAAGACTAGTACTAGTAGACGCTCCACAAGACAAGTATATACCAAACTAAAGACTAGTACTAGTAGACACTCCACAAGACAAGTATATACCAAACTAAAGACTAGTACTAGTAGACACTCCACAAGACAAGTATATACCAAACTAAAGACTAGTACTAGTAGACGCTCCACAAGACAAGTATATACCAAACTAAAGACTAGTACAAGTAGACACTCCACAAGACAAGTATATAGCATACAAACAAAGACTAGTACTAGTAGACGCTCCACAAGACAAGTATATACCAAACGAAAGACTAGTACTAGTAAACACTCCACAAGACAAGTATATACCAAACTAAAGACTAGTACTAGTAGACACTCCACAAGACAAGTATATACCAAACTAAAGACTAGTACTAGTAGACGCTCCACAAGACAAGTATATACCAAACTAAAGACTAGTACTAGTAGACACTCCACAAGACAAGTAGATACCAAACTAAAGACTAGTACTAGTAGACACTCCACAAGACAAGTATATAGCAAACTAAAGACTAGTACTAGTAGACACTCCACAAGACAAGTATATACCAAACTAAAGACTAGTACTAGTAGACGCTCCACAAGACAAGTATATACCAAACTAAAGACTAGTACTAGTAGACGCTCCACAAGACAAGTATATACCATACAAACAAAGATGTCGGATTCATCTGGTTAGAAAATATTACAAGTCTCAGATGTTCATTATCACATTAATTCCAATTCATTAGTATTCAGACACATTTTATCTATTTAAAACCTATTTCGTGATCACCTTGCAATTTTTAAAGAGAAGGAATTGAATTCAAAACTACAAAAGTTTCTTTGAACAATGAAGTAAGAAAGAACAGCACAAAGCACGGCTACATCTGTAAAATGTATTACAACACATTCTATAGTAGATAAACATGAATATTGTAATCAATTTCTATTTGATTTCATACTCCCACACGTGCTGCACGTGCTTTCATCTGCCAACACGCGCATGCATATCTCAACATAAAGACTGGTTTGCACTTAATATATAAGATATAAAGACCTGGGGTGCCTTCACCTGGCAAATATTTTACCCATTGTTTTGTAATCAGTTATGTCAAATAATTTTTTAGTGCACCAAAAATAAACAAACGAGCTCCTTAGGTTTAAAAAAAGAACATTTAGATATGTCAATAATGTGGAGTAATTTTAAATGATATACATAAATAGGAAACAATTTGTGCGTATACTAGATATGTATACTACAATCGTCTGGTTTGTTTTGTATATGTCGATCGTCAGTGAGGCCCCTCATGGGGGGGGGTCCTAGTAATCATATAATCACCATTTTTTTGCCAATATAATCACATAATCATTAAATATTTGCTTATCTTTAGTAATCAAATAATCATAAACTAAAAATACAGTCCTAGGTAATCAAATAATCATGAAATATTTGGCTTAATAATCAAATAATCATTAAAAAAACGGCCAAGTAATCACATAATCAAAAACCCCATGAGGGCCCTCAAAAATACTCGTTTCGAGGCTTTTTAAAGCTGATTATGCGATACGAGCTTTTTTCATTGTTGAAGGCCGTACAATGAACAATAATTGTTAATTTCTGTTTCATTCGGTCTCTTGTCGAGAGCTGTTTCATTGACAATCATACCATATCTTCTTTTTATATCATCAGTGGTCTTGATCAGTAAACCAATGATCACCATAACCAATTGAAACAATAAAACTTAGTTAACTTTATTTTCGTCAAAATCTAAAATCTTTTACTTTGGTTTGGCACTCGAGAAAAATAATGGACGGCGTCTTCGTTGAGTGATCCACAATTACAATTTGTAATTTAATTATCGAGTTCTTCTTGGGTATGCACTGCAACTATATATATACGTAAGTCTTGTATGCAAAATATCAAGAATTCGGTGTCTTTCATCTAGTCCTCAAGGGCGTTACCATAAGAACCTTTAATCTTTTTTCTTTGACAGATACGATTGGAGGATTCTAAAAAGATTTACTATAGTAGTTATACTTTTTTCGATATTGGGACAGCTGATGTCATCAAGAAATAAGCTGATGTTCTCAGTCTGTGCCTTGGAGGCATCTAGTTATCTTTATTTTGAAGACACTCAATCTGATATCTGGAGAGATTTAATTTATAAAATATTTTCAAAATTTTCCATTGTACAGTTTATAACAAAAAACTTATTTCCCGTAATTTTCTTCAATCATTTCTGATTTACCACCCTGTTTTAGGTGAATATAAAGCAAATGAATGTAACGAAAAACGGTGAATCATTTTCGTGGTTTTAAAACATGGGTGTTATCATTATATAGTAAACGAAAAGTTCTAAATATATGCAATTTTACTGTGGCTTGAAACATTCTTGCATGTACACATTTGTCAGGATATAATTGCCAGAAGAGAAAAAAATAAACATTCTGGTGTTTGCTAATTGTTGAAGGGTGTACAGTGACCTATAATTGTTGAAGGGTGTACAGTGACCTATAATTGTTGAAGGGTGTACAGTGACCTATATTTGTTGAAGGGTGTACAGTGACCTATAATTGTTGAAGGGTGTGCAGTGACCTATATTTGTTGAAGGGTGTACAGTGACCTATAATTGTTAACTTCTACGTCATTTGGTTTCTGGTGGAGAGTTGTCTTTCTTGACAATCATACCACATCTTCTTATTCTTATATTCTATACGTAGCTGTTAAACCAAATTTACTTTATATAGATATATGAAGATGTGGTATGAGTGCTAATGAGACAACTCTCCATCCCAGTCAAAATTTGTAAAGTAAACCATTACAAGTCAAAGTACGGTCTTTAACACGAAGCGTTGGCTCAGACAGAACAGCAATCTATAGAGGGCTCCAAAAATTATATATCTATATCGATTCGTGTTTGTGAGTGATGTATTTTAGTGAAGATTTTTTTAACCATTATTTGAAAACCCCTGAACGGAACTGTGTAATTATTATGTTCCTGTCGTTTCAGTAAATTACAATTACTTGGTAGACAGACATGCTATTTTAACATTTGTTACTATTTATTTAATGATAAAGTTGTGTTTACTTTTCGAAATACAGATTGCGTCCCCAATCAAAATCAATTTATAAGACAATGGAGATATCAGGTTGGTGTTTATCAGTTCAACATTTGTAATTAAATGGAAGGATTCGTTTATTTTACGCTAAATACATGTGTGTGTTTTATGTATTTAAATACATAGAACATATCTTATTAATACTATTGTTACGTTAAATCAAATAAGAAGATGTGGTATGATTGCCAATAGTTGTCCAACGTGCAGAGCCCAAACGAACAGTATTCAACATTTATAGGTATTAACCGTATGAGTAGCAACAAGAAAAACACATATATATCCACTATTTTAAAAGTCCTTACATTTTGGGGCCAACTGAGGCACACCTCCGGGAGTGGTATTTTCTTCGGATGTGTTGAAGACCTATTTGTGGCCTTGTCTGTTTGGTGCCAACTGAGGCACACCTCCGGGAGTGGTATTTTCATCGGATGTGTTGGAGACCTATTGGTGGCCTTGTCTGCTCTTTGGTCAGGTTGTTGACTCTTTGACATATTCCCCATTTCCATTCTCAATTTTACTCTTTGACATATTCCCCATTTCCATTCTCAATTTTACTCTTTGACATATTCCCCATTTCCATTCTCAATTTTACTCTTTGACATATTCCCCATTTCCATTCTCAATTTTTTAAAAGTATTATGGCAGAACAAGACGATTCTGTGAGATGAGCATGTTATGATGAATTATGATGTAATGGTGTTCTGTTATTATGTTTCTTTCTTTTTTGACAGGTATGCAATTGTATTGCAATATTTTGTTTCATTTTACAACAGACTCAGTTTTTTATTTTATTTTGGAAGTTACAATAGACAACTTTGTGTTTCATTGCTTTTATACTATCCGCATGGTTATATTGTCAGCATCACGTGGTCCATACGAACAAAGGCAGAGTGAACTTAACAGATGTTTAGTGTTCTAATGAAGATGCTGGTTGGTCAGATGATCCGGATGTCAGATGAACCGGATTTGTTTGTAGGATAAGAATTTATCCGCTTTTCTAGATTTTAATTCAGTTCAGACGACAAGTACCCCGGATGACATCTGTCCATTGTTAACGGTACATTCCATTGATGTTGAACTCACATGACCTTTTTGTAACTCGCTCTGCGGTCATTGACTGCGTGATTTGAAAAATTGAACAGAAGGTTCTAAGCCACAACTTGTGACAAATTTAGTGGATTAGTCAATGAAAATCTACCTTTGAACATATACAGATGGCAAAAATGAATCATAATTAAACTAGTAATTTATTTCAATAAAGCTGGTCTTATTTTAGAAGTCAAAAGGTTTTAATGGCAATGTCAGTCTTTTAAATTACATATTCCTTTTTAACAAGGTCACAAGTTCCAAAGCACTTTTTCAGTTGAGTACAGAACACGAATTTTCAAACATACATTTTCAGATATGCTAATTTGTATTTCTATAGAAGTCGCTCCTCACTATCCTACTACCTGTCGATACATTTATTTTTGGCATTGCACAAGTCATGTCTTTTCTTAGACTAACTGTTCATGACGTTAAAATACTAAATCCCTGGGATGTGTTTTAGTTGATTTTAGTCTCTGATTCATGATTTTTTTTTTATTATTTTTTTTCGGCTTTTAACTAGCTGTCAGTAACTGCGAGTACTGTCAAATCGTATTTTCTTGTTAATTCGACCTGTTGATACTGTTTGTAATGCTTTTTTGTTATTTTATATTAATATGGATCTTGTCTATATACCAGCTTTGATTATTTGGAATATCTTCTAATTTTCAACTACATTTGTATAAACTTCAAGATTTACCTGTATTATTAAAACCGATTTTTTTCAAAAGTTATTATTTTCGAAGGGTTAAATATTTCGCAATGGTGTCTTGCCATGGCTTTGTTTGGACTTGTTGGTTTGCTTTTTGGCCTTGAATGTTTGTCCCTAATGTTTTAATAACTGTGCATTTGCATTCAGATATCGCAGATCAAATTTATTCGTTCATAGTGTGTTAATTTACGTTTTTTGATTGAGTTAAGCCTGCCAATTGATATTTTATCTTATGTTTTTCTATGTTATGATGCAGGGATGATTCCAGATGTTTTCAAATGGGTCCCTTGAACATCAAATTGGGAATTTTTATCCCAATTGGGAATATTTTATACATAAAATCTAAGACGCAATAATATTATTTTCTTGTAAAATTATGGCAAGCCGTTTTACTATTTATTCGAATTTCAAGATATCTCATGTAATATATAAGATATCTTATACAATTAAATTTTTATAAGATATCTTAGATATTATAGCTTATATAATATTAAAGATATCTCATAAAGTTTAGAAGATATCTTATTTATCTTACCTCCTATACATTTCCAGGAATATGATTGGTTAAAAGCGTCCGCGTGCAAACCGTGTATATTTGATATTAGGTTAGTAGGGAGGCGGGGCTTATCTCATACACGGTTAGTAGTGGAGTTACGTCCCTTTATGTTCCATATTAGGTAAGAAGGGGGCGGGGCTTATTTCATACACGGTTAGTAATGGTGTTATGTCCCTTTATAAAAAACAAAACGGTACTAAGAAAAAAATTCTAAAAGTTCCAACAGACGAAGAAATTGATTATTAAGATTGAAATAAATTCTGAAATACATTTAACCGTACAAATCGTTATTGTTGGCATCAATGGAAGTATTTTATTAATGCTAACAGTATTGAAGACTTGCTCATTTTGAGAATCACTAGTCCTCATTTCACACGTTCAGATAGTCGGTAAGATAAATTCGTTACATAGTGTGCTAGTGACGTAATACGGTATATATGGGGTCAGTAAATTCCATATGGGGATTCGAGCTTCGCTCTCACCCCATATGGAATTTACTGACCCCATATATACCGTATTAGGTCACTAGCACACTATGTAACTAATAATACTTCATTAGAAATATTCTAAAATTTATAAGATATCTTATGAAGTATATGAGATATCTTATAAATAGTTTATATTATATAAGATATCTTATAAAGTTTAGAAGACAATATAGTTTAGAAGATATCTGATATAGTTTATGAGATCTATGATGAAGAAAATTACATAAGATATCTTATGAATAATATGAGATATCTTATAAACTATATAATATATCTTATATACTGATATCTTATATAATATATAAGATATCTTATATAATTTTCTTTATCATATATCTCATAAACTATATAAGATATCCTGGTACTTTTAATAACTATTTACACCACTGGGTCGATGCCACTGCTGGTGGACGTTTCGTCCCCGAGGGTATCACCAACCCAGAAGTCAACACTTCGGTGTTGACATGAATATCAATAAAGTGGTTATTTTTGTAAATTTCCTGTTAACAAAACTTTGAATTTTTCGAAAATCTAAGGAATTTCTTGTCCCAGGCATAGATTTCCTTAGCCGTATTTGGCACAACTTTTTGGAATTTTGGATCCTCAATGCTCTTCAACTTTGTTCATGTTTGGCTTTATAAATATTTTGATATGAGCATCACTGATGAGTCTTATGTAGACGAAACGCGCTTCTGACGTACTAAATTATAATCCTGGTACCTTTAATAACTATTATATACTATATAAGATATCTTATATTATATCAGAAATTTTATAAACTATATAAGATGTCTGATAAACTATATAAGATGTTTTATATAATATATATGATATCTTATATAATCTGTTTTTTAATCATTTTAATAAGATATCTTATATAATCTGTTTTAATAAGATATCTTATATAATGATCTGTTTTTAATAAGATATCTTATATAAAATAGAAGCTATCTTCTTATATAATACTAGTAGGAACAGTAGTAGTGTCAACCCTGTGATTAAGACCGGTGTATATAGCAAAATCCTAAATACAGCGTTTGGTGGTGCGCCTGTCAGATGCGGAACGCATAGATAAGTTAATAGGTAACAGGTGAATAGACTATTGATATCGGTATCGGATTCGACCCGGAACTTCTTAATTATTGGAAATATTAATTATGTGGAAAACAAAAGGGTCTGGAGTGGTGTAATTTTTAATCAACAGCATTGTACTATATTAGTAATATGTAAAGTTGAATTCTTTGATTCATCGTTTTTACGTGATGACAGCTGACAAATTGGACGTCGTAATTTTAATATTATAGATAGAAGATAACTTATATAGTTTATGAGATATCTGATAAAGAAAATTACATAATTTTATACATAGTTTAAAAGATATTTAATATAATTTATAAGATATTTCATCAATAAAATTATATGATATATCTTATAAACTATATAAGATGTCTCATAAACTTTATAAGATATCTGATAAACTATATAAGATATCTGATAAACTATATAAGATATCTTATAAATTATATAAGATATCTTATAAACTACATAAGATATCTTATAAAGTTTATGAGATATCTTGAAGTTCGAATAAATAGCAAAACGGCTTGCCATAGAAAATGTATATTAAATTTCACCTGTATAATAATTCTGGATGTGCTCCGGATTATGATTTATATGATTCTCAAAGATATGATTACCAAATCAATTAATTGACAGTTATTGGATTGAGACCAGGGAAGTTGTTACATGAATATCATTCCACAGGATGCACTATCATCTTAGCTATAGTAACCTAGACCTATTACAAATATATATATATACCAGCTAACATATAAACCACTTAAAAAATCATCCATCGGGTATTTTTTCAACAGGTCATCTTTATAAATTTACCTTGATTCAAATGGATTTCAAATTGTTGAATTAAAAAAAGCAATAACAAAAGTTTATATACTTAAATTTTAATTGATAAGATATTTAAAGCAATTGAACCAGTGAAATTTAAAATTATTTAAATCAAACAGTTCCATAATGATGACATCGTATTTCATGAATGGTCTATCATCAACATTATCATATCAAAAACGCTTAAACTTTTGTCTTTTGAGGAAATAGAGCAAAAAATAAAATAATTTCTTTGACAAAACAAGCTTTTATCAAATTATATAACCGGCTCTGCTGGGCGATCTGCTTTCACGAGATCGGCACCCATTAAAATTCATTCATCAATGTTATATCAAAATTTAGTCAGCATTCTTAACTGGATTCTAAAACGTTTTGACGACAAACTATGAAAACTTAGTTGTCTAAATCGGTGACGGAAACTTCGATTTTTATTTTATTTTCAAGAATTGGGAATTCATATTCACAAAAGATTTTTTGGGGCCGCTGGCAGATTTTAGGGCCGCTTAGCGGCCCTAAACTATATAATGGAATCATCCCTGTGATGTTATGCTATTGTTTGAGAAAAAGGGAGAAGGTTTGGTACCATTAAAACGTTAAATCCCGCTGCAAATGTTTGCACCTGTCCTAAGTCAGGAATCTAATGTACAGTAGTTGTCGTTTGTTTATGTAATTGATACGTGACCGTTGGTTTTCCCGTTTGAATGGTTTTACACTAGTAATTTTGGGGCCCTTTATAGCTTGTTGTTCGGTGTGAGCAAAGGTTCCGTGTTGAAGGCCGTTCATTGACCTATAATGGTTTACTTTTATCATTAAATTGTTATTTGGATGGAGAGTTGTCTCATTGGCACTCACACCACATCTTCCTATATCTATATATACAGTGTGGTGAGATTGGCGTAAAAAATGTGGAAATATCGATAACGACGAGACTCCGCTTTAAAAGATAAATATTAAGAGTATACCCTTCTGCAATTAAAAAAATGATACGTTCTTGTGATGTTCTATTACACCCTTGTTCTACACAGCTACTTTTGCATAGGTAATATTTCTGTACTAAAAATCTGTAGTACTGGGAATTTACTTTTAATATTCAGTACTATTTTGTTACTTTAAAATTATTGTAATATTTTAATAGGTACCTGTATTTTATTGACATTTAGGTACTACAGATTTTTGGTTTTTACCGTTACATTTTCAGAATTTTGAAAGTTTTTCTATTTCAAATCTCTTAAAATTATGATTTTCAAACATGGAATAATGTATTATTTCTGTATATAAAAAAAATATTTAGTACTGTAAAATACAAGTACCTAAATATTACAATAATTTTAAAGTAAAGAAATAGTACTAAATATTAAAAGTAAATTTCCAGTACTACATATATTTATTACAGAGATAGTACCTATGAAAAAGTAGCTGTCCTAGGTTAAAAGTGGATTGGGTACTAACACAATCCATGTCTGTTCACTGCATGTTATATTATCAATCAGATTTGGTTTTCTCAATTGCTAGTGAAGTAATTGTTTACTTATATATGAAAATGATATTATGTTAATTCCGTGCGTCCGAATCTCTTTTATCATGAACTCTCAAACTTGAAAAAATGAATAATCTTTGTTTTTATCTTGATTGATAGTTGCTTCATTGGAAGTCGAACCACATTTCCACATTTTAATTAAGGAATGACTGTAATATTTTTTCTGTCTATCAAGAAATAACATAAAAAATGTGGTGCACACTGAATAACGCGCGTAGCGGGTTATTTAACAGTGTGCATCTCATTTCATCAGCGGATCCAGAGGGGGGCGTAGAGGGCGTACGCCCCCCTTTGCTCGGGCTTTTTTTTTTTGTAAAATGATTAATCAGTCAGACTAGACTTCGTTAACTTTGCCATTTCCCGTGTACTGTAGTATTTAATTTTTATGCGACAATTCTTTACTTATAAATATATTTTTCGCTGGAATTTACTGATTGTCAAAGTCATGTCATTCTCTATGGTTGAGTTGAACAGTGCGTCGAACTGAAAAACGTCGTTAGTCATTTTGAAATTCAAATTACAGTAACACATTGCTTAGGCTGAGAATGACAATCATGACACCTTCAAAGCGACACAGGATTGAGCAAATACGTATTAACTTTATTTCACTAAACAATCTATAGACTATTACACACACATGTAAAAAAGTTCCACGTCAATATTATTTACCTACGGAAACATGTTTAACCCCAAACGCACCAGCCAATTTTAAAATAATATAGCTGAATAATGATCCCCAGTCAGTATAAGCTCTAGATATATTTAAAGTCTAAGGTACGAACCATTTGTTTTGAGGAGACAGTCTGAGATATTTGATTGAAAAAAAAACTCTGATTTTTGCCTTAAACAAAATTTCTGGCTGTATCTGGATTCACAACAATAATCATGTCCACTGTTTTTGCTATTAGAAACAAAACTTTCCAACAGAATTATTTAGCATTAAATGAACATGATGAATAAAAATGGGCATTTTTTTTGGTGGCAGCGATTTGCCACGCATGCATGTCTGAACAGAATGTCTGTTTCGCCGAACTGATATATTAAATACTTTTTTTTCAAGACCAGACTGCAACCTGCCTGATGGGTGTGGCCTTTATGTCTCCATCTGTCGACCGTCATTCATAAATTCGTTGTCATTTCAGACTCATTCTTAGCCTTTGGTTGATTTGGAACCCCTCACTTCCCTTAATTTTGTTGGGTGAAACATATCAACTAAACATTTGGATAAGAAATTGCTTGCTTGTGCGGGCCGTATTGTAAATTTCATTGAATACCCCGGCGTACCTCTTGTTTACAACAAGAAATCTGTGAAGTTATGATAACTTAATTTACAACAAAACAGCGAGAATTTTCCAGGTCTATTTTCTATTGGCAAGTCCCACATCAAATTTATCAGTTCATAGCTTTGGGTCCATACTATCATTTTATGATAGACAATTAATAGAGAGAATACAACATCGAAAATATTCAACCCTTATACTTTACAAATTTGAAAACTACAAAATATACATGCACCACGCCAGTAACCGTTTGAAAAGTGCATATTACACTTATTTTATGTTTTTAGCATTTTTTTTGAAATTCAAACCGTTGTTATAAAATTTTGAGATGTATATCTATATGACGTTCATGAAACATTTATATAACATAAAGCTCTTGCAAGTTAAAATATATATTCTGTGAAATCAGAGTTGTCTTTAATCTAAAATTCTCAATTTACCTTTGAAATATTGAAAAGATATCTTATTAAGAAAACAGAGGTTTATAATCACCAATATCATGGGGCTATGAACTAATTTGTTCTCAATCTTTGAAATATGAAACATCGCATGAGTTTTACATCGATAACGGGAAATTAACGGTGAAGAACTGGAAATATTATAAGCTGATTAACGGTCCATTGACGGACATTGAGTTATATAAATGACCAAGCAGATGTTTCTCGTCTCCAAACAAAAGAGTTTCATATTCATTAAAACGTATAGACTGTCAAAGAATTATCCCCGTGGTAATAAGGGCTTTAATCACGAGGACTTTGCTGTAATCTGAAGTAAAAAAAAACAATATGCTGAATGACCAACCCAACACACTATGTGGTCGTCAATGACCGCATAATTTAAGTGCTAGGATTTATAATAGAATATATTCAAAAGATGTCAAACTTGAAATAACAGAACCGTGTATTACAATATGTCAACAATCTACAAAAGCTGATAATAAATTTGCCAGGGACTATTTTCAGAGTTATCAACACCAATCCTCCGCATAAAATAAACAACATCCCAAATTCCTCCACATATGTAAGTTGATGCACCTCGTAAACAATAGATGTCCGCAATTAGCAACCTAGTAGAAATAGCAATATTGGATTTTCCTAAAATTGTTTGCTTTATTGGTGATATTATTATAATACTTAATGCACATTTTATTTCAGTTTTTAATCTAACTGATTTGTTAATTAACCTGAACAGAACATTAATGTTGCTTTATCTAAAAATAAAGATGAGTGGAGACTTGAAGTTTTAGTCTGTGAGCTCTGTTTTATTCTTGTAATAAGATAATATTTTGTCTCTTAAATCATATGTGCAACTTCGTCTATTTGTCACACGGTCTGAACACAGTTTCACTTTCTGTTCTGGTAATCAGTACATCAGCCAATGTAAATTCAGCCTTCACATTTTGGAAGGTATGTAGTATTCTGATAAAACCGGAGGATCACGAAAGTTCTTCAAAACAGAAAATATAACGGAACGTTTTCATATCCTTGGAAGCAAAGTTTGGACACAATATCTGTATTTTAATCAGAAAGGAAAGCCGTCACTCTTCAATGACTTCCAAACTAAGGGATCTACCATTTGATTTTTATGGGGGGGGGGGGGGGGGGGGGGGGGCTAGGATGAAATTTGAAAAAAATAGGCAGGACAGGAGTTTTGAGTAAAAAAAAAGGCAGGATGAGACACTTGCAAAAAAAAAAAAGTCAGGACGACAATTTAGGTAAAAAAAAAGTCAGGATAAACTAAAAAAAAAATGCAGGACCGAACAGACTGAAAAATAAAAAGGCAGGACAGAGATTACAGCTTAAAAAAAATGCAGGACAAAATTTTTCATCCTAGCCCCCCCATAAAAATCAAATGGTAGCTCCCTAATGTTTGCAGCTGCAGGAATATGTTGATTAGTTTTAAGGACAACATTTTATTTTCAATTTTGCTGAAGTTTAATCCGTTAATGGTCTTTTTTAATGGATATTTTGATTCCAGGAAGCAACAATGATATAGCCGACAGTGTTTCTCAATACAACCTTATTCGCGGATCATTGAACATCAGTGATTGAATCGCAATCTCGCAATTAAGGTTATAATGGAAATGTCTTGTTATATTAGCCTCGTCCTGAGAATGACATTAGTGGCGACCAGTTTAGCGCCATAAAAATGTAGATTACATCTATTATTTCTTTAAATAATTTATTCTGATTTACTTCTATCAGAGCTATATATATATATATATATATATATATATATATATATATATATATATATATATATATATATATATATATATATATATATATATAGATAGATAGATACAAAGCTCTGGTTCCTAGTTCGGATTTTTCTATATGTAGTTTAGGTCCCCTGTTCAGCGTTTGTAATATGTTTCGGATATTCAAATATTTGGTCCCGAGCATCACTATGTACGCAGTATGATGTTTTTTTTTTTTGTTTTTTTTTTTTTTATCTAAATGAAATTAAGGGATCCATGTTTACTTCACCAGTGCTTTTAGAAGCCTTCATTCAGTAGATAATGAATACTATGCATTTTCTGTGTATATATAATGGTTTTCCGTCTGCTGGAAATATGTCGATATTTAGCTGACACAAATCAAGGATTTGTATAGTAAGATGCATCACGGGTAATCTCACAAAATCTCGCGCCGCAGAAGATATTATACTACAGTCTATGCAAAAGCCCACGAGATTCCAATCCTTCTTGCACAAATCTAATGTGTTTGAGAAAAAGCCATTAGAGAGTAATACACTATAGAATTATTCCAATGTAAAGTAATAACAAGACCAGATTTTCTTAAACTTTCACATAAATCCATCCTTATATTGATAGATAAACACGAACTCACTTCCCTGGAGAGGTTTGATGCTTCCCACATTATTGAGGAAATGGTTTATTGTGACAGAAGTAAATGTGACACATTTTATGATACAGTTTTTCTATGTAATACGTGCTCGGCTTTCTTGTAAACCTTTTTGTAGTTACTTAGTTCAGCGGCTTTGTAACATTTGAGTAACTTCAGGTTTCTAATAAGAAACTGCAAATTTTGACTCGTATCATTGAGATCTAGATAGGATATTTACACGATATCACCAGTGATATTGTTTGCCTTAAATTAGCGGAGAATAAAGGCTTTTTCCCCTGGAGAAGAATCCCAATTTTGAAAAAAAATGGCTTAAAATTATTCCCAAAAAGACAACTTTTTTCCCAAACAGTGCAGTCTCAGTAGTAATTATGCATGAATTCAAACCGAAAAACACTCATTTAAACAATTTCTTGCCTAAAATGACTATGTGTGCACATTTGAGGGTCTATTTATGTATCATCACGGGGTCTTATTTTAAAGCAGGGTTTGACTCTTGAAAATGGGTCTGTAAATTGAAGTTTCAGTCATATTCATGGTTTATTTTAAATTTCCCAATTTGATGAAAATGACGCATATTTTCCCAACAAAAAAGGGTAGAGGTAGTTTTGAAAAAAGCCAACAATATCACTGATCACGTTTTTAAAGAAGCTTGTCTGACCATCCGAAATTTTGCTATTCTTTTAGTAGGGGGATGATAAAGCATAAATAGCAAAAATTGAGATTGTACAAGCATTAATTTTTCTATTGCACTGGAGTGACCCATATGAATGACTAATGAGTAACATTTTCAAGTTGGAAGCATTCTAATTTAGTTAAATAAATTCTTCAATGCCGATGCATGTCACTTCTTAATATCAGCATATGATGAATAGCAACTACAACTATCAACAAATGGTAACACAGAAACACTTTGTTCTTCGTACATGCGATAGAGTAATTTAAATAAATCAGTATAATATAAAAAAGAAGATGTGGTATGATTGCCAATGAGACAACTATCCACAAAAGACCAAAATGACACAGACATTAACAACACACCGTACGGCCTTCAACAATGAGCAAAGCCCATACCGCATAGTGAGCTATAAAAAGCCCCGATAAGACAATGTTAAACAATTCAAACGAGAAAACTAACGGACTTATTTATGTATTTACAAGAGAAAAGACACTACAGTTGACAAAGAACAAGATCGACCCAGACTTGACGTAGGACTAATTATCAAAGCTGATCGATGCTATGCATGAAAGGCAACCAGTTTCCTGTCACTATCGAAGTTTGAATGTACTTTAAATACAGAAAAACTTCAAGAATACAAACGACCCACGTTACATGACCGCACTATAAACTAGCTCTACCTCCGCCATCATACCAGTAACACCTGTCTTCAAAAAACATTATAGTACCTTAAAAGAAACAAATTGCTTGCGGGATACAGCTTGATTAACACATAACTCATTGGATGGGGACATTTAGAATCAATTTTAATGTCAATCAGGAAGTGCTATATGAATGTGACATTTGGTTTGTTCGTCGTAAGGAAAATTTATATTGAACGTGCAACATTTGTAGCATCTTCTTGTATCCTAATTATCTAAACGTTTGGGATGCTCTTAACTGAACGAAATTATAAGTTGACCGATATTCGATAAATCATCCGCACACGATCCGTCAGCATATATGTGATTTATCTTAAGTTAATTAGGGAGCTACCATTTGATTTTTATGGGGGGGGGGGCTAGGATGAAATTTGAAAAAAATAGGCAGGACAGGAGTTTTGAGTAAAAAAAAAGGCAGGATGAGACACTTGCAAAAAAAAAAAGTCAGGACGACAATTTAGGTAAAAAAAAGTCAGGATAAACTAAAAAAAAAAGGCAGGACCGAACAGAGTGAAAAATAAAAAGGCAGGACAGAGATTATAGCTAAAAAAAAATGCAGGACAAAATTTTTCATCCTAGCCCCCCCATAAAAATCAAATGGTAGCTCCCTTAGTACCGACATGTGCCATTATAGTTCTTTTAAAGAATTATGCGATATTATTTAAACTTTTCAATTCTTGGGTTCAATCAATTGAACATGTAATCAATGTCTGTTTCTAACCTGCACGGATGTCGATTTTGTGTCAATCATAGAAAGCTAAACCAGTGTTAATCAAGGCTGTCAATAACATGCGAGATTCTAAGACGTCCGCAGAACGGAAAATTAATTGAGTACTTTTGCATCCTGAGGAATTTTTACTTTCATTGGGGCTACACACAGGCACATATTTGATTTAAAACGTTGGAGTTGGAACAGTCAGCAATCCTACAGAGATATACCTTTGTATTGTTGAAATAGATATTTTGAAATCTTTGTTGTTGGTTTGCTCCCTCATTGTACAGGCGTTTATCACACATGAACAGAAATTTCTGGTATCTTCGGAATTATTTTCCGTAAGTTAAGGTCCTTGTGATACCTGCCATGTTTTACAAAGCGAATGTTTATCTTAAAAACGACTTCATAATTTTCCTTATATTTTTGGATTTCCAGCCATACTTTTTTTGCATGCCTCAATCACTGATTTATGTGCAAGAGAAAAAAATCCTCATTTTATACATGTTGTCTCATTCGAACTCAAACCACATCTTCCAATGTCTATTTACTGTAGGGTTTGTTACTCGTGCTGTGTGGATGCAGTAGAATGTGTCCCCGTGCTTGTAGTGTATGCCTTTATATTTTTCAGTTATTGGTTGTTTGCCTGTGAGAGAGCTTTCACATGTTTATAGAGAGTTTCTCATTGGCACTCATACCACATCTTCCTATATCTATTTACTTAAGGAGTGTGTTCAAACTTTTGGAGTATGACATCTAAATTTACACTTTGATCAAAATATATGAAATATTTGCTTATATACAAATATGTTACCATAATAATGCCATTCATTTAACAAAAAAATCGGACACCGGAGTAAAAGTACTCGCAAGTCATAAACATCTTAGTTTAACTTACGGTCAAATTTAGACGTTTATTTTTGACGTTGTAGACGACTTTAGACGTTTTTATTTATTGTGAAAAGAGACCTTCTGTTTTTGGTAAGCATTAGATTTTGATGCCACTTTATAATTTTAGACGATAACCTTTAAAGAGACTTTTCCCCAATCATACCCTCTTTTATCATTGATTTGTAGAAAAAAAAAGATCATTATCTGGATATTCCCAAGTTTATGGCTTCATTAAACACAAAAATCCTTACAAAGTCTTGTCGAGATGTAACGCTACTAATTAACCACAGTGAAACCCCATTAACACATTAATATACGTGGTCCTTTAACCTGTCTTTACCAGGGATCTGTTGAATACAAAGACACAAGTCGCTAATGAACAAAATGTCAACGGAAATAAAGAGCACGGCTTCTTCTTGTGGTCTTTTCTTTGTTTCCAAAGCATGGACTTGTCTTTGATCAATAACAAAGTCTAAATGAGATATTTGTTCAGACTCTCAGAAAATAATTCACGTCCCCAATAAAGACCGGAGAAAGTATAAAGTACAATGTAGTTGAAACCTTTCTGCACGTGTTTCTTGCCTTTCTGTAACCTTGAAATGGTACTTAGGGAGCTACCATTTGATTTTTATGGGGATTAGTTGTAATCTCTGTCTTGTCTTTTTTTATAGTTTATCCTGACTTTTTTTTACCTAAATTGTCATCCTGACTTTTTTTTTGCAAGTGTCTCATCCTGCCTTTTTTTTTACAAAAAACTCCAGTCCTGCCTATTTTTTTCAAATTTCATCCTAGCCCCCCCCCCCCCTAAAAATCAAATGGTAGCTCCCTTACGCGGTCTCGTTTTCGATCTTTTCTTCGTCAATCTAGTTCTCTAGATTTTGAAAACAATGCCGCATGTATTGTTAATATCGAGGTAAAGAACCATTTACAAAAAGGTGAAATATTTTGTCTGTTCGATTAAACCTGTTGAAGTAAACGAACAACATGTGTTTGTGTTGTAACAGCCAATATGTATATTTCATCTCCCAGAAATCTTTGCACCCTACCGGAAGTAACAATTTAGAATAACTTGGTAATTATACAAATTCTATGAATACCTGAAGAAAAAGATGCGTAACACTTATAAACATTATTATCTATTAACTAAAGATGGATGATTTATTAGCTTGCTTATCTGCACATGAATTTACAGAGACAACTGCGGAGGGTTATCAGGCAGTAGATCGGTTGGTGTTATTTTGCCAACTTTGAAGAACAATTGAGTTATTACTTATCTTGCATATTTTCGGTAATTATCGTTTGTGTTTTGATTCTGTTAAAACAATAAACAATTACGGACTTCTGAGAGGGAGGGTATATATATATCCCCTACTCAAAGGGCCGTTATTGTTTACGGACTTCTGAGAGGGAGGGTATATATATATCCCCTACTCAAAGGGCCGTTATTGTTTTATTATACAGAACAAATTTTCCATTTCATTCAAATTGGCCTGTGGGAAAAAAACGAACAAGTATTATTTTTCGAAGTTATTCAGCGGCTCTGCTGATTTGGACAAATATATCCGATTTAACTGTACAGCACGTGATCTTTTATTTGCCAATAGATTAAATCAATTATACTGTGAGTTATGATAAAATGTAGTTGCTGTTTTGTGCTCTTCGGTCGGGTTGATGTCTCTTTGACAAATTCCCCGTTTCAATTCTCGATTCTATTAAACTGCTTTACGGTTATTTCAAATGAAAGGAATCATGTAAATTTGGGCATGATCTGCATATATCATCCGTGAAATCGGGATAAAAAGGTCAAGTTGGAGTGCCACTGGGATAAGTGGGTTTTAATTTTAGGAAAGCTGCACCAAATTTACCTCGAAACAGGTCATCTAAATCAATCAAACTTTAACCCAGAAATTTAAGATGAACGATCTTTATTAAACCCCATGTTAAATAAATATCTTCTACTAGCAAGCAGTGGCGGATCCAGAAATTTTCATATGTGGGGGCCCACTGACTGACCTAAGTGATTCCCTATATAAGCAACCAAATTTTTTCCCCAAAAGGGGCCTTTGTCCTTTAAATGTATTTTATTTATATCAATTTTCAGGGGTTTTTGTCATTTATTTTAAAGTCTGAACAATAAAATTTCTGATGTACAGAATTCGTGTAAATGCAAGACACAAACGTAATTGACGGAGTAGATGTTGTGAGGACTTGTAACTCTACAGACTAAACTTGATTTGATATTTATATGATATTCAGACGGAGTAGATGTTGTGAGGACTTGTGACTCTACAGACTAAACTTGATTGTGATATTTATATGATATTCAGAAACACATTAAACTGCATGAAGAAACTAAATATAAGTTTCTCGTCATGGATGCCAAGTTAGTATGATTGTATCAGGAAATGACTAAATCATCTTCTCGTTAAAATTGTCGTTAAATTTTTTTGTCGTTATTTTAGTTCTGAGTTCTTTAAAAGTGTAATTTTATACACAATTCTCTAATATTAGTTTCAAATCAGATCAGTGTTGTCATGGGACTAAGGAATTCACTTCCAATGTCATTATTATTTCATTAGAAGATAGTCGATAAATTTGACATTAAAATGTATAATCTCAAATAAATTGTGTCAGCTACAAGAAGTAATATCAAGTAAGGCTCAAAGAGGAGTTTTTCAGAACCTGAAAGATTTGAGATATTCTTATGCCTGTAATGGCAAACATGAAAATTAAGTATCAAAGCACTGAGTGATATTTTGTAAAACTTGATAATGGTTCAGTCCTGTTCATCATTTATTGTTCATTCCGTGTTATATTCTTCATACATACGCCATGTCATTAAACTTGCACTTTGTCGAAGAATCTTATTCAATGGTAAAGATACAAATTTATTTATACCTGAAAAAATACTAGTATATAGCTTTCAAGATTGATAACGTTACTGCAGAATAAGGTTGCATGTAAGGACTTTACGTATGTTTGTATGTAGGTCACGATTGACGTTACAAGAGAGTAGGGTTGTATGAAGTTCAACGTTGGTGTTACGTAGGATTGTATGTAGGTGAGCGTTGACGTTACGTAGGGTTGTATGTAGGTCAACGTTGACGTTACGTAGGATTATATGTAGGTCAACGTTGGCGTTACGGGAAAATACAGTTGTATGAAGGTCAACGTTGATGTTACGTAGGATTGTATGTAGGTAAACGTTGAAGTTACGTAGGATTATATGTAGGTCAACATTGGCGTTACGGGAAAATACAGTTGTATGAAGGTCAACGTTGATGTTACGTAGGATTGTATGTAGGTAAACGTTGAAGTTACGTAGGATTATATGTATGTCAACATTGGCGTTACGGGATAATACAGTTGTATGAAGGTCAACGTTGATGTTACGTAGGATTGTATGTAGGTAAACGTTGAAGTTACGTAGGATTGTATGTAGGTAAACGTTGAAGTTACGTAAGATTATATGTAGGTCAAAGTTGGCGTTACGGGAGAATACAGTTGTACGAAGGTCAACATTGGTGTTACGTAGGGTTTTATGTAGGTCAACTTGACGTTACGTAAGATTATATGTAGGTCAATGGTGGCGTTACGGGAGAATACAGTTGTATGGTGGTCAACGTTGGTGTTACGTAGGATTGTATCTAGGTGAACGTTGACGTTACGTAGGGTTGTATGTAGGTGAACGTTGACGTTACGTAGGATTATATATAGGTCAACGTTGGCGTTACAGGATAATACAGTTGTATGAAGGTCAAAGTTGGTGTTACGTAGAATTGTATGTAGGTCAACGTTGGCGTCACGTAGGGTTGTATATAGGTCTATAGGTCAACTTTGACTTTACGTAGGGTTGTATGTAGGTCATCGTTGACTTTACGAAGGGGTGAATGTAGGTCAACGTTGACGTTACAAGAGACCACGGTTTTATGAGTGTCAACATAAACGTTACGAGAGAGAAGGGTTGTATGAATGTCAAAGTTGACGATACGAGACAGTAAAGTTCTATGTAGGTCAGATTTGACGTTACGAGAGAGTAGGGTTGTATGTACATCAAAGCTGATGGTTGTATGTAGGTCAACATTAACGTTACGGGACAGTAGTGTTGCAGGCATCGTAAACGTTGAGAGAATTTGCAGGGCCGTTATATTTTGGTGACAATTCACACTTTGTAAGCGTGTTTTCTGTTGATTCTACGGACCAAGTGGATATCCTTGGTGTTTTAATTAATCTCTTGGCGTAGATGCGTTTCGAATCAACTGGAGTGTAGAGTAAGGGTTGCTTTATAGCAATCATTGGACAGTGAAGTTCATGCATGCAAACGTTATGGTTACGATTGGACTTCTCCTATCTAAAAGTACGATCCATACATAGTAAATCAAATCTTTATTTTTTTGTTATTTTTCTTGGGAAAGGGCAATACTTAATAAGCTGTGCTGTTTGTGATGATGCTATGGTGCTATATAAATCTGCTGAAATGGTCTGAGTTTAAATAATCAGTATTGTCTTTCAATTAATACAGACAGTTGACACAGAAATAAGACGCACCTGTCGGCATAACATTCGGAAAATACAACACTTTCTTCGTAGCGGAGATAAAACGACAGTATCTACTAATGTTTCTGTTGGTTACAACCGAACGGCAATTTTAGTGGACATTTTTTGTCTGTTACAATCAAAATGGGGTAAATGCTCCCAAAAGTATCTGCTTTTTTAATAAGACGATTTTGCATGTTTCTTATACTTATCATCATACAATTTGGCAATCCGATTCAATTTCCTCTAATTCAACATACGATTTTATAAGACAGGTTACAAAATGTGTTTTCAGGGAAAAAACTCACATCAGATAACGGAGAATTTTGTAAACAAAGACTAATTTCATGTGTCTGTTTTTGTCATTTTCGCTGATTCACAGGCCCTATTGCATGACCAGCATTAGCGACGTAACCACATCGCAATCGTACTAAAAACCGATCTCGCATCTATTCCGTTTTTATGTGTCCTTTAGAATTGCCCGCATCTCATCTTGCGTTGTAACACATTTTTTTAAATTTTTTTTTTGGGGGGGGGGGGGGGGGGGAATTGGTTCGGTTTCGATTACGATGCCAATATCGTACCGAATATTCAATTTTGTTTATAGCTGAATATTATTCAATGTTAAACACTTGATTGCCGTAAGATTCAGAATTATTTTTATCATTTTAATTTCGAAAAAAAGGTAATGCTTATTTTAATTAATTGCTACTTTTTTGGACTGCAAAATACAATCAAATAAATGAACGATTTTGGAAACTTATAATGTACGTTTTTTTAAAAGCGCAATTGCAAAAGATTATTTCTACCTCTAAATGACTAGTATATGTGCAATAGAATAGTCATGGCAAGCTCCATTCCTAATGCAATAAATGGTGTATGTTTAATTACATTGGCACTGTGCATGTACGTTTCATATATATCCTTTTATATGTTTCATTACAATTCTATTTACGTATCTCATTAAGGAACTAAGGAATGAAATCGACAAATGTCTTTCATCAAGAAAAACCAATACACAAGTCCACCTGTTTGTTTTAAGAGACACCATTTTAATCAATATTAACGTGTGGAGAAAAATCGCAACCTACTATGACATATTCGTAATTAGAAAGATATTCCTTTTGAACCTGAAAAATCTGACATTATTATTATTGGTAAATATCTACCAATGGAATAAACGTTTGGATGACTCTGACTGACCTGTGTCTTAGAAGTGTTTTAGTGGTGGAAACAGCAACGGTTGAGGATGTTAGTGAGGGTAAGTCTTTTAGTGTTTGATATTCTATTCAAAATCTTAATTATTAAAAGCGTTTTGATGCATAAGATTGACTTCAAAATGTCTATATAGACCTCTTTAAAAAAATACCCCAAAAAGGTACCGTTGAATGAACTCCTACATTGATTAATTTAAAAGATGTCGTGATTCTGAAATATATAATAGTTTACTTATATGGAAAGGTATAATTCTCATTATGTGTATCTGTAGGATATCGATTTTAGGTTCCACTAGATTTTACTAATACTTATAAGTAAAATCAAAAACATATATATAATATGCTTTATATGTCTCTGGTAATTTGTATATGTGCAGGAATGTAGAAATATTTTGATTTTTATCTGATTTTCATTAATTGGAACAACATTAATGATGAGGAAAAAAAATAAATAATGAATTTAAATTGTGTATTTTTGTCTTCTTTTTTGTTTCTTTGTTATTTTCTGTACTAATATCAAACAATACAGACACAGAAACACCTACTACTAGTATGGCACTGGTCACAGTGGTGGTCACAGTGGTGTTCGGATTAATAGAATTCTATAACAAAAACAGGTCAACACATTTTGTTGCACAAACAATAGGATGAGCTTAAAACAGATACTTCTATGTGATAGGTGTAATTCCACCATTGGCCAGTCTTTGTTAAGTTTGCATTTTTTTTTTCAAATTTGTGCATAATCTTTTTTTCAAATTAAGAACAATACTTGGCATGAGTAAAGTTTTGTATCTTATCCAGACCAGTACTACAGACAAAATTTGTCATCACATATTTCATTGCATATAAGAAAAAAAAAACATCACTGGAAATTAACCAACTAAACGTTCACTGTTTTCCCTGTGTATACTCTTTAGTAACCATTTAACCCCAAGTTTCCAAACATATTCTATAGAAACACCAAATAAAAAAGAATGGTGCTTCGAAACAACTAAAATAAACTTTTACTGCAATGAAATGTAGGATTTAGTGTTTACAACTGTCAGTTTACATGCACATGCTGGACTTAATTTGTTTTACCCTTTTGTATGAAACCGGATGTGACGTACTATGATTTGGTGATATTACACCTGATATGGAGTGAAACATGGTGCCTGTGGTGCAGTGTAAGAATGCATGTCTGCAACTTTGAACTTTGAAATGAAAGGATAATCTTTTTTTCAATATTTAAAAAAACGTCTTTTTTTCAAAAAAGTTATACACGTTATTTAAAAAAAAATATTGCCATTGCCCAAATGGTTCATGTTGCCCAGTCTTAAGTTATGTGTCATGTGTACAGTGTTTTTTTTTTCAGTTTATTTCAGACTTATGAGTTTGAATGACTGTTTGGTTTCTCTCGCCTCTCTTTCTTATACTAATCTTTATTTTCGTCTTTGAAAAAGCAGCATTTTAATGAAATAACTTACGCATAGAACATTCAAAGTTTCATAAGCTACAATTCCCTTCCGATGTCAACGTCAAACGAAGTTTTTCTCTCAGTATTTATTAGAATATCAATAATTTTCTTTGGAATTGTCTAAATGTGAAAAAATACGACACACTGTCTGAAATCTGGTTTCATTTTGAAGACATCAAGTTCACCTTTTTATACGTCTTTTGGTTTTTTCTATCGTTGTGTCGCAGACTTAGTGACGTCAATCTTTTTTTTAACGTGTTTCAATCTAGTTACCAAAATATAAAAAGTTACCTCAAACAATATACCAAATTATCAATGCTATATATAGAGTAAACATTAAAAAAGTGTTTTTGAAGGATACTGCAGTAAAAATGTGGTCATGTCTGTCTTATGGTTTCGAAAACAAATGTGTCTTTACAGAACAAATATCTGGTTTGCAGCACAAGTTCTGTTAATTCAACACGACATACGAACTGTATGAAAATCAGTAGAAGTAGGATTCATTCACCAGCTTGTCATTTAGCCTAGCAAAAAAAAAAAACCAAAACAACACACAACATAGACAGAAGACGCAGAGTGTCGCCCTAAGAGCACACAGCTAGTGCAAAGACAATATCAAATGAGGAAAAAACATTTTCAGATTAAGTTAAAAAACTTCATAACAGTCTGAGAAAAGCACGACCTTTTTAAATGCTAAATATAAGTAGAATTTAAGACCATATTTGTTCATTTAATATAAGAAACGGCAAAAGGGTGCCAATTTTCAATCTCGTGTGGAGAGTAGTTTCATTGGCAATCATACCACATCTTCATTTATATATATATATATAGATAAGTCCAATAAGATTTAGTTCGCAAAATGATACGAAAATGTAGAGTTTATATAACAAATGCGGTTTGATGATTGTGTTTTGCTTAATGTCCAGTGGCAAATATTTCATGCATAGTCCGAGTCAAAGTAATGCAAACAGATCACATAAATTCCCCTTCTAGAGATGTTATAAGGGGTGAACGTGCAAACAACTTGATGCCTTCCATATATGTACGAAGTATCGAATGCTGAAGTCTTAATTCCTGGCGTGGTTGCGTACTTGTACATCCCAACAGTCACATAAATGCAATTGTGAGCCATATATCTGTGCGTTACAATCAACCAATGTGGTTTAACCAAGTGGTCTTATGTTTCTATATCCCATTTAACCAATATGGTGTTTGGGTATATATAGAACCACTAATTCAGGCCCGGTCGGGAGGAACATACAAGAACGTATTGCATATTTTTAAACAATATAGTTCCTATACTCATAGCTGTATCTTTGTCATTAGGTGAAATGTATTTTTTGGTATCAAATGAAAGCATATGATATTGGATCACTGTAGAGTCCTTATTGAAAATTTCTTTTGATTAAGGTGGTACCTAACCCTTTCACTAAAATTAATTTGGCTCGTTTAATTTTCTTCAAACTTTGATAAAGTATTTACTTTGACCCTTTTACAAAAATATAAAAATTTCAAAAAATTTGAACCAACCGTTTTATCAGAAAAATTACACTGGTTATATAGCAGTTTGACAAACACTTATTTTGATCATTGAGAAGCTTAATATTCCCTTATCAACACAACGTAATTAAAACGTTTAGCTGATTTTACAGAGTTATCTCCCTGTAGTGTTAGGTACCACCTTAATAAAAGAAGTATAAGATAAGATAAGATAAGATAAGATAAGAATTTTATTAATCTAATCAAGAACCCATAAAGGGCATCATTTTACAACACAATATGATTGGAAAAAGCAAAACAGAAAACTAATACATACTTTAACGTTATGAACAGGATCAGAGCCTAACACAACATGTGTTTTATATAACTATTATATTAAATCTTATAACAATAAAATACTAAATTACTTCATATATTTTGTTTACATCTGGATCTTATTTCTAACCCTTTAATAATGTAATTTCCTAGGCACATGAGAGTTGGTAAATGCTCATTTGTGAACAGCCAGAAATATTTCTTATCATTAGGTAGTTCTTTAAAATTAGTACAAAAATTTATAACTTTATCAAATAATAATTTCCTCTGTTCATCATATAATGGACAATTTACTGTAAAATGGGTCTCATCTTCAATAGAATTTGATCCATGTGATAAGCAGTGATGACATAGACGTTGAGTTCTCTCTATGTATTTTTTATTATATCTATCTTTCTCAATTTTAAGATCATGAGCACTTATTCTCATTTTACATATAGCTCTTCTTATACTAAAATCTTTAATTGATAAATAGGCCTCCTTTACAAAGTCAGTCTTGAGGTTGAAATAATTCTCTAATTTACTATTACCTTGTGATAAGGTTTCAGATCTTTTGACCAACCAAAATGTTTTGAAACTATTACAAAGTTTACATTTTACAAATTTAATTAATTTATTGAGCTTTGTATCTAAATTTTGTATATCAAGTGATTGAAGTACATATTTCATAGATGAATACCAACAATTAATGTTTTCTGCATCTAAAATTTTATTACAAACATAAGCATCATAAAGTAACCCTGTGTCCAACTTGTTAAGCCTGTGTACATATTTTACCATAGATATAATGACAGAAAAATAAAGAGGAAATCTTGCAACCTCTGATAACACTGCTAAATTTGAGGCTTTCTTATTTACACCAAGAATATACTTTAAATATCTGAAATGTGATTTTTCCAAATAATCATTTATGTAGATTAATTCAAATAGATAATCACTTTTTTTCTTGCAAGCAGCAGAGTTAATTTTAAATGAACCCCAAATTTCACTACAATATAATAAAATTGGTTTTATTGTGTGATCAAATAAATGAATTGCAGTATCAATACTTGGATTACAAGCTGACATAGATTTTTGTAATTTAAATTTTGCCTTTAAGGATTTTTTGAATAGCTCTTCTTTCCCCTGTTGAAAAAGACCACTAGAAGTAAAGACTATCCCTAAATATTTACATTTATTAACACATTCTATAGCCTCTTTATCTAAATAAAATGATTCCTTTAAAAATTTTCCAGGCTTGTTAAAAATTAAAACTTTTGTTTTGGACAAGTTTACATCTAGACACCAGTCAATACAATAAGTATGCAATATATCAAGTCGGTTTTGAAGACCTTTTTTAGTGTTTGATACAATAATGTCATCAGCGTACATAAGACAATCAATTCTACGCCCATTGATATCAACAGCATCTGGACTTGGCTCAAATTTTGGAGGCAGATCGTTAATGAAAAGCTTAAATAAGTTTGGACTTAGAACATCCCCTTGTCTTACCCCAACTAGTGAACTGAAAGATGGTGTTAATACATTGCCCACTTTCACAGACATTTCATTCTTGCTGTACATATCTTTTAAAATAGTATAAAATTTTCCAGATATGTTATTTTCCAATAATTTATATTTAATACCACAGTGATATATAATCATAATAGAAGGGCACATTCTTGTTTAGATCAGAAGTATGGTCCGAGACCACAATTGTCGTCCCTTGATTTTATAGTCCCTAGTGTTGACAGTGGGTTACTTGCCATTAATTTTTATACCCCTTCCAAATTTATTTCTCCATGTTTAATGCCTCAAATTGCAAGAAGGGGGGTGAAATTACACTGTAAAAAAAATTTGGGTCCAGAATTTTAAAGGAAAGTAGTGATTTGGTCCAGGTGAAAAAGGTTGAAAATTAGCACTTCGGAAGCTGTCAAAAGATTTCAAGACGCCCTAAACATAAAATTGTCCATATTTTGAGTTAGAGCCGATGAAGTTTTCTATAATTTTGATATAATTTGTCCCAAAATTAGTACAACACACTGTAAAAGTTTCTTTGAGAAAGCGCAGGTGGGATTTTTTTATTTTCATTTATGTTCTAAAAGAAATGCACTACGAAATAATTGTGGTCTCGGACCTAAGTATCAGATTTTGTACTATCAAACTTCTGGGAACCAGTACGCTCTAATATGCAATTAAAAGTATGTTGAATCTTTCAGCACAAGTCAGGCTAAAGTATAGTTTTGACATGAAATGACTGCCATATTATTTGAAATTAAGACAAAGTAGCCATTATGCTTGAGATGGCAGTATTTAACATAGAAAGCAATGGTGCTATGAATTAGTGGTTTTAATATATACTTATACAGATGGCTATATATTTCGAATCCCAGCCAACCAATTTGGTTTTGAAATACAGATAGCCATTATATCTTTATGTAATAGGGTTGATATATATATATTATCACACATTTATTACAGTGACAACATGACAAATTATCACCCCTTAGAAACGTTATATAGTTTTGATTATTAAGGTATATAACCTTTCCTGATTGAAAAGTGTGCTGGACACCTGTCCTTAGATTATATATATTTTCCCGGTATTCCTAGCGATAATGGGTGTCAAAACGTAACATATACAAATTGTCTTTGTTCTGACTGTACTTTAATCTGGAGACCGCACATCTATTTCGTGTGTTAACTACATTTTTTGGGGCCCCATTTATTTACCTCGTGCATGCTGCACAATTCAAATGCTCCATAGGCGGATTTAGGGGGTGGGGGGCCAGGGGGTCCGGGCCCCCCTTTTTTGGGAAAAAATTTGGTTGCTTATATAGGGAATCACTGAAGCGTGACTGGAGCGGGCCCCCTCTTAGGTCAGTCTGTGGGCCCCCACTTATGAAAATTTCTGGATCCGCCACTGTGCTCTACATCACAAACTTTTCCAGGGATGTATAAAAAAAGAAGAAACGCTATGAGCTATATTTTAGATAGCTGTAAAACCAGGTTTAACACCCACTCCCCCATTTTCTTTTGGAAATGTCTGTATCAAGACAGGAATTTGTTTTCTCTTGTTCCGTTGATTGATAGCTTCTGACTTCCTTATTTTTTATGGATTTCTTTTCCTTTCTTCTCCTGTTCCTTAGACACCGATATTTTCATTTTTAGTTTTTTTTTTTGCAAACGATTCCCTCGCTGTTTGTATTTACCTTGATTTGCCTTCTTATAGAATTAACATTTATAAATATAACTTTAAAAAGGGGGTACGTTTTATTCGTAATTTTTTTTCTGAATCCAAATTTGATGGGGAAAATTACAGATGACCAAAAAAAGTCATGATAATCCCTATATGGTATAGTGTTAAAATTTAAGAAACAAAATTTCCTCGATAGCCTCGAAAAACTAAATAAAAAAGTCCCCCCTTTTAGAAGTTATATGGTTACCGCCTAATATATTATTAAGATTTGAACATCGGTACGCTACCGTATATATAATGAATAATAGCTGATATTATTACGTTTGTTGTCCAAGATAAATCAATAAATATTAAGGCAGTCTTATTATGATAATATTTATTATTTATGGTTGTGATTTATTCTCTCTGACTTTTAAATATCATATATTGGTAGATAGAACAGTATTGATCAACATGGTAAGGCATGGTTAGATACTCTAGATCTGTATCACCACAAAGGTTATATCATGAAAAAATTGAATAATTTAAAAAAAATATTGATTTTACAATTTAAGTTTTGCGTAATAAATTTAGAAACTATGAAAAATATTTTCTGTGTCATTTTGTCTCTTGTGGAAAGTTGCAATTATACCACATCTTCATTTTTATATCAGAAAAATAAACGTTTCATTTCTCTCATGCACAGTTTATCACGTGACTGTGGTCTTTTACAGCTGACTTTACGGTATGGGTTTTGCTCAGTCTTGAAGGTCATACGGTTACCTATAATTGTTTATCTCGACGTCATTTGCACAATGCTAGATTATTGTCTCTAACAATCATACTACAATACCTTATTTGCGTTATTAGTCTAATGTCAGACGCAGAAAGTAAAATCAATTGCACAAACAAAGAATTGAAAGTGAAAATTCCCCCAAAAGATGATACTTGAAAACAAACTCACATTTTTATTATGTTTTTGTTACTCTGTAACGACGAGTTTTGATTATGTTTTTTCTTGTTCCTTATATGAACAGATTGACTTTCTCTTTATTTATTTCTCATTTTAGTTGCTTTCTAAGAGCAAACAGAAAAATGTATGCCACTTGCGTTGTTAAAGCCATTAAGGTTTATAATAAACAGTCGTCAATTTCATCGCTGACAGATCCCATTACACAAGTTGAAAGTCAAGATAGTTCTCATAAAATATTCTTAAACCATTTCGACCATTGCAAACCTAAATGGATATAATATTAGAAGATCATTAATAGTGCTTCAAGTAATGGAAAGTTCATAGTAAATGTATATGAGAGAGATAAATCGAAATTATTGTATGTCAAAAAGGGACTGAAGATGAGTGAAATTAAGTAGTAGTAAACTTCCAAACACAATTGATAAAAATAATGATAAGAACTAAATGTCAGTTAAGTCCACAACGATAAATAGTAAAACTAGACTTCTACTTGTATTTTTGTCCATCTGATGAGTTAAGCCTTTTTCAACTGATTTGTATAGTTCGTTCTTATGTTGTACTGTTATACCACTATCCCAGGTTAGGGGAGGGTTGGGATCCCGCTAACATGTTTAACCCCGCCACATTATTTATGTATGTGCCTGTCCCAAGTGTTACAGATTTGTTTTTCGTTAATTTTTTATATAAATAAGGCCGTTAGTTTTCTTGTTTGAATGGTTTTACATTGTCATATCGGGGCCTTTTATATCTGACTATGCGGTATGGGCTTTGCTCATTGTTGAAGGCCGTACGGTGATCTATAGTTGTTAATGTATGTGTCATTTTGGTCTCTTGTGGACAGCTGTCTCATTGGCAATCATACCACATCTTCTTTTTTATATTTAGCAACATGAAACCGATATAACGGAACTGTTCTCGTGTGCTCTGGAAAGGTAATCAGATCTTACTGCGTTAGTGACACCGTGTGTAACAGCGTTCATCACCCCATGCTAGTATATACTACTCGCCGTACTCAGATATGATACATAAATAAATGGTTTTGCCGTTAGTCGAGTATTATCCTGTCTTCTTTACAACAAGGGTTACTAAACAGGTTACATGTTGTTAAATGTTGATGGATCGAATACCGTGCTGATCACCGTTTTATAATAACAAGAAGATGTGGTATGATTACCAATGAGACACCCCTCCACAAAAGACCAAATGGCACAGAAATTAAATACATGTGTACCACAGGCCATTTTATGGCCTTCAGCAATGAGCAATGAGCAAAATCTATACCGCATTTGTCTGTCGTAAAGTATAATACTTACCATGCAGACATATCGATGTGCTTTTACTTTAATATACAAATATTCTCAATGCAATTCCCTACGGTTTAAGGTGGTACCCAACACTTTCACTTAAATTAATTTGGCTCGTTTAATTTTCATAAATTTACTTTGACTCTTTTACAAAAATATAAAAAATTAAAATAATTTGAACCACGCGTTTTATTCACAGGCACTTGTCTCAGAAAAAAAATTTCCTATATACCTATTAAGGTATATAGGAAATTTTTGGAAATTTTTTTATGAGACAAGTGCCTGTGGTTTTATCAGAAAAAATGACACTGGTTATATATAGCAGTTTGACAAACACTAATTTTGATCATTGAGAAACTTTATATTGCCTTCACAACGCTACGTAATTAAAACGTTTAGCTGATATTACAGAGTTATCTCCCGGTAGTGTTAGGTACCACCCTAAGGGTCAACACTATGAGTTACTTGGACGATTTTGGAACTTGTGGTTGATGACCTATAAAAGTTATGTGTCGATTAGTTATAGTGTATCGTTTTCCACCATGGTCACATATATACCATAATCGACAGTACAGTCTTGTATTATGATCAGCTTCTTTTATATTGTGTAAATATTTATAAAGAATCATTTTAATTAGTTTCTAAAGCATTTTAATCTAAAAAAAAAAAAAAAAAAAAAAGCAGTAATACTTTGAACATTTGAATGTGACAAATATGACGTACATGTAGAGTTGCCATTGTATACATCGCCTGATTTATAATGAATAATATGTTTGAAGCTTCTGTTCTTTTTGTTTTTCTACAATATATGATATACAAAGACTGGTTTCTAATCTGCTTAAAGTTACAAGATCACAAGCTAAAAAAAACCATTAAAACTTCGATCCGTCTTTTTCATATTAAAATTTCATAAAGATTAAAAGAAATCATTGACGATATTGAAATTTTTAAAATCCTTCCATAAAAAGAATCTTTTCTCTTTTGAAGATGATATGGAACTATTAGATTGTTGAAGTCTTTAACCATGAAAGACGTTTTAATGAACATCAGGAAAAGACCTTTCGATATTCCTTTGGTTTAATCGAAAAATCCATAGTGTTACATTAGATTTTAAGCTAACAAACTTGTAAACTTGACAAATTAGATAATGGGCATTAATTATTTTGAAAATAAGTAAACTTTTACAGTTATTGCAATAGCAGTGTAATTATTGTACATGCAGTCTAATTGATTTTTAAAATATGGTTCCTAATTTTAAAATGGCATGACATTCAGATATTTTAACGTAACCTGGCTTTATAGTCGAAAACGAAGGGGATATGTAAACATGTCAAAGTGAGAAATCAGAGGGTCATTCAAACTCATTGATAAAAAATAAACTGACAACGTCATGGCTAAAAATGAAAAAAGACAATCAATATAACACAATACACAACATCGATTCACCTTACACATAAAATTAAGAAGGGAAATGGGGACTGTGTCAAGGAGACAACAACCCGACCAAAGAGAAGACAACAACCGAAGGCCATCAACGGGTATGCTTCATAAACTTGTGTTTAGATATATCTCCGAGTCTTAGCATAATAGTTTTAGTACATGAAGTGCATATCTTATAATCGGGGAATATTTAGCCCAAAATATTAGAGGTCAGTATCTAAGCACTGGCTATTTGGCGGGTGATTCAAAAGTTTAAGAAGCCTATATAAACTAGAGTCTCTCAAGAGCCTGTATTGCTCACCTGATTTACTTGGTTTTTTTTATAAAAAAAAATATAAAATTTGGCTAGAAGTAACAACACTTGGCATGTACCTCATAAGGAAAGGAACATTCATGCTATGTTTGATTTCATTCAATTCAGTGGTTCTTTAGGAGAAGATTTTTGTATGCATTTCCCATAGGGTCCTATGATAAACTAAGTCCGCCCCACTGGCGCCCATCTTGGATGTTGCAATGACAACAAAGTAACAACATTTGGTCAGCATCTCATTAGGAACATTCATGCTATGTTAGGTTTCATTCCATTCAGTGGGTCACTAAAAAAAGACATTTGTATGTATTTCCCATAGGGTCCTATGTTAAACTAAGTCCCCCACTGGCGGCCATCTTGGATGATGGATAAGCTACAAAGTAACAACACTTGGTCAGCATCTCATAAGGAACATTTATGCTATGTTTAGTTTCATTCCATTCAGTGGTTCTCTATAAGAAAAAAACTTGTATGTATTTTCCATAGGGTCCTATGTTAAACTAAGTCCCCCACGGGCGGCCATCTTCGACGTTGGAATGGCGACAAAGTAACAACATTTTGTCAGTATCTCATTAGGAACATTCATGCTATGTTTGGTTTCATTCCATTCAGTGGTTCTCTAAAAGAAGTCATTTGTATGCATTTCCCATAGGGTCCTATGTTAAACTAAGTCCCCCACTGGCGGCCATCTTGGATGATGGATAAGCTACAAAGTAACAACACTTGGTCAGCATCTCATAAGGAACATTTATGCTATGTTTGGTTTCATTCCATTCAGTGGTTCTCTATAAGAAAAAAAACTTGTATGTATTTTCCACATGGTCCTATGTTAAACTAAGTCCCCCACGGGCGGCCATCTTGGACGTTGGAATGGCGACAAAGTAACAACATTTTGTCAGTATCTCATTAGGAACATTCATGCTATGTTTGGTTTCATTCCATTCAGTTGTTCACTAAAAGAAGGCATTTGTATGCATTTCCTGTAGGGTCTTATGTTAAACTAAGTCCCCCGCTGGCGCCATCTTGGATAATGGATCGGCTACAAAGTAACAATACTTGGTCAGCACCTCATAAGGAACATTCATGCTATGTTTTGTTTTATTCCATTCAGTGGTTCTCTAAAAGAAGTCATTTGTATATATTTCCCGTAGGGTCCTATGTTAAACTAAGTCCCCCGCTGGCGGCCATCTTGGATGATGGATCGGCTACAAAGTAACAATACTTGGTCAGCACCTCATAAGGAACATTCATGCCATGTTTGGTTTCATTCCATTCAGTGGTTCTCTAAAAGAAGTCATTTGTATGCATTTCCCATAGGGTCCTATGTTAAACTAAGTCCCCCGCTGGTGGCCATCTTGGATGATGGATCGGCTACAAAGTAACAACACTTGGTCAGCACCTCATAAGGAACATTCATGCCATGTTTGGTTTCATTCCATTTAGTGGTTCTCTAGAAGAAGTTCAAAATGTAAAAAGTTAACGACGACGACGGACAACGACGGACGACAGACGACGGACGCCAAGTGATGAGAAAAGCTCACTTGGCCCTTTGGGCCAGGTGAGCTAAAAAAAAGATGTGGTATAAATGTTAATGTGACAACTCTTCACAAGAGACCAAATGACACAAAAATTAAAAAGACTATCTAAGAGATGATCACAGGATCTTTTCAAAATTTAATGAACAAGACTTGGAAAGATACATACAGTTACCTTTTCTTTAGAATGTTTAAATGATTTCTCCAAAAAATTGAGATAGTAAATAGGCATCAATTGTGATGGCCTTACGGGATAGATGGGCTTACCATCACTCATTGTCATTCGTCTATCGTTTCCTTCTAGTGACACTCTTATTTCGATGTTCATACTTTAGTTAATGATTCGAGTTACATTTAGAGCCACTGAGGTCCGTCTATTCCTTGTTGTAGTTGTGATAATTTGTTTAAACTTTTAGTGTTTTGGGATATTACGAATGCAAATAATAATGAATAATAAGAAATAATAATAACTGTAACAAGGAAATTGGTAAACAAGCAAATAGCGATTTACAATTCATGTTTTGTGATTAATGTAATGTTGAATGATTAGGAGAGGATAACGGTATGGCCAGATGATGGCTTCAAGTTACTTGGAGCCTCTAGTTTTATGTCGGCATGCATGGTGAAACTACGAGTAATCACGAAAATCGTCAGTATCATTAATTCACCTGCTTCTGTGTGATTATCTATTGATTACAATAATCAAATGATTTAATCATGAAATTGATTTATTCTATGTTTACGCTTTATCAATAATCAATTTCCTTGTATTCCTACATTACGTAACATAACTTGTTTTTCCATGAAATACCTCGCTAGATATAGACCCAGTCGTTCAGAAAGCTTTGATGGGTTAACGTTATTGACATCCATTAAAGAGTTCAAGTGACCCATAAATCCCATTGGATTTGCTGCTGGTTTTTATATTGGCAGTATACAGACAAAATCAATCGGAATATTTTCAATCTCGACGTTTGTATATCTTGACGTCATCTCTTTGGTTTACTAGTGAATCATCGTATATAGTCTGGTGTCAAATTATAATCATGCCTTTATTCAGTAAATGTATGATCCGAGTCTTTGCAGAATATTTTAGTTCCTCGGGTTAGGGATGATTCCACCTGCATTTAAAGTTTTCTTTTTCTCTCGTCTCTTCGGTAGTCCTCTGTCTGGCCATCGAATGCGACTGTCACAGTTTACTCCATGTCACAGTCAACACGAAGGATGCCAATAGTGAAACAGCGGCTGCTTACCCTTCGGCTCTCTGTAGCAGAATCTGTTTACCCTTCTGATCTCAGTAGCAGGGTCTGCTTACCCTTATGATGTCTATAACAGGGTCTGCTTACCCTTCAGATCTCTGTAGCAGGGTCTGCTTACCCTTCAGATCTCTGTAGCAGGGTCTGCTTACCCTTCAGATCTCTGTAGCAGGGTTTGCTTACCCTTCAGATCTCTGTAGCAGGGTCTGCTTACCCTTCTGATCTCAGTAGCAGGGTCTGCTTACCCTTATGATGTCTATAACAGGGTCTGCTTACCCTTATGATGTCTATAACAGGGTCTGCTTACCATTCAGATCACTTTAGCAGTAGCAGCACATAAGATCACCACCAATTGCTGTTCAGTTTGCACAGTATGGTTTTTATTTTTGTTTACTTTTGTGTGTCTTTTATGTCAAGGATTTGTATTATTTTTTTCTTGAACATGATTTTTATTTATCCCTTTTAATTTGCTCTTTCTCTCGTTGTGTATGTTAATTTGTGGATAAACAATGTAACAATTAGAAAAACAATGCAATACACATGAGGTCCAGTTTTATTGCATGGATCTATTGCAACACAAAAGATACTAGAAATCGTATATCAATAATCTTCGACTTGTCCTTGTTTATATAAGATGTAAACCACCGAAGCAACAAGACTTCCATGAAAATCATTAAAGTTTATAAAACAAAAATCAAATATGGACGGTCTTATTTCATGCTGTTATATTTATCATACTATTATGTACACCTCAGTCTGCAATCAATAATGGTTCAATAACAAACCAGAAGTCAAGTACCCTGGGTCAACAACTGATGTATTAACAAAGCGAGAACTCAATATTTGTGTTTGTTAATGGTATAACCATTATGAGATTACATTGAAAAAAATCAAAGTTGCTGTGTCATTCTGGATCAATCGGCAATCCTCGGGTAACTCCGCTTCTCTCCTTAGATGAGGTACGGAATCGGCCGAGTTGCTGTGTCATTCTGTATTATTTATTCAAGATTAATCTTGGTGATAAATTTAAGCATTGTATTTATAGTATTGGTATAGTGCAAATTTTTCAACATTTTTGCTCTTTCAAATAAAATACAAGATTTAAAAAAGTCCAGTTGTTTGTTAATTTATGGATGAGTACACCTTGTGCTTAGAAACAGTTTAATCAAACACGTCATGATGGAGGGAAGGGCTTTGAAATCCCACCATAGTTTAAGATTAAACTATATATTTATGTCTATACCGACACTCTTGTATTGTTTGGAGCATTTTCATAATAAATAGATATGGAAGAAGAGATCGCATAAGTGTCAATGAGACAACTCTCCATTCAAGTCACAATTTGTAAAATTAAACCATTATAGGTCAAAGTATGGCCTTAAACATAGAGCCTTGGCTCAAACAGAAGAGCAAGCTATAAAGGGTCCCACAAAGGACTACTGTAATCCATTCAAACTGGAAAACCAACTACTCTATATAAGAAATAGAAGATACAATTATTTAAGATATATTTAGGACATGTTTTCGCATCATTTCGCCCTTCTATAGAGACTTTTGGAGTCTTGGTGTTATTTGAGGTTTAGAACAATAATATATGACCTTACTGTTTGGTATATATGCACCTCCTAACTTAGTTTTGCGTGAAGAGTGCCGAGTATTGTTAGCAATTTTGAACACATTGTATTTTTACCAAATTGCTAAGTGTAGGTTGCTTTTCTTTCCAAAGATTACCTTTACTTTCTTTTTTTTTTATATCGTATCCAATTCATTCGATTGGAAACATAAATTATTAAAGCATGTTATCAGCCATCACTGACGTACTAACAGATCCACGTAAAGAACTATCCGTGTCGGAACCGGTTGTATTATATTTCCCCCCATCAATAATTTATATACAAATCGTTTTCTGTTTATTTTGTTACACAAAGATCATTACAGGTCTATTTATTATTAAGATAATCAGACAGGTGGTTACTGTAGAATATATATCAGCACTGGAAATCGACATTCTCCCAGGAAATGTATTTTCTCGCCATTTAAAAACTGAGTTAGAAGTTTTAAAATATCGAGTGGTTGCTATGAGCCGAGATATTCACGTCTCGCTCAACCTCTGATGTCTTAAAGACACCGGTTTGCCCTTAAATGTGGTGTGATTTTAACCGAATTGACCATCTTTACTAATAAACGAGAAGACCTCATTTTGTGTATCGCTTCTCATCCTTCCACAATAAATTAATCATCATGCCTCTGTGCGCATTTGTCATTCATTCTTATGATTATTCAAATTGAGTTATTTTGGGAGAAAAACGAGAAAATAGGTGTCCAGATATTGTTTCCGTCATCAGACTGACTTTTAGTCATAGATAAGACTTCCGGTTTTAAACATGCACAAGAACAACCAATCGTATGACAGATTACAAAAATATAAAATAGATAAGCAAATCAGAGCGTTCTCCATAGGTTTTTAGATCGCAAGAACCACAACTATTATACCTCCTGTAGAGACAATTATTTTTCGCGTTTATCCACATGTAAACTACGATTATACTACTATAATATATAGAGACTCTCTGTATTCTGTCTACTGTTTTCTGAAATATTTAATACTAAAGGGGTCATACCAGATGCATATAATATATTGAAATAAGTAAAACATGTGGAAACAAGAAACTGTCCATATTATACGGAAGCCACATTGGCACTATCATTTTCTATGTTTAGTGGACCGTCCGTGAAAGGGGGGTAAACTCTCTAATTTGGCATTAAAATTAGAAAAATCATATGGAACATATTTACTAAGTTTCGAGTTTTCAACTTCGACTTCTTCAAAAACTACCCCGACAAAAACTTTAACCTGAAGCGGGACGGACGGACGGACGAACGGGATGCGGGAATATTTTTTTTGAATTTCGGGATGTCGGGATATGAATTTCGTTAAAATATGCACCTGGGGATTTCATGTTTTTAAGCCCGGGATTTCGGGATCAGGGCTCTCCGACCACCCCTCAAATGTGCCATAGTCATTTATACGAGATTCAATTCCTACCATTGGCATGTAAATAGGGCTCTCAAAAGGAAAAGCACTGATGAATTGTCCTAGACTAAGAAGCATATTTTATAAGAATAATAATGGTCTATAAGCAGTTTCATTTATTTCATGTTTGAAGCGGTGCAAATTTTTAATTGAATTTGACTTTTACCAAAAAATGCATTGTAGCAAAGGCGAAGAATAATTGTGGTATAAGGCCAGAAACACGAACATAATTGAATTAAACAGAAATGAAACAAATAACGGACTTTGGAAAAAAGGGAGAGGGCTTTAGATTTTTTTTTATTGGTTTGCATTAAAAGCCCGAGATTTGTCTTATATTTATACGCATTCTAAAAGGGTTGTCTTATTACATTTTATGTAGTTGAAGAGGGCTGTCCTCTCTCCTTGGAATGTATTCTTTGCTAAGTCTGTTTGAATATATTTGGCAATGCCATGGCGGCTTGTCCGTGTGAAAATGAACGATTCCTGTTACAAATGGTTGTGTCGCTTATAGTCTGTCATAAGAGAATAAGCCCTATTAAAGAGCTGATGAATATTTCTCTATTGCTTCTTTTTTTAACTTGTGAAAGGACCAGTTTCACCGAACGACAGCTGAGTATTGCTCTAACCCGATAGTATGTACTCGTCGTCACGTTTTGTTTGTATAAATTGTATACGGCACGGTTTATAATATAAAAAAGAAGATGTGGTATGATTGCCAATGAGACAACTGTCCACAAGAGACCAAAAATGACACAGACATTAACAACTATAGGTCACCGTACGGCCTTCAACAATGAGCAAAGCCCATACCGCATAGTCAGCTATAAAAGGCCCCGATATTTCAATGTAAAACAATTCAAACGAGAAAACTAACGGCCTTATTTATATATAAAAAAAAATGAACGAAAAACAAATATGTAACACATAAACAAACGACAACCACTGAATTACAGGCTCCTGTACTATACTAGTATTACAATTCGCAAATGTACTTGGTTGTTTGGTATGGTAGTACAGAACCTTTACTATCACTAGCATAAAAAAAATCTGATTCAACTCTCTCTCTCTCTCCCTTATTCTCTATTTGTTGAACGGTATGCGACATGTTTTATTTTCAACAATAGCAATTACGTCTGCAAAATGATATCGTGTGAAAATATTCCTTCTGCTGTAATCCTTGGAAAACTGTTGCCATACCAACCACATTTTTTCAATAAAAAATAACAAATGCTTTTTAAAACTTGACGTGTTGTTCATTAATGTCTGCCAAACGATCGACTTGTCTTCGGCTTTGTCGCGGAATGATTATTTCTGTAATTGAAAATCGTTACATTGTCATTCCGACACACGATTTATATTTATAATACTCCGGAAAAAAGCGGATGAGAATTAAGCGCCATGACTCATATTCTGCAAATCAAATCCGATCGGATTAAAACATGAAGTAGAAATCTTTTGTCTTCCATCAAAAATCAATGAATATCTTATTTTATAAAAGAATTATTATAAAGAAAAAGATCCTTTCGTCTAGAGAATTGAGTCGGATATGATTTCAAAGGAATAATATCCTTGGTTACGGCTTTACACGTGAGAACAAAATGAATGAACCTGTCATCATCTTCAGATTTATATAATCTCAGGTGTAATAAGATGAAAAAAATACAAAAGAAATATTTCAGACAAAACCAATTATATGCTTATATGAGCAACAGACAGTGTATTTATTTTACATGCACTCTTCGACTGGAATGCTTCTCACTTATATTTTAAGTTTTAGTTTTTGTTGACTCTGAATTTTCAGTTCTGATCTCTAAATGAACTATTATCGATTCCATTAACGTTATTACAGTAAAGACACGTTCCTTTGAACAAATACTTAATCTCCCTTTTTCCCACGATATAGTTATTTTTTTCTAAAAGAAGCGTGTGAATTGATTGGAATATATTTGTCCGTTTTTGTGTACCGTGTCTGCTTTGTTTTTCCCTGATATGTTTTATATTGTTTGGACGTACCGTTGTCATTTGAGGAAAGCACTTAATAATTTACCAGAATCAGTGCCAGATTCTTAAAAGACCTAGATGTGAATACCACAGACACGAAATTGAACAAACGTTATCCCATTCTTATAGATTATAAAATTGAGAATGGAAATGGGGAATGTGTCAACGAGACAGAAACCTGACCATAGAGCAGACAACAGCCGAAGGCCACCAATGGGTCTTCAATGCAGCGAGAAACTCCCGCACCCGGAGGCATTCTTCAGCTGGCCCTTTAACAAATATGTATATTTGTCCTCTATTTACATTATTTAAGGAATGACTGTAACATTTTTTCTGTCTATGAAGAAATAACATAAAAAATTTGGTGCACACTGAATAACGCGCGTAGCGGGTTATTTAACAGTGTGCCCCACATTTTTTATGTTATTTCGAATAGACAGAAAAAAATATTACAGTCATTTCTTATAATTTAATTCTAAATTCCATTTCAAACCGTAAAAAAACATGAAAAAACGTTGATGACGTCACGGTCATATGACATATATAATAAGCAAACCAATAATGTGATGTATATAAACATTGTTAACCCCGCCACAATCTACATATGCCTTTCCAAAGTCCGGTTGCTGTTGGGTTTTGCTATTTAAGGTGGTACCTAACACTACAGGGAGATAACTCTGTAAAATCAACAGAACGTTTTAATGACGTTTTGTTCTTAAGGGAATATTAAGCTTCTCAATGATCAAAATAAGTGTTTGCCAGTCAAATTGCTATATAACCAGTGTAATTTTTCTGATTAAACGGTTGGTTCAATGTTTTTGATTTTTTTTATATGTTTGTCAAAGGGTCAAAGTAAATAATACTTTGTCAAAATTTTAAGAAAATTAAACGAGCCAAATTAATTTTAGTTCAGGTGTTAGGTACCATCTTAAATAGTTGAAGATCGTACGGTCAACTATAGTTTCTAAAATTCGCTTCATTTTAGATTCTGTTGGATAGATATAGTTGTTATGAAATGAAGTAAGAAGGAAACAGAAACATTGCAAAGGATATACCGATTACATTTTGCAAGGATTTGTATAATCTAACTATACATTTCTGTATTATCTAAGAACATTTTAACACAGTTTCTTCTATAGAAAGAACAACCCCTTTAATTAGATTTATTCTTCTTCCTTTTGTCGTTTTATTTCTTTCCTTTGGCGTGTTATTAATTCAATATTTCGAGCAGCTTGGGAGACAATTGCATAAATGGATTTTTTCCCAAACTATCAAATACAATCCGAAGATTAAGTCTTGTATTTTATAATGGAATTGGAGCATCAATTCAGTGACTCATATAGTAATAAAAAAAAACATCTCCGGGTTGTCTCAGCTGCACTTTCCGATTCCGAATCAATGTTAATACATCGGAATTCATGTCTGACGAGGCTCCAGAGGGAAGTTATGACGATGCTCCAGAGGGAAGTTCAGTGATTTTATCGGTAATAGAATGTCAATAGTCGGAACGAGAGGAGCATTTCTTATTGCGCAGTTGTCTTATCTAATACTGAATTGTTACTAATTCTTGACGGTATAAATAAAAAGTAAAATCACAAAAATACTGAACTCAGAGGAAAATCAATTTGGGAAGTCCATAATCACATGGCAATATCAAATAACACAATACACCAAAAACGAATGGACAAGAACTGTTATATTCCTAACTTGGTACAGGCATTTTCAAATAAAAGTATTGGAATAAAGTATTGGAAAAAAATGAAAGAATATAATTTTATACATTTCGGGATACAATTCAAGACAAAGCTGAATTTGGTTGTATTTGGGATTCCGTACATATTTTTCTTTTTAGATTAAGATCTTTTTTAGTATACATGAAAAATTGTTTGCATTCTATACATTGATGGATATATTGATAATTTAATTTTGGATGTAACGCGTCTTCTGATTGGCTGACGTTATTTTGTTATGAGCCCATAGACATAATTTAGTCATGTGACCGTGACGTCATCAACGTTTTTTCATGGTTTTCTACGGTTTAAAATGGAATTTAGAATTAAATTATAAGAAATGACTGTAATATTTTATCTGTCTATGAAGAAATAACATAAAAAATGTGGTGCACACTGTTAAATAACCCGCTACGCGTGTTATTCAGTGTGCACCAAATTTTTTATGTTATTTCTTCATAGACAGAAAAAATATTACAGTCATTCCTTAAATGACAAAATTGGCTAGTAGTACTTGTAAATTGGCTAGTAGTACTTGTAAATTGGCTAGTAGTACTTGTAAATTCTTGGCTAGTAGTACTTGTAAATTCTTGCATCTGTAGGCTTTTGATTTCTAATGATTATATATAGGTACGTTTCAAGTTTATGATACTATGTATTTTAAATTAAAGGGTATATAATTCCGACTAGCGATGGCTAGACCATGTCACGTTGCAGAATTTTCAAAGGGATTATATGTATGGGGCTGATTTGTTAGTTTAAATTGTTTACAAATACAAGTCGTAAGATTTGAAAAAAAAATACTTCTTTCTTTCAGAAAATATAGTATTGGCAAAAAATAAATTTAAAAATTTGAGAACACAAGTAAAATTCTCCCAAAAGACCCATATAGCTAGAATTTTCAAAGCCGGTTTTATGTGTATGAAGCTGAATTTTATGGTTTAAATGGTTTATAAATACAAGTCGTAAGATTTGAAATAACAACTTCGTTCTTGTAGAGATCATTAAATATATGTGGATTTAAAATTGGAGAACACAAGTAAAGGTCTCCCAAAAGACCTTTCAAGTCGACTTTCAAATTACAACATCTTTCTTATAAGGGAGTTAAAATGGCAAAAAAATAATTTAAAATATAAGGACTTTCCCTTAAACGACCCTTATATAGCCGACTTTAAGCTGATTGTGTTGCAAAAAACTTAATCGAATTCCGTCTGCTTAGTTCTTTAAATCGCTACATTGAAAGATGGTATACTCAGGTCTCAGTAATTGCGTTTCTCAAGAACGAGATGTTTCTTTGGCGCTAATTGCAACATATTTGGATCAAGAAAATAAAATTTTCTCCAAGTCGAGGTTGTAAATGATCGAAAGTTACATACGAATGGAAGTTTATTGTCCATAAATTAGACTTTATAGAATGTTTACTTAATTTGGTAAGAATTCGTGTCGAAATTAAATAAAGTATATACAGTAGGGACATGATTTAGTGCTTGGGGTTCAATTGGGGAATGACAGAGGAAATTAGATTAAGTTTTTTTTTCATTTTTGGCATCCTGATAGATGTTACAGAAAATGTCTTATAAAAAATCATTCAGGTGCATAAAAGCTAGATTTCAATCTGGAAACAGTTGAAATTTAGCTTTTTGTGCATACTTTTATCATCTGTATAAAATGAAATGCTACATTTTTTAATGATTATATCTTTTGCATACGTGACTATCAAGGATTTGTATAGTAAGCCTTCTCACTATGCAAATCCTTGGTGACTAAATAGTAATTTTGAGGGGAGATTGTACGTTTCTGTTAAATTTGATTACAATTCAATCATTTTTAGAACCCATGAAACAACTCTCTGAGGGGTTCTTATAATGTAGTCCGTTACGAGGCAAAATATGTGCCGCTAAATCAAAATATGTGCCGCTAAATCAAAATATGTGCCGCTAAATCAAAATATGTGCCGCTAAATCAAAATAAACTCATTCTTTCAAAAATGACAATAAGGCCATATAATTGTATAGCCAAAGTTTTGATAAGTTGGGTTATAAGAGGCGTATACTAATCAAGGGGCGGATCCAGCCATTTTGAAAGGGGGTCCCAACCCAGGACAAAAGGGGGGTTCCAACTATATGTCCCCATTCAAATGCATTGATCGGCCAACAAAAGGGGGGTCCAACCCCCGGAACCCCCCCCCCCCTGGATCCGCCAATGGTAATATGCCGGGGACATGCATGTTTAACTGATTTTAGAGATCTCAACTCTCCATGCTTGAATCTCGGTGAGTGGAAGAGCAGAGGTTTTGACTGGTTTTAGAGCACTCAACTGTTTCCCTGTTTGAAATCTAGACAGTTGGAACTGCACAATTTGAATGAAGAATGAAGGAATGGAATCAGATTAATGACTGGTTTCTTTGTTTTTCAGATGAACCGTCCTATACAGGTTAAACCAGCAGACAGTGAAAGCAGGGCGGGTAAGTGTTCTCTTGTATGTCGGTTCTTGTTAGTGTTCATTTTATGTCGGTTCTTGTTAGTGCTCATTGTAAGTATTATATGGGTTCTTGTTGATTTATTTGTTTAATTGTCCATTTGTCAAAGATGGTTGAAAGATACCAAAAGAATAGTCAAACTCATAAGTCGAAAATTAAATTGACAACGCCATGGCTAAAATAGAAAAAAGACTTTCAAACAATCAAACAATAGTACACAATACACAACATAGAAAAATATAGACTGAGCAACACCGTAACCCCAACAAAAACTGGGAGTGATATCGTGCACTCTGGAAGGGTGGGTAGATCCTGCTTCACAAGTATCACATCGGCGACGCAAGTTGTTGTGTTTTTGGGTTTTTTTTACGAAATGTAGCTACATACAATATCATTTGTACAAACAACCAGTTTATATTGAACATATCCTCGAACATATCACTCCAATTTACTAATCTTTTCTCATGTCAGATGAGAAATCGGTTAGTTTGTGTGCATATGCAATTCTTACATATATCTACGACAGGCGACTCATCATGTGGGTCTTAGATCTTAGTGTTTTATGTTGTTTGTGTTTTGTGTTGCATGTTGTGTATATATAGAAAAGTGTTCCGCAATGGTAAAGTGGGCTTCCCTTGTTGCATTCTAGCCTTTTCAATCTAAGACAGGTGTAAGTGATATCATAGTACGCATGTGTGCACGGGCACGGCCAAACCAGCCGTAATATTTGATTTTCTATGAAAATCGGTCAGTTTCCTAATCTGAAAATTACAGATGTGATTGAAATATATTAATTCAATCGTTTGAGATTAAAAAGCAAACAAAACGTATTGTTTACATAACGGCACCTGCTCTCTGGTACAAATATTGGTTTACAAAATCAATGAAGTTTATTGTGAATTTACACAAATCTTTACTTATTGGATAGGATAAATATTTACCTTGTAAAATTTAGTAACATTTATGTTTAATGAAATATTCTGATTTTTCGCGTTTTGATAAAAATTTAGCTCGTAATTTTAGCAGTGGGCAGACTATAACCGATTTTATTCCATTTGTCGTAAACATATTGTAATAACTGTCTTCCTTTTTTCATTAACACTTTCAAATATCAGAAGCTGAAATATATATATAACAAACAAATAGACGTAGTCCCAACAACGTAATACCACCAAAAATACATCTGTACAGGTCAACAGTCCCGAACAATACAGCAATAGCAGGGACTACCGAATATAACTTTTCAGCGCCTCCAATTTGTTAGAGGATAATAAGATTTCCCAACAATGCAAAAACTAATTCAAGAACCAAAAGCTATAATCGTGTATAATAAAAAAACTAGTTTTTATTTAAGTGATTAATCTTGTTTGGTGTAGCAAAAGAACTATATACACATATGGAAACATATATGAAATTTGGTATTATAAGAACAAAACATCTATTGTTAAACCGGAAATAAATGTCATGAATAAAGTATATAGAGGGTATACGTCAGGGATACGGAAAGCCAACGATTTTTATACTAAATTGTAAAGATTTAAGACCGTGTAATCCTTCGCTTAGCCGTCTCTTATGCTGTCATTTATTCTAGTAAAATGTCGTGGGACGTCGGACTAAAGATGAGATTATGTATAAATGTAGAATGTTGGCAAACACATTGCAATGCTGAAGATTCAAACTTTAAATAAATCAGAATTTTATAGCTATTAACTACTGCATACTAAAGTGTTGTTGACTTTATTTTAAAAAATGCGCCAAGGTACTTGTATCACCACCTTGTAACCCAAATATAAAAGGTTAAACCAAAGTGTCCTAAAGTTACCTTTTGTATATTTGTTATAAGTGTGTCACCAACATAAATTAATTCTTTATAACATTGTCACCTGGTGTTCGTATATACCGCCTAAGGTTTCATCTTTTCAAATATTTGTAAACTTTTTCAACCATGAAACTGTTAAAACTTTTTCAAACATTCTAAGTTTTTGGCGGCACACTTAGTTTTTGAGAGACATGTGTTATTTTGGGGGACAGGTGGCTCATTGTTTTGTTGAGGTCATTAGATGTTTCTGTATTCGGCTTTTATAGTGAGGTGACGCGTCTTTGAAGAAGAGACCCCCGAATACCCCTTTGTCGTCTGATAGCCAAAATTGTCACATAAATTGATCTCATTAGCTTGTCCACACTCCATTTATTTACGAGGTCATTAGTATATATACAATTTATTTGAAGTCGGGGGCTCGTTTTATTTAGCATTAATATTTAATGCGTACCCGATCCCAATTCAATGATTGGGAGCGAATTTGGTCATTTTGGTCCATTTTAAGATCTGCAGATCAGGCTTCAGGTAAATGGCGGTTAATTTTCTCGCTTTTGAAAAAGAATTATTGATGACCATTCACTTGTAAAACTTTAATTTAAATTACACCGGAATTGATTCTTAAATAAATAGTGACACTTATTTTTAAGAGAAATTATAATTTGTTTTTCTTTCTATAAAACATGGATTTTTTTTTGCAATTTGGTCCAATTAGTCCCATTTCGTTCTTGTCTGTGATTGATGGTTCCGGGGTCAAAGAGGTCGCATCTCAGGTTTCATGGAATCTGTCCTATCAGAAGCAATAAACTCGCCTTGGATGACCGATGACCCATCAATTCAAAACCATGTTCATGGAAATAATGGGTCGGCGCCCTTAGAAATATTCCCAACAACGATAATATCTTGGCAAACTTCGGACGCGTGTCTGGCACGCGACGTCGCGTGCGAAGCTTGTACTTTTTATGGGAACTTTCAGCGACACTTTCTTTGTGCGTATAAATTATATTTCAACCAGGGGTCATATCTATGACAGCAGTATAATTTCATAAATTGAAATGTATAAGCTGCAACAAAGAGATAAAATTCAGCTTTCTACGAATACCAGGATATTTATAGAGAAAGTTTCCAAGGAATTATTATGTAGATAACAATGAGCGTCAAATTAGGACGTTTTTTTCAGTTTTGAGTGATTGACTGCTTTGAGTTCATTTTCCGCCTTTTAATAATAAAATGAAATAAATTCAGTGGAATTAAGGTGAAAGAATTGCTGTTTAGCTAAATATATCATTTGCTTTACAAATAATATATAACGACACTCTTTCCGTTAAACTGTCATCAAATTTATTTCAAGTGATGATTCGGTTGCATGTATGATTCGGTGTCTGTTTATTTAAACGTTGTTTTCCTTTAAAAGCTGAATTAAGTTATATGTTTGACAAAATTATGTTATTTTTTGTAAGAAATTTACAGTGTATACCCTAACACTGCTAATCATGCTATACAATTACATTGTATATATTTAGTTATGACCTTTTTATTCACATATTCCGTCTCTCCATGCACCTATTTACAATATGCTTTTTTTTATATATATTGCCTCATAATTGTCATACACAATTTCTTTCATTTATCATTTGCACCGTGTAAATCAATCGTCTTAAACAGACCATAAAATTCATAAAATCATCAAATGCATTTCAATTTAAAAATTGCAAATCGATCTCTCACCTGCCGGATATGATAAGCTCCGCCCTTTTTTACCTGTCGCGAGCCAGCCACGTGCCTCACTTCAATTTAAATCCCGTCACCTATGATTGTCAGATTTGAAGATAACATATTATCAGGTGCTTATCGATTTTTTGACTAATTTCTACAAAATCATCACAAAGCATATGTTTTTTAATGACTTTGTTAATCCGCTTGAATGACCCAACTTTATCACAAAAATCTCTGATGATCTATGGTAAAAATAACTAATATCATTATCGTGCATTTCTACCTGACTAAATAAATCCTGTTGATTCTCACGATAAAAGGTCTAAAGGAGAACAGAAAAAAAAAAATACTGCTTAGTGCTTACTCATTCTTTTCAAATAGCCTGGCCGACAAAAAAGGTGCATGAAGCAAATAAAAACATACTGCTTAGTGCTTACTCATTCTTTTCAAATAGCCTGGCCGACAAAAAAGGTGCATGAAGCAAAGAAAAATATACTGCTTAGTGCTTACTCATTCTTTATTTGAACAAATATTAAAATAGTTTGGTCGATAAAAGAGGTTAGGCAAATTGCCCCACTATCACCAAGGGTAAGGGTTCACCAACTATTTCAAAATCAGAATTGAAAAAAAAGGGTGAAGATGTGGTATGATTGCCAAGGTAACTACTCTGCACATAAGACCCAAAATGACGTAGAAGTAGGCAACTATAGGTTAACGTACAGCCTTCAACACTGATGAGCAAAACCAATACCACACAGCAAGTTTAATCGTCATCAGAATGACGTCATCAGAATGACAAATGTAAAACAAACCAATCTAGAAAACTAACGGCATGATTTATACCCAACCAATATCTACAGATCTACAGGCTACTGACTCTGGAAATGCATGATTTATACCCAACCAATATCTACAGAACTGCAGGCTACTGACTCTGGAAATGCAAATCTTGAATGTGGAGGGTTAAAACTTGTTTGCTTGCGCCAAATTTTTGACCAACCTTGAACAGTGATGTAACAGTACACTAAACAGACTACAAAAACTGTTTAAAAGAGCTTTCTTTATTTGGCCGTACAAACGTTGCGAGCATGCATCAAACGGCAAATGCCTAGAACACAAAACGGTAAACGTTTAGAACTTCAAATCCCACGGTGAACATATAGAACACCATACAGAACCACGGTACAAACATATGAAGCTATGATACTGAAAATTTGGTTAAGACGTTTGAAAATTAACCAGATGTGAAACAAATGCAGGGTGTCCTATTTTTCGGATAATTAGAAACTTAAAGTATTTTTAGAACAGTTAAGTGGAACTCAATTTTATGGCATTCAAATTTTCATATTCCCATAGCTCTTTCTGGTTTCCTCAGTACATCGTTCTGCTAACCCATTCACGGCATCTGACTTTTTGTCGAGCTTGCATCATTTTTTCTAGTAATTGGCTGTTTTTCATATATTTGCTATAAATTTGACCTAGAATTGTATCATCAAAGTCAGAAATATTTCATTGCACTATTTTTACCATAGTGTGGAAGTCACGCCTTCAAAGTTTTAATCACTCTTTGTTTAATTTGTTTTATTTACTTTCGGGATTTCGAGATAGCTCACACAATATGTCAGATGAAATAAACTTCATTATTCCCTTATCAACAACTTTTGGATACAAATACGAACAGATTTTGTACCGTTAACCAAACAATGAAAAGGTAACACTTTTGAAATAAAATCCGTTATAGCCTCTAAACCAAATTAAATAGAAAAGTGTGAGTAGCGCGTGCTGGTCGTCACCTAAAATCAACACTGTGGCAAACATTACCTTACCCTTGTCGAACGGACAAACAATCCATTAGTACTGATTAGTTAGCAGGTGGCTGCGAACTGACCACTGTGGACTGACAAAAAGTGACCGATGTTACGTCAGAACTCATGACAGATGGCACTTGGAATTGACAGTTCCCAAACCAGTCTCTTATTTAAGAACTAATTTGATTCATTAAAAGCGATAGAAACATTTGAATTATATTTGAAAATTAAATTATGACAAATAATTAAATAAGACAAGTCTCTTTTGACATTTCCCATCAATACTTTCTGATGATATTGAATTAATTTAGACGAGACAATCGGTACATTTGTAATTTTAATTTATTCACCAAATAAAAATAATGCATTTTGAGATGCAGTTTCATCTATTCGTCATATTCAAATGAAACCGTCATTTTATGCACTTAACTTAAGCAATCAGTAGCATTCGGTACAAACCAATTTATTTCTGGATATAAAAAAAATATAACTTTATCAATGTTAAATATATCATTGGAGTTTTTTGTGTGTATCTGTACATGTGGGAAGCGAGTTCAAATACCGTAAAAATTATTAAGACCTAAACTTCATATTAGAAACCTGTCGGTTGATGAATATTTTATCACACTGCAGAAATAAACGATTTTTAATAGAAACATAATAAAAGACCGCATAATTTTTATCCTGAAAATAATGAAAATAATAATGTATGAAAAGCATAATAATATCCAGAAGCAACATTAGAGATACAGTGAATATATTATAAGCGTGGGAACTTACTTGTTTATGTAAATTATTAATACCGTACACACGCAATACGGATCAAGTTATAGCAAAAATAACTTTTGGTAAAAAGGCTTTTTGTTTAATTAATTTGCACAATATTATATACAGTTATCTACGATTATAGTGTTTCAAAAACCATTAACGTATCCCTTTTTGATGATGTAAAATATACTTCATAATTTTGGCGCATTATTCATTAATATAAGTTTTAGGAAAGGAAACGGCAGAGAATGTAGTGTATAAAAAAACCTTGACAATTTCGTTATTTTTAAAACTGAATTTATGCACATGTTTATATTATGTATTTTACAATTGAGCCGAATGATGTTAAGGAAAATGAAGAAGCATAATTTTCAAGTACATGTAATATTATATCCATTAAATAATTATTTTTGTTATCAAAAGCCATCAAAGTATTCCCTTTTGATGATTTGACAACTACTTCATGTTATTTTCTAGCCCTAGTATACATTAATAAATGTTTGTCGAAAATTTTAAGAAAGGAAATGGCAGAGAATTTAGTGAATAAAAAAACATTCACAAATTCGTTATCTTTAAGACTGAACATATGCACATGTTTTTATTATATATTTTACAATTGAGCCTAACGCATGTTAACGAAACTGAAGAAGCATGATTAACAAGTACACGTATAAAATATAGATATATAATCTTCATCTCTATACAATTAAATTAGTAAATCAATTGTTGATGAACTAACTACATGAAAACGAATATCAGATATGTAATAATATCTACATAAAAACGGTTTCATCGATTAGAAATCATTTGAAGAATAATTATCACCTGGTTGCCAAGAAAAACGAAACTGTAAAAACTGACAGGTGTTGAGCATGAGAATAAACAAAAAAATACAGGTGATTTTATACAAATATTAACCTTCTGGAAACCACCTTGCAAAAAACTAAAAATAGTTCGAAGTAAAAAATATAACTAAGTACAAGAAATACTATATCATTAATCAAAAACAATCAAATATCCTGTTTACTGTTCAACTATGTAAATAATTAACTCTACGGAACTTTCATTTCAACTTTCTCTAGTCTGACAGCTTCCAAAGAGGACGATTCCATTTCGACCAATCAAAAGGGGTGTTAAACATTCTTTGTTCGATGGCACGCGACCAGTAAACAAAAGCGATAATGGATTTGCCCATTCAATAATAACGGCAAACCGATTGAATTTACAATCTGTCGGAATATAAAGACTTGGGGTCAAGAAATTTTTGTCATTCTAATTTTTTTCTGTGTACAGGGAACATTTGTAATTGTTGTAACTTTGTCGTTGTGTGGCTTTTCTAAGTGTGTAAAAATCTAGCTGTTTAAAAATGGTCGTTGCAGGCGGAGGTATGTCGTTTTAACTAACATTTTAATTTCATCATTTTAATCATTTTCTATTTTTTGTATAAAAACTAACAACTTTGTTTAGTTTGTATGTATGTTTTGTTGCTTATTTGAATGTTTATTTATGCTTTGTTTTGTGTAAATGTAACTGCACCTTTTGACGCGGAAAATTCTTTTTTGTTTTATTGATTTAGCTTGAAAATATACGATCTAGATAAATAATTGATAATTCCTGACAATTAGAAATTATATTCATTTGAGATCTGAATGGTACCGTACTTCGCAATATTTATTGATCCAACGATTTTTTGAAAACGTAAAAAAATATAGAATCTCTTTAGGAAGTTCCACTATAAGATGAATGAGTATTTTATCAGATTTTGTATAATATTACAAAAATGTTCTCAATGGGTGCATTTTACGACTGTAAAGTTTAGGTTTGAATGATAAAATAAGAGAAAACGTGTAAACTCTATAAATATATGCATGACAGTGCATGGTACTCGCAAAGAAAAGAATCATTATATAAATGCATGTGAATATCCCGATTTTATCTGGTAATTTTTCATCATTATTAAGTTTATCGTTCCCAGCGTGATTGAAGTTTTACTTCTGAATGATAAACATTTTCAACAAGTGGGGCTCGGCACAGGATTGGAAGTGCGTTAAGTCCAGACGAATCCCTGCAGGGATAAAGTAAAGATTTCAAAGTGAAAGAGACTGACATTATAAAAACAAACATTTTTCTTAATCGGATTATAGTTAATGGTTTTATCCACGGGATTTAGGGTATTAGAGTACGAAATAAAAAAGAAAACATTTCTATGTCGGATATTTGTTATAGGACTGTCGGAGAGGATTTTTCATACAGTAAGGATTTTACATTAAAAAAACGAAGTTTTAGCGTAGTCTTTCAAATTTGAATAAAAATCATATATATCTTTGTACCGACAAGAAAAGAGATCTTCAATTGTTTAACTAGAATGTGCAGCAGTAGTGAATCTTTTAATTCTTGATATGAAAAGGAATTTTAAGCACGCTATCTATAAGACATAAACTAAGAGAGTTCAAGATAGGGAGTTAAATTAATGATCAGACAAATGCGAAATTCTTGTAGAAAAGAAAATTGATTAGTTTTGGCAGCTGCCAAAATGTTTATGATGGTTCTCATATGCAATGCTAAAATCTGAAATAATTGTCGGAAGTAACTTTTGATGTACGCTCATAAGGAGATTAGGAAATTTAGTAAATTAAACAAGTATGTCATACGAATTTGTCATGAAAGAAGAGAGAACTGATATACGCTTAATTTATTTATATTAGGTGGTGAGTGTTTTATTTCTGTACAGGTCATGCTGGCTTTATCTTATCTAGTTCCGTACAAATTAATTAAAAAGATGCGAAAAATGACACTGGTTTGGAACAATTAAATTGAATAGATTTGAAAAATGACACACGAACGTAAATTATTATAGTATTAAATTAAATCAATAAGCATTGTATTTTTTATTCAACCTTTTGTATGGGATAATATTCCCTCCATAGAACCCCATTAAAATCGGTAGCAAGTGTCGAAAAAACTAGACGACAGTTGGCCCTATAATTTAGCCATCTGTTAATGTGTGTTTATTTGTGTATGAATAACCTTTCCGCCGACCTCACAAAGGGGCATTGGTCTATACCTTTCAAACACGACAAAGAAGGGTTGGTTTGTGCATTACTATTTGCATTACCGAAATATTAGATTTTAAATAGTGCTTTATAATAGGAATACCACATGTTACCGCGTTAAAAGGTGCATGTATTTTATAAATTAAAAAGTTTTGAAACTTTTTTTGTCACTAGCGGAGACGTTTTTATGGACCAATGAATTTGCACAAATACGGCAGCTGTTCCTTGTTGTTTTATCATTGTTAAAATATTTCATCTTTATGTTTTCAACAGAAAATACAAATCATTTAAAAAAAAACTGAAATTGAAATTTCAAAAATTCCGATTAAATACATGCAGTCTGGAACATTTAATACATCTAGTTAAATTTTGATATAAGATGATTTTTTTCTATAGACGCCCTTATCTTATATTACATAACATTACTAAGAGAGAACACGAGAGCAATCTTTTCAAATATTTTTTGATAAAATTTGACCTGGATTTTTAGTTCTTTGTTTTCGTAGCTACCGACAGATGATGTTCGAGGCAGATGTGCCGATTTTGTTTATGAAAAGGGTATTTGTATAAATCTGGAAGGATGTATTTGGAAGTGCGCCACCTCTCGTAAAAGTTGGCCTCGCAAATGAATGTTATTTTATCCAGCGATTCAGTTTTAATTAAACTGCTATTACATCAAGGGGTTTCTGGTTTAACAGAAATTTACTTTTGCTTTTAGTGAAACCAGATGTTTTCTTTTTAAACGAGCGGTAAAAATAGAAAAGAATTTTTGATGAATGATCCGGCAAATATGCCCTGTAATTTCAATTCGACGATACCGTAATTAGCCAGTTACAAACCGCATCTTTTTATAACTTCAAAGTAGATACACACGGTTATTGTATTTGGTACAACTACTCAAATGTCAATGGTATACTAATGTATTGTATTGATGTATCTGAACTAAGGGTATCGTGGAAATATTTCAGAATGAATTTTCAAGTCTTTACACAGAAAACTTGATCATGGAAATATAAGGTTTTATAAAATTCAAACTGATAACTTGTGACCATGCAATGCAAAATAAAGGAAACAGGAAACATTTTGATTTTAATCTAATTTGTTGCGGTAGAAGCGCGTTTCAAACTCTCTTCTCCCTGAAATATGAAATGCAGATGCTTGGGAAGCTATAGAGGAAAAGTCGCTATGAAAATATAGGAGTATTCATCCGTTATCTTTCATACCCAGTGTCCAAATGCTCGCGATTGTACCTAAAAAAGGGATAAGCATGTAAAACTGTTATTCTCAGTATAAACAATCTTGAACACTGAAATCTTTTATTCTCAGTATAAATAAACAATCTTGAACCTCATCAGAATCTACAAGTCTTTGATTTATTGGAACGAAATCTCAAAATCTGGCTGACGTAAATAGTTGGTTGCCGATCGATCGCCTGGTACTTTAAGATTATAATGACTTCTTTCACTTGCTTCCCTTAACTCAATCATTTCTTCATAGATCGTCCTTTTTAGACGTTACCACCGTTAATGGGATCCGTCGTTGTCGTCTTGAGGCCCTAGTTACATTTATTTATAGAGGTATACGACGGGATATAGAAAATAATATGCAAATATGAAAACGCAGTGCTACCAAATGTATGCTCGATCTGTCCAACAACAGTTTGTGAAGACTTATTATGAACGTATATATGTTTTTGAAGTGTTTTATTAAATAGATATATTAACAAACCGAGGAAACGTATTTTAAGAGACCGTTGTTGATCTAGTTGCGTACATTCATTGGGTGGGAGTTTTACAACGTGTATAAATCCGTTATGTTAATATGCGGGTGCTTGCATTACCATCACGGTTTTATTTCTCGCTTGTACCCACGCACTTGTTTGATTAATCTTTGAGACAAATATACACTTTTGTTAAAGAATCGAAATTTAGATATATACAAACACATTAAACCCATTTGTCAAGTTTAGATTTGAAAATCAAAGAATATTGAATTTGTACCTAAAATACCCCCTTATCGACCCTCGTTATAACGGAACCATTCCATCACTGGATAATAAACCGTATTGATTTTTCGGAACCAGATCAATTCTTATTCCCAAAGCCGACTCGGAAATTATAATGCTTCTGGGTTTGACAATATTGCATCCAAACTAATGAGTCATTGATTTGTACAACGCACAATTACGGTCTCAAAACCATTAAATCAGTAAATGTGACACACAATAAGGGTACCTGTGTTCTTTTCTATTTTAAATTTCCAAGAAGAATAAAAATCGTTTATTTAACATTGGCAAATGAAATCATATAATAAATATAAATAAACTTGATTTTTGATAAGTAAACTCCGAGGGTTTTTTCTAAGTGGTATTAGTTATTAAATTTTATACATGGGGAAAAAGGGGGGGGGGTATACACCCTTTATGTTTTGGATTATCAAATATTTTGGCCATTATCTTCACTGAAGAGACATTTGTTGTCGAAATGTGGAAACTGTTGCAGTAACATATAAGTACCGTAAATTTCATTACAGTTTCTTAGATATTCTCAATATTATCATTTAATGCAATTATAAGGGCTCAATGTACTTTAATGTAGAACGTCAACTTTTTTTCAATGAATGAATCCCATTAAATGAGACAAGAAGTTACAGACTGCTGTCATAGAGATTGTTTTCAAAAATAAAATCTTTCTGTCATAAATAGATATTAATAACAAAATTGCATTATTTACTACAATAAAATTAAACTGGAAGAAGTATACAATTATAATGAGTTAGATCCTCAGACGTTAATTTTAAGTTGGCATCATTTTTTAATAAGTATATCACTGCCGGGTAGTCGACTATTCTGGGTGGGGTTTTATCAATGCTGAAGGCCGTACCAGGGGCGGATCAGGCCATTTTAAAAAGGGGGGTTCCCAACCCAGGATAAAGGGGGGGGGGTCCAACTATATGTCCCCATTCAAATGCATTGATAGTCCAAAAAAGGGGGTTCCAACCCCCGGACCCCCCCTTCTGGATCCGCCACTGCCGTACGGTATTGCGTATTACCATTTCATTTTAACTCTGCGGTTGATATTTGTTTCATTGGCAAACACATCGCATCTCGAAATTTTTATCAGTTTTACCAGACGGACATTGTACCCATTTTTATTTTCGGATAGTGAAATAATCAATGAAATGTTTTCTGAGAATCTGTCTTGTCACGCATCTTTCATCACTAAAAGTGAATGGAGGTAAATGGAACTCGAGGAATGGAATATTTCCAACGAACCAATTACTTCTTATCAATTTCTGATTCATTCGTTCAGTCTCGGTGGTTATCGATTGCCCCTGTGTATATCTCCTCATTAAGACAGCATAATTGGTAAATTAATCAATAAATTGATTACATTTTACATCATCAACCTCTTTGCATTGTGAATTCAGGTGCTTCACTGTGTATGTCGTGTATGATAGTGCGCTCTAAGTCTTGTATAATCAATGGCGGATGGTATAAAACCGATTTGCTAAACAATCAGACCAATTTATATTTCCTTTTATTCATGAAAACATCTACTGAATATTTTATGTTAAATAAATATACGTAGATCGATTGGAATCGATTTAAAGTTTGTTGTAATAAATATTAAAAATCCTTGTCGTGATTGATACGGAAAATCGGTGTTATTCCGTCTCTGCTGTCATATTCTATCTTTTTCATAACAGGAAGTTGAGTGGGCGGTGATTTACAAATTATTTTATTCGAAGAAAATATTATTTTACAGAAGATAAAAAACTTTTTGTTGGTATGTTAAATAAGCAACAGACGGAAGACGATGTAAGACAGTTATTCCAGCCATTCGGAACAATAGAAGAATGTACAATACTGAGAGATCAGAATGGTAACAGTAAAGGTAATAACTTGATGATATCTCCTGTGAAAATAAACTTCCGGTGTTCATTTCTCATAGTCGGCGGTTTTATTCTTATTATAAAAATGTTTTCAGTGGTGTTTGAATGACTTTTGAAATTTGATAGTTAATTTTGATGTCATATAAAATATGAATCCCAAATAATTTTACTGTTGAAATATGTTTATTGTAATTTTTGAGAAAATAAGATTTTAACGTACTACCACATAAAAACTCATTATCAAAGAAAGTACCAGGGTAGTGTTTTATCATGAGATTTTGCTCAGCTGCCAATCTCTATTCTAAAAATTTATGTTTCTGACAAATTCATTTATTAAATTGCCAAACCTGCTAGTTTATAAGTTATTATACCTTTAAATCAAATCATTTTCACAAGAATTTAAAAACAAATGTACTGGAGATAAAAAAATTATATTATGTTGAACAAATCCACTAGCACTGTACAGAGCATCTGTCCAAAACAGAAAAGTTATTTGGAAAGTTAAAGGAATGACTAGTGACTTGAATTTAAATCTCAAATGTTTTGGATTGTAGATCAATTAGTTGATGGATTATTGTGAAAACTAAGAAAATTAGATTTGGAAAATTTAATCTTACAGCCTAAGAAGGGAAGAATAATTCATGGAGACCAATTCACCCTTCAAAGGCTTATAAAAATCAATAATATTCTGTGAATATTCCTGCAGAAATGAGAAATGGTCAATAAAAGACATCATCATTTTATTATAGGTTGTGCATTTGTTAAATTTACGACAGCAACTGAAGCCCACTCAGCCATTAGTGCTCTACACGGAAGTCAGACTATGCCTGTAAGTTATAACAATGTATGTAAAGTCATATTATTGGACTGTTCGTACTTTAAAGATATTTGCTGCTCTTTAATTTGGGTGGGAATTTCAACACAACTACATGTAGTATAAACACACCTACAATATATGTACATGTGTAACTTTCTTTATTTTCAAACTTTTCATATTACTTAATTTTTTAATTTTATTTGGCATGCTTGTGATAAATTTATAATAAAAAAGAAATTTAACAAAGCTATGATCAGTTTTATTTTTTTCAAACTGAATTCTGTTTATTTTATTCTGATATGATTTATATCGATGAAATATGTAGCCATTATTAATATAATTTCAGAATTTGTTTATGGTTTACAACTTATATTTAACGTTTAATATTACGGTAGATAAGTGCACATAGTGCATAAGTAAACCTACTTCATAAACCACAAATTATCATTGCTAGAATGCAATTTATGTTTTACATCAACAGGAACACTAATTAGGAGAAATAATTAGATTAGCTAACATATGGGAGGGTTTTAAACCAGGAATCATCATCTATTAATTAACATGATTGAGAAAACTATTTCTGGGATGCAAAAAATTGTAATTCTTCATGGGTAATTTCCTTGCCTAATAAAATATCCAGCATTAGCTAGAATCAGGAGGGATATATAAATTGTATGATTTTACTTAGGGATATTGTATATTTTCAAGATTATCAAGAACTTGTTTTGTTGTGCTTCATTAAATGAGAATTAAGTTGTCCATATTATTTATTTTATATTTTCTGAAATATATTTTAAAGTTTTTATATATGTTTTTTTATGATTTTGTTCATGGAGATATATGGAGAGTTGTCTAATTGGCACATCTATCTTCTTTTTTCTATTTGAAAGAGGAGTCTACACATTGTTGGATTATTTTACACATATTTTATTAATCCATTAATTTTGTGAACAAGTCAAGTATATGACTACAAATGAAGGAAATAGAAGATATGTTGGATTTATTTTAGGATTCAAACCAAATTAAAACAGGAAATAATAATCTGAATCAGGTAAGAAAATAAAAAGAGAATTATTTGAAGATGTGATTAATCTTTGAAATATATTTCTGTTTATCTAGGGTGCATCATCTAGTTTAGTAGTTAAATTTGCTGATACAGAAAAAGAAAGACAACTGAGACGTATGCAGCAGATGACAGGTCCCCTGGGTCTACTGAACCCTTTTGCAATTTCCAATCTTGGTGCTTACGGAGCTTACGCTCAGGTATGGTATTATTCTTTTTACTTACGATAAATTTGTGGTAAAGAAAAAAAATGAAACAGTTTTGAAACAGTATTAGTGCTATTAAATATAGAACATAATTATCTTCAGTGCAAATATTTTTTGTACATCTCAGCTTATTTCGTTTTGTTTGCCAAATTCCAATAGAACTTTAAGAATTTATAAATTTGTATATCTGAAAAAAGAACTGGATTAATCAAAACTTTAATTTTGTGGATCTTTCACTTACCTACAATTACAATTGAAATTTATACAATTTATACTATTTAACATTTTATTATTACAATTAAACATAAATTAAGGTTATTGCAATTAATATTAATGCATTTACAAATTACAATTAATATTATTACAATTACAATTAATACTATTACAATTACAATTAATACTATTACAATTACAATTAAATACTTAACATTAATCATTTCAGATTCCACAACAACAAGCAGCACTGATGGCTGCTTCACAAGGAGCTTACTTGGCTAGTCCAGTAACCTCCCTCGGTCATATTCCACAGATTGGGGCGCTGGCCGCACCCAATGGTATCTCTACCAATGCACTGACCCCAACTACAGCCACACTGGCTCTTTCTAATGGTATGTCTTGTTTGTTTTTAGTTGATTGATGCACTCATTACATAGTCAATTTCAATATTCTTTTGAAATTGTTGTTATGAAAGATTTTTCATGCCTCTTTATTTCAGTAATTTATTTCATCTTTTTAATACTTTTTGATAATAAGTGCAGTTTGTTCGAATAATGGGTTAATTTTGGAACTTACTTGAAAAACAAAAAAATCAAATATTTTCTGACCATTTTTTTAAGCGTTAAGATGTGCCAACAGGAGCAGTGGCTTAATGAATCATTACATATAATATAAGTAAATCAACTGGCTTGTGAACAAGAATTAATACAACATTCTGTTTGTATTTTAGGTGCTGCCACCTTAAATGGTGCCCCTCCCAGTGTTTTGTCCCCCACATCAATGGCAGGTTTCCAAATGCAACAGGCTAATGGACAAACACCAGAGATTTATGCTAATGGTATACCTCACTATCCTGGTGAGTGCCAGCTTGTTGATATAGGTATGTTGTATTTATTCACTCACTTTTATAATTTATTATCTCCCCTTAATGTATCATTATCTCCCCTTAAAAATAAGCTGTCATTTTAAAATTGTAGATAATATACTATTTTAATCTACATTTTAATCAATTATTAAGATTAAGAAAATTCAAATACAAAAAGATAAAAAAAAAAAAGGAATGAAAACATTTGTTTGATTTTCTGTATGTAAGAACTTTATTTCCCCCTCTAATTATTAGTGAGAATTTTATCAGCCAATAATCTTGCGAACCATTAATGATTTTTACCCATATAACAGCAAATGACATATATGAGTAAATATATTCTTTCTACAAATGAATATGTATAACAAAATAGAAAACATATTGTGCATTTTTTTATAAAATTAATTCATCTGAGTAACCTCCCCTTATAAAGCAAAATTTAAAACTTTTTAAATTGTAAAACCAACAATGTACAGTATTTGTATTCATAAGATAAGATAACATATATTTATAAATGATGAGTCTCTCGAAAAAATGCATACTACTGTAGCATCATAATTTGCTGATATCAAAGCTCCCATACCACCCTAATAATAATTGAACCAAAATAAGTTTGAACACATTATGATTTTATCCTTTTTTTCCTCAATGTAGGTTATGACCCGCATTCACACTTTCAGACGTTGACAGGTATGTATTATTGCTCAAGATATAATTCAAAATGGCAGCTTGTTATATAGGGGAGATAACTCACTTTTACACTTGTTATATAGGGGAAGATAACTCACATTTACACTTCATTATTTTTCAAATGTTAAAAAAACTGAAAAAAATAAAACAAAGAGAATCTGATTTAAATACAATATGATATTTGAAATTTTATGTTTTACTGCACTGCATTTCAAAATCTATTTATATTGTATGTTATATTTGAATTGTTGAACTTCGAAAACAACCCATGTTATTGATTTAATTCAAGTCTGCTTTTACACTAGCATCCATTTTATTGCTTAGTTTGTTTACTGATAATAAAATTCAATCTTTTTAAATTATTTCTTGGGCTGAAACTTTGTTTATGACATCTCCCTCCATATATCTGGTATATTTTAAGTTCTTTTTTTTGGGGGGGTGGGGGGTGGGGGAAGAGTTATAATTATGTAGAAAAGCTAACAAGACACTCCACAACTGAACTAAAGGAAATTTTATGATCAATAATTTCAGTGAACAAACTTTGCTTTCTTATGCTTTATTTATGTATATATTCTTTAGCTTGCATGCTTTATATCATACATATAACCTGCGTTTTGACTAAATTTAAAGATTTAGCGAAAAAGATTTGCTCTATTTAATTAACATTAACTCTAAATCTTTTAATCTAACATTTTCTTCTATTATGATTATGTTTGAGATCTGTACATAACTTACTTATTCAATCTATTATTATTTTATTGATTCTAACCCAGCTACTAATATTATATTTAGTTTAAGGTGGTACCCAACACTTTCACTAAAATTAATTTGGCTCATTTAATTTTCATACAATTTTTACAAAGTATTTACTTTGACCCTTTAACAAAAATATAAAAAAATGAAAAAATTTGAACCAAGCGTTTTATCAGAAAAATTACACTGGTTATATAGCAGTTTGACAAACACTAATTTTGATCATCGAGAAGCTTTATATTGCCTTCACAACGCAACGTAATTAAAACGTTTAGCTGATATTACAAAGTTATCTCCCTGTAGTGTTAGGTACCACCTTAATATATTGCTTTTTCTACTCTAGTTGCTTCCAATTGACAACATTGGTTATTTATTTCTAACTTTCTACATTAAGTTATTTCTAGCTTGCTTAACCCTCTTTAGTTATTTTTGCATGTGCTAACAGCTTGGACTAACCTTTTATTTTCTAGCCCGTAACATTTCTCTACCTGTTACAGCCCAAGTAGCCAATGGAGACCCAATCCAGGCATATGCTGTCCAAGCTTATCCAGGAATTGGTAAGTTTATACCCTAGTTAAAACTAGTGTTTACAAAATTGAGTGAATAAATACAATTATTGTGGATTGGGAAAAAATTACGTTTTCATCAATATGTTCGATTGATGGTTTTGGCAAAGTCAGTTTTACCATCAACTCTAAATATTTCTTCAAGACAAAAATCAATTAAATGTTTAAAAAAGTCAATAACTGATAATGAGCCAAACATGGACATGTGAATAGTTAAAGTTTATCAATTTATTATTTCATTAGTGCAGAAATTTAACTGTTATTCTTCAAACAGTTTTCAAATTATTGGCTTTCTGTTTTATTTCTAATAGATATGAATATTTCAGCTTACCCAGCTTTTGGGGCAATCCAACAGACCCTTGCAGCACAAGCCGCATTATTACCAACGGCTCAGAAGGAAGGTAAGTCATTTTTTTATTGTGAATTATCTCCCCTTTGATCATTTGAAAATTTGGAAAAAGTATGTAAATTACCTCCCTTTGATCATCAACAATTACAAAAAATGAAGATTATTTTGATCTTTCTGAAATAGATATAATAGATATGTATATTGTTGACTTACCACAATACATGTAAGACACATGCATGTTTTTCTATAAATAGATATGTTAAAAATAGAATATCTATAAATAGATTAAGGGGAATTTATTGACAACTGTTAAACACTTTCCAATGAAATATTTCAGTTATCCCCCCTTTATCAGCAAATAAGCCAGTAGTTAAATGTTTTATTTTTTTGAAAAGTAAAGAATGAAAGTTATTTCAATGATAATGTAGAATTATAAACATTCCATGACAAAAACATAAAATTTAGGCATATGGAATTTCTCTTTACCAACATTTACATATAATTTGTTTGAATTTGTAATGAACACATAATTTGTAATGTGACCATGAATTGGATGTAATGTTGTAATTGAATTATTGTTATAATGATGCCAATGTTTTAATGTGGTGCATGCTTATGTCTCTACTCTGTAACTATAGTACACTACAATAATACAGCACTAATCTTGGTTTCTAAATGAAGAAATTTAATTTGTATGACTGTCATTTAAAAAAATCAGTTCAGAGACCTAATTGTTAAAATAAATAAACTACAGACATTTTCTCACATTTTAAAGCTATTAATCTGTTACAAAAGTCAAAACACCAAATAATTTAGTTCACGTAGTTTCCAAAAGAAAATCGATTTATTTGACAAAGAGAAAATGAAAGCCTCATTCCAGTAAGAAAAGATGTTGATAAAAGAGATGCACGGTCATAAAGAACAAAGATATTATTTCAAAACTAACTACAAAAGGCACATTTTTTCAGAGATAATTGATAAAATTACATTTAAGGGAGCTACCATTTGATTTTTATGGGGGGGCTAGGATGAAATTTGAAAAAAATAGGCAGGACAGGAGTTTTGAGTAAAAAAAAAAGGCAGGATGAGACACTTGCAAAAAAAAAAAAGTCAGGACGACAATTTAGGTAAAAAAAAATGTCAGGATAAACTAAAAAAAAAAAGGCAGGACCAAACAGAGTGAAAAATAAAACGGCAGGACAGAGATTACAGCTAAAAAAAAATGCAGGACAAAATTTTTCATCCTAACCCCCCATAAAAATCAAATGGTAGCTCCCTAATATACATGTATATAGAAATTAACACTAACTAACTTCTAGTTGTCATAGACACTAACACTAACACTAACTTCTAACTGTCGTGACAGAGTCTTTCAAGTTTGTTGTACAGTATTTGCATATTTCATACAAGGACCGTTACAAAGTATGGTCAGATTTTCATACTTTGAAACAGTTCATGTTATATTTAGGTTTCACTGCAGTCTTATAATCCAGGGGTGTGGAAATGCTATGCCCGACTCGCCCGACTCGTACATTTGAACAACCGGACAAGTAATTATTTTTGTCTTGGTTGCCCGTGGACAAGTAAAAAAATATACAAGACAAAGTTCAAATCCAACAAAAACATAAAATTAATTTCAAAACGTATAAAAATGTTTAATTCATGTAAAATAAACCAATGTTCAGCAAGTGAAAATATCAATGTTCATGACGATAAATATTACATGATACTGGAAATAGATCAATTACCAAAATAAATAAAAATAAGTATGCGAACCAGAATCGCGTAACATTGCATTGGCTTTGTCCATTGACCCGGGATCGTCGATCAAGTTTCAACCATCATTTACTAAAAGTGTCATTTCTTTAAATTTTGTATCGAGATTCAGATTGATAAATTAGGATTTTGTCTTATTTATAGATGAAAGGTCAACATTATTTGTTGTCAAACTGATAAATAGAAGGGACGCTTTAATTGCACATCAAGACAATAAATAAATAATCAAGAAAAAACAAGTGTGGCAGTTGAGAGAAACACCACAAAATCAATAGTTAATCTATTATTTAGTTTACATTTCTTCAATCACTGTCCTCAAATTAATTATAATTATTATGTACCTACTGGCTACAATTGTTATTCCAAAACTGCTGCAAAATTGTCCTTTACATGTCATTTCATTGGTTGGTTTGCTGTTAGGTTTCTGTCCCATTGATGTTAACCCATTTCCTACTTTTCTAAATTTGGGACACATATAAACAAATGGATTTCATTTGTTTGTGATGCACAATAGTGCTAAGTAAGAATCCTATATTAGCTAACAAGAAATACTTCAATATTTATTGGGATCATCAGGGCAAGTAAAAAAATTTCCGGACAAGTTAAATTTTTAGTTTTACTTGCCCAGGGACAAGTGCTCACAACAAATATTTCCACACCCCTGTATAATCCATGAAATATTAGTGGCCCCATAATATAATACCACCTTCCATTTTAAAAAATAATAATTTTGATATTTGTTTACTATATATTTTGACCAAAGGTCCTCATTGCTATCCCCATAGATAAAAAGATTTACCAGGACGACAGTATCATCATCCTACATAATCTTTGAAAAATTACTACATGTATTTACATGAAAATCCAGAAGGACCATGGTTAATATTCAGATTAAACCAACTAAAGCTGTTTCTGCATATACTTTTATATTTAATAAACATAATTTTATCTTCTTGAAAAAATTTTTTACAACCCAAAAATAAATATAAATCAAACTACTTTTATATATTTAATTATTTAATGTTTTTTTATCTATGAATGATAAAGTCCCTTTTCAAACATTTAACCATCATCTGTGCTCCTACAGAGGTGTTTAACAACCTTGACTTACACAGTGGGTATATCCTGGTTGATAAGACACTTGGTATTCTGCCCTTGACTCCCATAGTGGGTATAGCCAGGTTGATAAGACATTACTCTGGCGGTTGATAAGACATTACTCCCACGGTGGGTATAGCCAGGTTTATAAGACAGGTGATACCTATGTTGTCTATACTGTAGTGTTTGACTCTGTTGTGAACCCGTTTTAATTCTGTATATACCCAACAGTTATACTTACAGGTCCAGAGGGATGTAACCTGTTCATCTACCACCTGCCACAGGAGTTCGGAGACGCAGAACTGGCTCAGATGTTCATGCCATTCGGAACCGTTATTAGTGCTAAGGTTTACGTTGACCGTGCTACTAATCAAAGCAAATGCTTTGGTAAGAATTCTGATACTTTAAAAGGGGTGGGGTTGCAATCTGTATGTTTAAATTTTGGTTTGAACTAAGTCTAGTTTCAGTGTTTTTGGAGGGGGTGGGGATTTGCTTTCTTTTAAGAATTTACCATTTGTTCATTATTTACAAAGTTGGAGAAGGGGGTATTGTTGATTTTAAAGTTTTGATACAAAATGTGATTCTTTTTGACAAGGGGAGAGGAGGGTTGAGGATTTGATGTTTATAGTTTATAGTTTCGGAAACAGTATAATTTGTTTCTGTGACAAGAGTTGGGGAGTAGATGTTGATTGGAGACAGGATATGATGCAGAAAAGAAAATATTTGCAGATCACTTATAGATGTTTATACAATTCATTTCTTGTTGCATACTTTTGTTTTTATCTATTTACCAATGAAAGTGAATTATTGTCAGTTACTAAAATTTTAAATTATATAAAAGATGTTTGAGTCTTTTTTTAGGCTTCAATTTTTATAGTGGTTACTTTAATAAATTTGTTTCACCAATATAGATAAGTAATGTTTTCTGTAAATGATAGTTATTCTTTTTCTTTCATAAAAAAAAAGAAAATTTTCACTGAAATATTAATTTCTAGGAAAAAGAGTGACTGACAACTTAATTGAAGTGATGTTAAAACTTCGTCATAAATTTGTTTTTTCAGGATTTGTCAGTTTTGATAATCCAACAAGTGCTCAGGCTGCTATCCAGGCTATGAATGGATTCCAGATCGGTATGAAACGTTTGAAGGTACAGCTTAAACGCCCAAAGGATGCCAACAGACCATATTAGACAGCAATGTTCTTAATTGGTAGGTAAAATATTGGATGTGTTGTTATAGAATGTTTACTAATTATATATTTTCATAGATTTTTTGGTTCACTGAGTTCAAAGATGAGTTTGGGTGAAAAATCCTTATTAGGGAAACTGGTATTCTTTAACTTTTAGCATATATGTTTAGTCCTTGAATTGTGGGTTAAAAACCAGCAAAATATCTCTGATGATTTATTCTAGATTAGAAATTAATTTCTTTTTTTGTGACAAAAAAAAGTTCCTATCATTATCATGATTATGTTTATTTCATCCTGTGATGAAAAATTTAACGTACATGTTCAGACACAACTTACCCTCTTCAGAAATGTAATAAAGTAAAAAAAATCACTTAAACAGAAATCAAAATGTATTCTGTTTTAATAATTACCATTTTGAGTTCACCTTATTCTAAAAAACAGTACTTTTTAATTCAGTATTCTTAAAAAAAACCCATACTATTCAATATTTAGTTTTACTTATAACATATAAGAAATTCTTTTCAATTAAGATTTTTCTTAGAAAAAAGATGTACAATTGAAATCCGTTCATACTAAAAAAAAAAGACATACAATTCAATTTAGTTTATTTAAACAAAAACGGTGTTCTATTAAATTCAGTTTATTCTTAGAAAAAGAAGACATACTATTAAATTTAAGTATATTCTAAAAAAAAAAAATAGAAGGTACACTTTGTGTGGTAACATTTGATCACATGATATTATCGTATTATGTAACATTTGATCACATGATATTCCCCTATTCTGTAACATTTGATCACATGATATTCCCCTATTCTGTAACATTTGATCACATGATATTCCCCTATTCTGTAACATTTGATCACATGATATTCCCCTATTCTGTAACATTTGATCACATGATATTCCCCTATTCTGTAGCACAACTGGACAAGTCCAAAACTTCAGGACATGTAGGGGTTACAGGATAGTAATAGAAAAATGTGTAAGTCGGTGAACGGTGTTGGTCGGTTGTAAAAGGTGTTAGATGAATCTTTCGTGTAGTATATCTGGTGAAAATTGTTGCTTCTTGGTATTAATCCAATTATACATGTGTATGGTGTTCAAGATTATTTTACCATCAGAAGTCACATGACCTGATTTGAAAAGTCACATGGTTTAGAACATGGTAGAGAGATGATGATAAATAAAAAGCACTGCTTCATCTTTTTTTATGTAGGAGACCATAGGCTTCAGTGTAATTATTAGAATTTTTTTCCCCTTTATATTAACTTCAGTAAAAAAATTAATAAATTCAAATACAGAATAAACATTTTAAGCATCTTATTTTCAATAGATATAGGAAAATGTGGTACATATTTTCCTTTGGCCTTTTTCAGTTGTTACATTCTTGTACTGGGAGGTTTTTATTACAAATTATTTTCACTTTTTTTCTACTAGCAAAAAATACATAGGGGAGGGTTGAGATCTCATAAACATGTTTAACCCCACTGCAATTTTGTGCCTGTCCCAAGTCAGGAGCCTCTGGCCTTTGTTAGTCTTGTATGATTTTTGATTTTAATTTCTTGTGTATAATTCGGAGTTTAGTATGACGTCCATTATCACTGTACTAGTATAAATATTTTTTAAGGGGCCAGCTGAAGGACACCTACAGGTGTGGGAGTTTTTTGCTACATTGAAGACCCATTGGTGGCCTTTGGCTGTTGTCTGCTCTATGGCCGGATTGTTGTCTCTTTGACACATTCCCTATTTCCTTTCTCTATTTTATAAATAGATTGAAAATTGTTTTTGTTTCAAAGTATTTAGATGACTAAAAGTTTAATTTTTAAGAATAATTATATATGGGTAATGATTCTCTTGGCCTCTTGTTTCACATATTTTCCCCGATATTTTGGTGTAAGGTGTCATCATTCTACCATGTTATAAATGTGACGGATATCAGACCATGTGACCTGTGATTGTTATTTACAATAAAGCTGTACATAATAGGAAAGAATGACAGTCTCTTATTAATCAGATTTATAATATTATTTTGAAACTCAATTTCTAAGAATTCACTTGTTGCTGTTTTTAACATGAAATTCTATTCTAGATTTAGAAAATGAAACCAACAATTATTATTTCTAAAATCAAAACACAACATTTGGATTTAATAAAAATTTGAAAACAACATGTTTGATAATTTATTATATTGATAATGAAATTGTCTTCATATGAAATTTTTATTATTAAAAAAAGTTAGATTTTTATTTCTGTGTCATTTAGTCCTTCTAATGTCAGCTATTGTTGATAAAACATATGATTTCTAAAATATTTTTATGAACTGTTTAAATCTTCTCATTGGGAAACATTTTAAAAGGAATGTTAAATATTGTCAGAAGAGAAGATTTAAACAATGGATATTTAGATCATGCAAAAGATATTGGAGTTAAATCTGTAATATATGTTTTATTTATAGAAAAACCTGGTTAGCGGCACCAAATATAGTGCCAAATTTAAAATAAAAAAATTATTACAGATTTATTCAGAAAATGTCTTCCAACTTTTTTTCAATGTTCTAATCACTAAGATTTAGTTGGTCGACGTGAGCATTTTTATAACACCCAATTTTATTTCATTCACGGCTTTGTGGTCACAATATTTTTTTCAATTTTTTAGATTTTTTTCATATAAATTTTGTGAAGTTTTGATATTGTACAGATTTTGTGAATTTTTGCATGTTGATATCATTAATAGAAAATTAACACTTTTAAAACTTTCAAAATATTAGATATTTGAAACTCTTTTAATAGATACTTTTTTCCTACTCTTTATTTGTTTAATATTTCAGTACCGGTACATAATTTTAATGAAATATTTCCTATTTCCTATTTACAATTTTAATGATTTATTGCTTTGTTTCAGCCTTGCATCCTAAAATTACCCCAGATAATTCTAGATGTTGATATTTAGTCACTTTTACATTTGTTTTTCTTTTCATTGAGATAATGTTATTGTGTACACTTGGACATGTTTATACAAAAGTAAACATGTTGAGAAAAAAGTTTTTCTAACCTGAACTTTTAGCAGATTAACCATGCTTGTTGAAAAATTGTTGAAAACAAACATGTTCCAAGGATTTTTATTGTGTTAAGCACATCTTACACCTGCTTACATAGAAACTTTATGCTTATGAGTCCAAATTATGTAAACATGTTTCTTAAAAGTTCTTTTTCTATTCCAGATACCCCAAATGGGACCCCAATGGCACAAGAGTACTTAAGAAGAGGCCTAATCACAAGGTTATTGGTTTGTTTCCAGTTATGGAACAAATTTTGTATATAGACCCTTATTTTTCACGAACGAAATCCCACCATTGTAGGTTTTGTAAATACATAGAATAGATATACTTAATTTATTTATCTTAGCATTTAGTCCACCTTAAATTATTAATTTGAATACAATTCAAAGTTTGATTTTTTATCATGCCTTCTGTAAGCATACAGTCTTGATGATTTTTTAGAAGCACAACATGTTAAATTAAGCTAAGTAGATGTATTGGCCATTGGTATTGTGAAAAGAAAGACAGAAGAAACATACCAAATTTCAAAATTTAATGCTGGGTACCGTCTACAGTTGTGTACAATACGCCTCCAATATTAACAACTGATAAGTGTGGTATATACAACCAAATACAGTATGTTTTTTAAACGTGAATGAACAATTTAAAACATTTTATAGATTGTGTGCTTACAGAGGTGGACAAAAAAGATTCTATTTTAAGAATTGTTATGAATATTTATAAGGAGATTACTATTTGTTTATTTATTATGATGTTAAAAATTGATAATATTTATATATTTTACAATCTTTGTTAAAGTTCATGCCCTCTTCAAGCAGAGTTTAGATGGATTAAGTTCTTACGACATTCCATTTTTATATTGGTATGTTAAATCTGTGAAACAGTTCATTGTTATGGAGTAAAATTGTGTATTTGTAAAGATGTATCTATCTTTTTAAACTCTTGTGAGACATACTTTTCTATTGGTTGTTGTCTGTCACGTGACACATTTATTGTTGTCATGGTAACCAAGGCATTTAGGATGTATTAGATAAGATGACTGGTCAATTTATTTATTTTTTGTGACTATGGTAACACCAAGTGTTGAATGTTGTGGTTCAATCACATTTTATACGTGTCTATTAAGTAAAGTTTGGTAATTAAATAGCTTAAATTTTATCATTTTAATTTTAAATTGAAGAGGGCATTGAATAAAAAATTATTTTTGTATATATTTCTCTTGCATTCCTTATTAATATGAAGTCGTGTTTATTATTTATTGAAAACTTATTTATTTTATTATTCATCATATTATCATTGAATTAGAGAGCGTCCATGACATGGATCATCTGTATCATTGAGATGTTTTATATTGTTGAAAAAATGCTTGATAAGTTGACAAAAATGATGAAACTTTATATGACCTGGTTTAAATTAAGTCCTGCATGAAGTTAAAGAGAATCAAGTTTATAACTTTGACTGGGTTTTGAAAAGATTTCATTGTTTTGTCAAACAAGGGGTGTAAATGATTGAAAGTTTTATATCATCAGAAATATTTAAGATAGCTTCTATTTTGTTATTTTTGCTGTACAAATTCCTTAAAAATGATATCATATTGAAATATATATATATATCAATTCTGTTTTTCATATAAGACATATTTTAAATAGACCAAAAATTACAATTTTGTTGAGATTCAAAGTTCCACATCAAATCTGTTTCTTTTATCTTGGATATTTTTGTTATGAAAGGTTATTTGCTTTATTATTTTTGCTATTCTGCATCCCTTATAAGTCTTATTCTGTATGAAACTAAGGGAGGTAATCCATACAATCAAGGGGACATAATCCATACAAACAAGGGGACATAACTTATCAGAAAGGTTATTTGCTTAATTATTTTTGCTATTCTGCATCCCTTATAAGTCTTATTCTGTATGAAACTAAGGGACATAATCCATACAAACAAGGGGACATAACTGTTAGTAGTTATCAGTCAGTTTCACAAGAAATTAAACTTTAAATGTGTGTAGGTTATGTTTGTTGACAGAATTGCATATAGTTTATTTGAGATCAGGAACTGTTACTGTTAAACTTTTGTTATTTGGGTATTCTGTTACTATCGTTGTGAACATATTTTGAGCTTAAAATTATTGAGGCTCCCATAAGGATAATTGTAATTTATTATTATTTGTGATAAAAAGGAAATGAAATTAAAAAAAATAGAATACGATTGAACTTTACATGCTTGTAGAAAGTTGTCTCATTGGCAATCATACCACATCTTTTGAATAATAAATGACCATATTAAGATTATCCCTTATGGGGGCCTTACTGTTATAAAAAGAAATCGGGCCAGGTTGCAATAAATGAGAGAACATACTCCTTGCCATGTTAAAACATTGTAACGTAACTAGTCAATTTCTGTATACAAGTTAATGAATGAAATGGTTAACAAATTTAATATTGTAATCATGGTACAATGTAATAGCATATTGTTAAATTTCCACACAGTTAGTGCTTTAGATGTCAGGGGACATTTATGCTTTGTGAGCAGCAGTCATACAATTGTTGTATTTTGTATTTTTCTTTTATAACAATTCCAATCTTCTACATGGGGTTACCTCCCCTGGTGAAATAAATCAGTTAACTTTTAATTATTTTTTATATTAATGTTCCACATTGTAATTTAGAAAATCAGTATATTTGACATGAATACATTTTTAGTGTTCTTTTGTTAGGTGTTTAATTATCGCTAAAATTCTTGAACATGATTTATAATGTGTAGAAGAATATTTTGTGACTTTTAATAGTGTAATAAAATTTTGTATTATCTGGAACAAGTTAGGACTGACTGCTGCTCTACAAACCTAAAAGTGCTCCAATTAACTATGTGTTTCATGGGACGGTGTTTTTCCACTACATTGTATCATATGGTGATTGTAGTCTTCATGGGACGGTGTTTTTCCACTACATTGTATCATATGGTGATTGTAGTCTTCAACACATGTTTTTTTTATATAAAATAGAAAGAGAATTTATTAAACATTTGTATCTACTTTTACAAATCAAATAAGTGTACTAAATTTCTTAACTCTAGACAATCAACTATCTGTCGTTTTTTTAATCTAAAAATAGACATTTGTGTTACCTTATATGGCAATGTTTGAGATGAGGTCATTTCCTCTGAAGCATTGTGATATAGAGATAAGATAGATTGTCACAGTTTTATATGTTGTCAGTGAGCCGTTTAAGAACAAAGTATTTGACACACTGTTGTGGGTATTTTAGCAGAGTTTTAGTATAAGTGCAATATTACTTTAGAATAAAATGTCTCTAGTCAAAAATTTCACCACAGAATTCTTTCTTTTCTGAAATGTCTCTGAAAAAAAAATCTTTTAAAAAATCTTTGTTTTTATCTTTACAATTGAAATAGATTCTGATCACTTTTTGACTAACTAATGAGTTTGAACTGTAAAATTTTAAATGGGACCAAATTAACCTGTTACAAGACAGCTATTACTATTTCATCTGTTGTCAGTTTTCTTCCTTCTATCTGACCTAATTTAAGGTCATTAACCTACTTTCTACAGGAATATTTATTTCATATGTTTACATCTTCATACAGAATTCTGTGGTGTTATTTTGTCTAATAAAGTGGTGCAATATTTATTATTTTTTACATGTTTTAGTTTTTTGGAGGACAAAGAAATCTCAGAATTTTATGACCTTTTGACCTTTGAACTTGTCAAAGTCAAGGTTGAAATTTACATAATTTGTTTTAATGTGTAATGTATATAATGAGTCATATTGTTCATAATTTTTATGGTTTGATGAAATTTTAATTTATAATTTTAATTTAAAATTTAGAAAAAAGTTCACGAACTTAAATTTGAATATAATGATTCAATATGTACATAAATTCATCTGTAAATAATCATATAGTTTAGTTAAATTATTATAATAATGGTCCTCATCTAATTAATTGGCTGTCATAAGCTTCCCTTACGTTGGTATAGAATTCTTTTCAAGAGAAATGTTCTCAAAACTACTTTTATTTTTTTTATGATAATTGTTGTTCATTCTTCATTATTTAGTAAAACTGTTAAATTAGTCAAATTCTGTAATAATCTTGAAATTTCACTGTCATATTTGTACCTGGAGTTTTTCATTGCCAGATTATTTTTAAGTAACAAATCGGTTGAGGACCAGACATGAATATATTTTGTATATATGAAATGCTATTGAGAACTGAAACTTCACACTGTACCTGAAGTTTGTTCATCCATGCTCAAGTCATATCATCACAAATAAAAAAAGGTCAGTTAATGACAAATTATGTCTTCTTTTTTATTACCCTGATGGCAGCCATCTTGAATGGATAACATATTACTGTTTTCATTCTAACAGTGAAGTAAAATCCTAAAAAAAACTGAACTCCAACGAAAATTCAAAACGGAAAGTCCCTAATTAAATGGCAAAATCAAAAGTTTAAACACATCACATGAATGGATAACAACTGTCATATTCCTGACTTGGTACAGGCATTTTCTTATGTAGAAAATGGCGGATTGACCAAGACACTGTAGAAGACATTTCATTGCTAATTTATACATACAAATTATATGCACAAAATGGCAAAGAAAGGAGTTAATAATGAATGACACACATGCATACAAACCAAAATCTAATCTTCATCTAAAAGTCAAAACTAAAGCATTCAAATTAAGTAAAACGAAAAAGGTTCCACCTCTCTACTCCTTTGGATATGGATGCCTCGAGTATGCACAATTAACATTGTTAAAACAAAATTCATAAAATTTAAACAAAATGAATCAGATATTTTGGTACAAAGCTGCATCATGGTAATTACATAGTCAGGCTAATAACCATGTACATGCGTTTTAGTTGGTGCTGTGAAATTCAAAATTGAGACCATGAATTTTTGAGATATTTGGCTTTAAGAAAAAGTTCAAGGATCAAGATCACAGTGACCTGATTTTAGTATTTGAAACATCTGGATCCCATAATGCTTCTACATACCCCAGTTACGAAGTGTTTTTGTTACATACCCCAGTTTTGTCAATCTAAGTCTGACCAAAAATATGTTATACACCATGAACAAACCAGACAATGTTTTACTACCACAAGGGTCAAAGGACAAAGTGGACTTCCATATGAAGCTTCTGTACACAAAGTTTTTTTTCAATTCAAGTGCAACTGAACTAAAATTATGCAATGTACACAAATCTAGGGGTCAATGGTCGAAATCAAGGTCATAGTAACCTGACGGAAACATAACACACCTATCCACAATGCATCAACATACCAAGTTAGGTCAACCATAGTTTGATTGTACAACTGTTTTGAGCCGTATACAAAACACAAATCAAACAATGTTTTAGTATCAAGGGGATCAAAAGATAGAGTGACCTGACAACATGATTTTGACAGCATGGTAAATCTAAGTTCTATGGTTCAAAAGTGATGTTCATGATGGACAAGGTTTTACGTTAAGGCAAGGTCAAAGTGTCCCCACTTTGCTCTATAATGGCTCACTCCTAGCCAAAAATGCAACTGTATTTCAATATTGGTTTATCCAAGTTTTACTGTACAAAAGTTGACACCTTCTAGACAAAGATGCAAATGTATACCAAGTTGGTTTATCCAAGTTTATATGTACAAAAGTTGACACCTTCTAGACAAAGATGCAACTGTATACCAAGTTGGTTTATCCAAGTTTTACTGTACAAAAGTTGACACCTTCTAGACAAAGATGCAAATGTATACCAAGTTGGTTTATCCAAGTTTTACTGTACAAAAGTTGACACCTTCTAGACAAAGATGCAACTGTATACCAAGTTGGTTTATCCAAGTTTTACTGTACAAAAGTTGACACCTTCTAGACAAAGATGCAAATGTATACCAAGTTGGTTTATCCAAGTTTATATGTACAAAAGTTGACACCTTCTAGACAAAGATGCAACTGTATACCAAGTTGGTTTATCCAAGTTTTACTGTACAAAAGTTGACACCTTCTAGACAAAGATGAAACTGTATACCAAGTTGGTTTATCCAAGTTTTACTGTACAAAAGTTGACACCTTCTAGACAAAGATGCCAAATGTATACCAAGTTGGTTTATCCAAGTGCATATGTACAAAAGTTGACACCTTCTAGACAAAGATGCAAATGTATACCAAGTTGGTTTATCCAATTTTTACTGTACAAAAGTTGACACCTTCTAGACAAAGATGAAACTGTATACAAGTTGGTTTATCTAAGTTTTACTGTACAAAAGTTGACACCTCCTAGCCAAAGATGCAACTCTATACCAAGTTGGTTTATCTAAGTTTTACTGTACAAAAGTTGACACCTCCTAGCCAAAGATGCAACTCTATACCAAGTTGGTTTATCTAAGTTTATATGTACAAAAGCTGTGAAACCGGTCGACATGCATTTACCAAGGATTTACTTAAATGGGTGTCAAAGGTGACCTGAGTTATGTATATGACACACACCCAGTCCATGATCCATTTCATTAACCTGAGATCAAATTCAATGAATGTGTCCATATTATAAGGATGCCCCACTCACACTATCATTTTCTATGTTTAATGGACCATGAAATTGGATCAAAAATCTTATTTGGCATTAAAATTAATACAAAGATCATATCATAGGGAACATGTGTACTTGTAAAGCAAAATTATATCCGAGTGAAATTTGATCCGGAGGAAAAAATGTCACAGTAGTTGTTGTTATTTTTTTATCCGGAGGAAAATATTTCCCTGGGATATTTTTTCCTTTGTCGTGAAATTCTATCTGGGTAGTTAACTTATTGAATAGTTATTAGAAAAAACTTATCCTTTAAAATACTATGAAATAATAATAGTGTATTTGAAATAAAGCGAAATTGTTAAAAAAAAATGTATTATAATGAGAAATAATTTCACAAATTATCCTTGAAAAAATTTCCTTAAATATTCAAGTCAGTATCATCCTTTTAAAAAAGAAAATTATCATGAAACATAGGGAAGAAAACCAGAAGTAATTTCAAAGATCGTATTTGAGAAAATAATATCAGATCGTATTTGCAAAAATAATATCATGATTAAATAAGGTTAGTGAAATACCGATGATGTAAAAGTGAGTTGTGTTCAGATCTCAGTACAAATATACATTTAAAAGTAAGGTAGAAATATAGTTGCATTACTACTGTTAACAGTAATAGAAGAATTTGATTATGATGATATTTTTAACTATATAAATAGTTTTGTCTGGGGACAGAGATGTAGTTGTTGATTATATGGAAATCAGATAAATCATAGCATAATAATATATTGGAACAAATGCATGTTTAACAGCTGGATAGTTTTTACCTGTGAAATTTTATCTGTCTTATAATCAAGTTGTAAGTCATCTTTTTATATAAATGAATATATAAAAAATAAGACTGATGGAAAAATTTCACTATAAAATAGATTCAGAAATATATTATATTAATATCTTTAAAATATAAATTGCTCATAATTACCTCCCTTTGATAAATTATGCAAATTTGGTCTACCTTTGTGAAGTATTTTATAATTATAGTCAGGTATATAATGATTGTGAGTAACTTACATAGTAGTTAATGGGACTCTATTTCACACGGTTCTGTGAAATATAGTACGGCAAATATAGACCGGTACATACTATCTGCATAACACAGATAGATTTTCACTCCTCTGGAAAAATCAACCTGTGAAATACCATGCCTGGAAAAAAATTACCTGGACAAATTATCCTCAGGATAAAATATCACAGAGGAAGAAATAAACCGTTACATACTCAGTTTCAAGTTGATTGGACTTCAAATTCATCAAAAAACTACTTTGAACAAAAACTGAAGCAGGACAGACTGACAAAAAGACAGAATAACAAACCTATGGAAACACAAAAAAAAAAAAAAAAAAAAATGCCCCTAGGAGGGGCATAAAAAGTTGTGCACAAGACATTTTAAACTGAGTGACTGATTCAATTTGTTGACCAATTCTTTTTTAATTGCCTGAATTTTGTTTTGTGGCATTCAAGACGTGTAGGTTCATTGTTATAGATGTTTTTTTTTTATGGTTAACATAGGATTCTGATCAGATATTTATTATAAAAATAGGTCAAAGTACCAAATTATAATAATAGGTCAAATGTCCAGGTTGTAATATGTGTGAATAAATTTTGCTGAAATATAAAATTGAAAATGGAAAAGGGGAATGTGTCGAAGAGAAAACCACCCGACCATAGAGAAGACAACAGTCAAAAGCCACCAATGGGTCTTTAATGCAGCAAGAAACTCCCGCACCTGGAGGCGTCCTTCAGCTGGCCCATAAACAAATATGTGTACTAGTTCAGTGATAATGGACGTCATACTAAACTCTGAATTATACACTAAGAAACTAAAATTAAAAATCATCAACATATTGACTTAGTTCAAATGTTTGAAAAATTGAGAAAAAAATCCTCAAACAATTAATACATTGTACGTAAAGGCAAATGCACAAATTCAACATATCTGCAATCTTATCGTAATGTTTCAAGGAAAAGGGTTGATAACTGTAGAAGTTGATTTTATCATATTAAGTAGGTACTCAATTTGTCCGACATGGCCAAAAAAAAACAAACTAATATGTTGTAAAATGACTTATCTTTATTCCATTTCATAAAAATGATGATTAATTCTCTCATCAAAGAAACATATTTCTAAAAAAAACCAAAAAAACAGGAGATTCACAATAATTCAGTGGTACACTACTGTTGCCTTTATTTACAAAACAAACTAAGTATTAAGACAGTGTATAAAATAGCAAGCTTTTTAAAAGACTTATAAAAAATTGATAATTTTGTGAAAGTTTGTTAAATCATGTCAGTACCAAAGAACTGACTACTGAGCTATAAATTGATAACAGAACTTAAAAGTAGAAAAAAATTACATGTCCATGTATATAACTAGCGGATTCAGAATATCTGACTGAAAGTAAAAAATAAGACATACTTCAACTTTATTAGATGGGACAATATAAACAGAGGGTGCTTGAAAAGGAAATGACACTTTGAAATGATATACATTGTTATACAATCATACAAATAAAAAATAGATGTGATATGTGTACATGTTTGTTACAAGAATATATATTTTCATATGACAACATGCTCTGTTAGCATATATTCTGTAAGCCAAGAAATCAGTGTCAAAATAATAATGCCCTAAGTTTTAAGTTCTAGTGACCAAAACGCATAGTTAACTTACTTACCTAAAATTCTATCCTGAGAATATTTCAATATTACACTATTACATTTCTAGGTTCAGTGAATCATCAAATTGGGGTCAAAATTGGTATATAGCTGTCCAAGTTAACATCATAATGAACATGGTGTGAGTCAAGGCTCTATGTTGAAGGCCTTTCTTTGACCAATAATGGTTTAATTTTACAAATTGAAACTTGGATAGAGAGATGTCTCATTGGCAAACATACCACATTTTCTTATATCTATGTGTATTAAGTTTCAATTTGACCACAACTTAATGGTTAACTTCATTGACCAAAATCTTTAACCTGATACAATACAAATTGAAAGATAGATTCACAATCTGCATGATCTAGGAAACATAATGCCTTGAGTTTACAACCTTTATCTTTTTCAGTCCAATGAACTGTATACCTGCTTCGCACTTAACTGAAATACAACTCTCTTAACAAGAATGTGTCCATAGTACACAGATGCCCCACTCCCACTATCATTTTTCATGTTCAGTGGACCGTGAAATTGGGGTCAAAACTTTAATTTGGAATTAAAATTAGAAGATCATATCGTAGTGAACATGTGTACTAAGTTTCAAACTGATGTGACTTCAACTTAATCAAAAACTACCTTGACTAAAAACTTTAACCAAAACTTTAACCTCAACTTCACAATTTCATTTTTTATGTTCAGTGAACCGTGAAATTGGGGTCAAAACTTTAATTTGGCATTAAAATAAGTAAGATCATATCATGGGGAACATGTGTCGTAAGTTTCAAGTTGATTGGACTTCAACTTCATCAAAATCTACCTTGACCAGAAACTTTAACCTGAAGCAGGACAGACGAACATCAAACAGACGAAAGGGGAACAGAGGCACAGACCAGAAAACCTAATGCCCATAAATGGGGCATTATAACACCAAGATCAGAAAACATATCATTTGAGTTAAGAACATGACTAGGGGTAAATGACTTCATATAACTATTCTAGACAAATGGAAGATACTGTGGATTCGTTATCATTCATTGGATACCAATTTTCGTGGATTTCATGGGTATAGGTAAACCACGAAATTAAATGTTCAACGAATGACAAATTTCCCAGAGGCTTGTATGCAAACTTCGGCAAAACCACGAAATTCAATATTCACGAACATGTTAATTTACCTTAACTCACTAAAATTGGTACCCATGAAAATAAATGAATCCACAGTAATAAAATAATAATAAATGGTTAGTAATGATTCTGAAACAGACCTTATAAAAAGTTTTAATAATGTGGGATCTGAATCATGACACAAATCTCTTACAGGCAACAGACAATCAAAAATGAGGAGGACCAAATCAATGATCACTTCATGTTTTCTCATAATGTGAATTCATTATTATTCGTTGGACACCAATTTTCGTGGTTTTCGTGGGAAAAGATGAACCACGAATTCATATGTTCAACGAATAACATATTTTCAATAGACTTTATAAACATATAAAAACAAAACCACAAAATCAAATATGCACAAATATGCAGGTTTCCAGCAATCCACGAAAAAATGATCCCTACAAAAATAAATGAATCCCCAGTATACAGTTACGGGTTATTTTCGCAGGTGTATTATTTTGCGATTTTTATTGAATAAGGTATATGAAATATTATGCTGGTTTTTTTTTTTGGCAGATTCAAATCTTTTATCAGTACTATGACATGACTGTGCACTTTTAATTTAGCTTAATATATTTTGGCGATTTTGTTCTATCTGCGAAAATAAGCGAAAACTAACACCCTACGAAAATAACCCGCTTTACGGCATATATGCATATATATCTATCAAGTTTATTTCTGTTCTCATTGTCTTATTTAACAAAATACCCAGCTTCAAAACCAATCAATTCACATTTGAATCAAAACTGTTACAAAACTGATATATAAAACATATAGCACCAAAATCACAATGCTGTATACTTAAAATCCTTTGATGACAATCACATTTTTCACATCCATTATTTTCAAACTTTTCTGTTGATACAGTTGTCTATCTTTGGTATGGCACTTTGATTTGTTTCAATCAGATTCATCCCACATTGCATATCCTCGTTTCACCATTTCTTGAGCAATATTTACATCCTGTTTAATAAATAGAGTCATTCATTGATTGCTGCTTAAGGAGGCTCGCGGGTATAAAATTTTCAGAAAAAATTAAACATTTATTTTTCATTACAAATTTTATTTATTACCTTTAGTAGTTGTTACTTTATCATATGGTACAAAAATCTTTCCAAAAAACCAATTCGTGTTGGCCCTAGGTGACTTTTAAAATGTAGATATCATTGAAAAAGCTCCAAATTATCTCCCTTTGGTGCAAAAATGCCATTTTTTTGGCATTAAAATTGAAATATCTTTTTTAACTCATCGGTGACCTATATTTTTTATTGATGTTTTCGAATAAGTTGTACATAAACTAAATAATTGTAAAATTTAAACGATTTCTGTAAATTAGTTCTTTTTTTATTTCGATATTACTTCTGTTTCTCCTATTAGTTCAACAGAAAAAAAGGACATTAACAAAAATGTATGCTTCTTTCGATGGCAGATTGTGACCGTAAATGAACGGTGACCCCATTTTTTTATTTCATTTTTCTTTTAAGTATAAGATAAAGTTCATTTATAGAAAAATATAGCGAAGTCCTATATTAAATAAAAATTTCGATTTAGACCCGCGAGCCCCCTTAAGGTGGTACCTAACACTACAGGGAGATAACTCTGTAAAATCAGCAGAACGTTTTAATGACTTTGTGTTCATAAGGGAATATTTATCTTCTCAATGATCAAAATAAGTGTTTGTCAAACTGCTATATGACCAGTGTAATTTTTCTGAATAAACGGTTGGTTCAAATTTTTTGAAATTTTTATATTTTTGTCAAAGGGTCAAAGTAAATACTTTGTCAAAATTTTAAGAAAATTAAACGAGCCAAATTAATTTTAGTTAAAGTGTTAGGTACCACCTTAACATCATCCTCAGGATAAGTTTTTAATTTTGTCAAATTTAAGTTTTGTATTTTAAATGGTATATGTAAAAGATCAGTGCATTAAAGTCATAGCTCTGACAATGCGGTATGGACTTTGCTCATTGTTGAAAGTCATATGGTGCCCAGTAGTTGTTTGTTTCTGTGTTATTTGGTCTCTTGTGAGGAGTTGTCTCATTGGCAATCACACCACATTTTCTTTTTTATGAATAGTGTTTATGCATTTAGTCACAGACTTAACATCTTAATAATAAATGAACTTCATACATCTAAAGATCTGAATTATTATCATAAGAGTCCAAATTTCTTTCATTTCTCACAAATATTTATACTGTTTTAGGACCATTTTTGAGTCAAATACATTGTATATGTACCTGTTACAAAGTCAGGAGCCCGTAATTGAGTGATTGTCATTTAAAAAAATTATAGCTTACTATAGTCAGTATACTGAATGAGTTTTTGTCAATGTTCAAGGCAGAAATGACACTACATATGGTTTTAGTTATGGTCATTGTTGATGGCCGTAGGGTGACCTCTGAATCTGAATTATTTGGACTCTGAAGAACCAATGTTTAATAATTTTGGCTGTCATACCACATACATTAGTAGATTCAGGAGGGTATTCTGGGGTTTCTTATTCTTTGGTATGCAAACATTTGGTTGGAGCCCCCTTTACAATAACCAGATTGTCCCCAGGTATGTATAGGACATGCCATACCTTATCTGTGTAAGTGTCCATAAGTTCTAACACAGGTACAATACCCATATTGGCCCCAGGTATAGGAAATTACTTACCTTATCTGTGTTAGTGTCCATTAGTTCTAACACAGGTACAATACCCATATTGGCCCCAGGTATAGGACATTACTTACCTTATCTGTGTTAGTGTCCATTAGTTCTAACACAGGTACAATACCCATATTGGCCCCAGGTATAGGACATTACTTACCTTATCTGTGTTAGTGTCCATTAGTTCTAACACAGGTACAATACCCATATTGGCCCCAGGTATAGGACATTACTTACCGTATCTGTGTTAGTGTCCATTAGTTCTAACACAGGTACAATACCCATATTGGCCCCAGGTATAGGACATTACTTACCTTATCTGTGTTAGTGTCCGTTAGTTCTAACACAGGTACAATACCCATACTAGATTGGTGATGATTTATTTTCTTGGCCATTAAAACCTTCCACTTTGCAGCATAGGTCAACTCATCAAATACTTCTATTGAGTCTTCACTCCATGTATCACCTGAATAAACAAATTTACAATTCAAAATAAAAATATCTATTTATTTACGGTAAATTCATTACTATTCTTTAAGTGCCAATTTATTACTGTAGATTCATTATTATTTGTTAGGTACCAGTTTTTCACGGATTTCTTGGGAACAGGTGAACCACCATTTCAAATGTTCAACTGATTACAAATTTTCAATATGACATATGGTTGTATTATGCCGAATCTTGAAATAAAATATCCAAGTAAATGTAAGATTTTCTCAATCCATGATAATTGCTAGAGACGAAAATAAATGAATCCACAGTCAGAGTTCTCTTAGTTTTGACCTGTGTGTCCTTTGTCAGTAATTTTAGTAACAATTGTTTTATTCTCTTTGCCAAACAGATCATTTCAGCCATTTTAACAGTTTATTTACATGATTTTCGGTCACACCACTGTCTCAAGTAAGAGGAGTTTAACCTTGCTAAGATCTTAAAACGTCTGACCCAATTTGGCAACATTAAGTTTCATTTTCATCCTTTAAAATATGCTGGACAGAAACTAAAAGATCAATTTATACAATCTTAGAAATTGTTAACTCTCCTACAGCGTTGTACTATAGAAATTTCAAAACCTCATTTCAGGGGTGCAGATTATAGAGTACTATAAGAAAGAAATAAGAGAAAAACATGATTTCGCAAGGTTTCCTTACATTCTGCCATGTTTGTTACTGAAAATGTAAAGGTTGTCATTTACTTAAGTACTGAGATTTGACATGCAGCTTTATACACTTCTTTTATAAATACCAGTAAGCTTTTAAATATAACATATTTCCAATTTAAGAGGGGGGGTCCGAGAGGTCCTGATCCCGAAATCCAGCTTAAAAACATTAAATCCTGAGGTCCCAAATTCAAAGAAATTTTAATCCTGACATCCCGAAATTCAAAAAAAGAATTCCCTGATCCCAAAAGGATCAATCCCGAAAATCTTGAGCTTAATACCCTGATCCCGAAGTCCCAAAAGTCTGCCCCCCCCCCCCCCTCATTTAAGGAATAATTATGTATTTGTTATGAAAATCTTCTGCTCAAATAAAGCAGCGCTCTATTCTATTCTAATGATATGGTTTTAAATTTTAGACTACAACATTTGAAATATCCTGGAAACATGGACTGTGCTATACTTTAAAATTTTGAAAACCGCTATCCCCATTTCATGTTGTTTCACTTTTAGGCAATTATTTGTTTTTACTGAACCCTTCGTCTGAAACTTAACATTTTCTGTAACTTCCCATTAGCTGTCAGATAGATATGTACCAATGTAATTAAGATTTACTGTAAATTCAGAAATTATTGTGTGCATTTATTATTGCGATTTTGTCATTTTAGACTAAAATGCAGTCTGCACCAAAAACTTTTTCAACTCTTAGTCGGGAGACCAATATTCTGACAATTTCTTATCAGTCCAAACAAAATATTGCAAAAACTTTCTAGTCTTAATGAAATTTTACTAGTCTGAAACATCGGACTAGTGGCTAACAGTGCATACTGAATTTAAATGCGATTTTAACTTTTGAGATATTGAGAAAAATCCTGTTTAGGGACGACATCAAAAGATCAATGTAGGATAAAAAACTTAAATCAAATAATTTGGGGGTGGGGGTCAACATTGTTGCAAGTTTTGTTAATCCAAAATCGATTTTACATATATCCATATAAACGTAATTAAAGACAACAACACCCATCAATTACCGCATGGTGATTAATTTATTGTGGTCGACATGTTTCGCCAACAAGCGTGGCGTCTTCAGTACAATATTATACATGAAATCAACCAGTGAAGTACAAATTTTGCGGTTGTGCGGTTTGCCTTAACAATAGAGGTTGTTATGACGACGTTATAGATATAAATAGAAAGTGAAAGTGAAAGTAAAATAAGAATCTAGTATAGTTCAAAGAGAAAGTTAGTCAATAAAGTTATTAACGATGTGGTTATCTCCTATTCTTGCACGTCTGTGTAGTGGTCCTCATAGAAGTTTCTAGTGGTAATAATGTAGAACTGATGGAAGTAGCTCATAAAATGTCAGTTCATTTCCAAATTGGACAACACCCCATTGGCCATCCCGTACCAATTCAACTGGCTTCGCTCCGAGGGAGGTACTGCTTCCATTGAGTTAGTAAAAGGTGAAGTGTGTGATCGCCGCAATTTTGGGAATTGTAAATCTTGGTAGATGTGTTCATAAAAATTAACTTTGCTAATAAAATGTCCGTGGATGAAGCTTTTCTTTATAAATATGGTTTGTGGTTCATCTTGGTTCTGGTTCCTTCCTTTTTTCCTAAGTAAAATGCCTGGTATTCCGAATTTCTTTGACTTTGTGTACTTATGTATGGTATGTAAATCTTCAGTGATGGACTTCTTCTTCTTTGTATGTTTCTGTGGTTGCTTCTGTTTCCAAATCTCTCCTTATTTTTTCTCCGTATCTGGTAATTTTCGGCAACGAATCGAGAACTCTTTAAATGGTCTGGTATTTCGTTCATGCTGTGTGGTTGTTAGGTACAACGCTAGTTTGGCAAAGGTGGATCCTCTCGGATGCAGGGGTTCACAGTAAAAAAGTAAACTTCAACTTGAAAAATGGTGAACCAACACCTGAAGTGGTTATCGTGCGGTTGGGTAATAGCGGGTGGATACCACGCGGTATTCACAGTTGTCTTTCACTATAAAAGCAAATAAACGTAATTAAAGACAACAACACCCATCAATTACCGCATGGTGATTAATTTATTGTGGTCGACATGTTTCGCCAACAAGCGTGGCGTCTTCAGGACAATATTATACATGAAATCAAACAGTGAAGTACAAATTTTGCGGTTGTGCGGTTTGCCTTAACAATAGAGGTTGTTATGACGACGTTATAGATATAAATAGAAAGTGAAAGTGAAAGTAAAATAAGAATCTAGTATAGTTCAAAGAGAAAGTTAGTCAATAAAGTTATTAACGATGTGGTTATCTCCTATTCTTGCACGTCTGTGTAGTGGTCCTCATAGAAGTTTCTAGTGGTAATAATGTAGAAATGATGGAAGTAGCTCATAAAATGTCAGTTCATTTCCAAATTGGACAACACCCCATTGGCCATCCCGTACCAATTCAACTGGCTTCGCTCCGAGGGAGGTACTGCTTCCATTGAGTTAGTAAAAGGTGAAGTGTGTGATCGCCGCAATTTTGGGAATTGTAAATCTTGGTAGATGTGTTCATAAAAATTAACTTTGCTAATAAAATGTCCGTGGATGAAGCTTTTCTTTATAAATATGGTTTGTGGTTTATGTGGTTCATCTTGGTTCTGGTTCCTTCCTTTTTTCCCTAAGTAAAATGCCTGGTATTCCGAATTTCTTTGACTTTGTGTACTTATGTATGGTATGTAAATCTTCAGTGATGGACTTCTTCTTCTTTGTATGTTTCTGTGGTTGCTTCTGTTTCCAAATCTCTCCTTATTTTTTCTCCGTATCTGGTAATTTTCGGCAACGAATCGAGAACTCTTTAAATGGTCCGGTATTTCGTTCATGCTGTGTGGTTGTTAGGTACAACGCTAGTTTGGCAAAGGTGGATCCTCTCGGATGCAGGGGTTCACAGTAAAAAAGTAAACTTCAACTTGAAAAATGGTGAACCAACACCTGAAGTGGTTATCGTGCGGTTGGGTAATAGCGGGTGGATACCACGCGGTATTCACAGTTGTCTTTCACTATAAAAGCAAATAAACGTAATTAAAGACAACAACACCCATCAATTACCGCATGGTGATTAATTTATTGTGGTCGACATGTTTCGCCAACAAGCGTGGCGTCTTCAGGACAATATTATACATGAAATCAAACAGTGAAGTACAAATTTTGCGGTTGTGCGGTTTGCCTTAACAATAGAGGTTGTTATGACGACGTTATAGTTATAAATAGAAAGTGAAAGTGAAAGTAAAATAAGAATCTAGTATAGTTCAAAGAGAAAGTTAGTCAATAAAGTTATTAACGATGTGGTTATCTCCTATTCTTGCACGTCTGTGTAGTGGTCCTCATAGAAGTTTCTAGTGGTAATAATGTAGAAATGATAGAAGTAGCTCATAAAATGTCAGTTCATTTCCAAATTGGACAACACCCCATTGGCCATCCCGTACCAATTCAACTGGCTTCGCTCCGAGGGAGGTACTGCTTCCATTGAGTTAGTAAAAGGTGAAGTGTGTGATCGCCGCAATTTTGGGAATTGTAAATCTTGGTAGATGTATTGTTAAGACAAACCGCACAACCGCAAAATTTGTACTTCACTGTTTGATTTCATGTATAATATTGTCCTGAAGACGCCACGCTTGTTGGCGAAACATGTCGACCACAATAAATTAATCACCATGCGGTAATTGATGGGTGTTGTTGTCTTTAATTACGTTTATTTGCTTTTATAGTGAAAGACAACTGTGAATACCGCGTGGTATCCACCCGCTATTACCCAACCGCAAGATAACCACTTCAGGTGTTGGTTCACCATTTTATATGAATTTGGTTAAATATACTTACCATGAAATTACATTTATATTATATAGAATATGTTTGCTTTCACAACATGTTCTCATCGCAATTAACTAGGTGATTAAAAATTACATCCATGAGATGTACTCACCTACGTCATAGTTCACCTGTGTAACATACACTAGCTTTGGCTTTAATTTTTGCGTTCAAGAGAACGCATGTTTCTCGTCGGCAAGGATTTTTAACAGTTTACTGTTGAAAATCCTTATGTTTTATAAAAGACATTATTTGTTTTCGGAATATCGGTATACGATTAATTTAATGTGAATCAGAATACAGCGCTTCTGCCAAGTTTCTGATATGCACGTTTTTCGTCATTTTTACAGCTTACGAGTCTGGAAATACGACGACATAGAAAATGACCTTTGTTTAGCCGCCATTTTCAAACATTAAATCGGGTCCGAGGAAAGGCAGAATTTAGCTGTCAAAATCGGACATGTTACGTGAGTGCTACGTTTTTAAAAAGATATATATTTAAACGGATGTTTATTTCTTTTTTCACGCTCAGCTGACCGGATTTTCACTGCATTAGAGCAATGCTACGAAACGGGTCGAGTGTAAAGTTTGGATAAAGTCGATTGTTTACAATTTGCAGTCTGTACACGAGACTGTGTAAACACATAACTATATTAAAATCAGAATAGGTATTTTGACCAGATCTGATTGTTTTTCATGTGGAAAACGTCCGTTTGGGAGCGTATACCACTATTGTCACTAGAACCTCAATTGGTTCAGTCGATTGTTTACATTTTGCAGTCTGTTACGTGTACACCTGGTACACGAGACTGTGTAAACACATTACTATTAAATCAGAATAGGTATTTTGACCAGATCTGATTAGTTTAATGTGGATAACGTCCGTATGGGAGCGTTTACCACTATTGTAACTAGAACCTCAATTGGTTCAATAAATTTCAATCAGAAAAAGGGAATCTGCCCATTTCTGATTGTTTTATTTGGAAAACGTTCCATACAGGGAGCGTAGACCAACAGTGATACTGTTTTAACAGTTGATAAATACATCACAATCAGAATAGGGATTTTGCCCACAACTGATGATGTTTATTTGGTTAACCTTCCATTCAGGGAACATAAACCATATTCATTGAAAATAAAACGTGCTCAATGGATCACTATAGAATTAAAATAGAATAGGGATTTTGCCCAAGTCTATTTGATTAATGTTGACATGTTTCATACAGGAAACATAGGAACTAGAACAACATGCATGATTTAGAATCTGTAAGTTGCATTCATTCTAATAAAATACAGATTTGATACCTTACATAAAATTAAATCATAACTATTTATAGATTGCACATTGATATTTATGGAGCATAGAATTGCACGTGGATGATTGTTGCAAATAAAATAAATTAGAATCAGACTAGTGAATTTAAGTCCAAGTCTATCTGACTTTTCTAGACATCCTTCCACCCAGGGAACATTATGTCTACTTTTATTATATTTTAAAACAACACAAGCATAGCTAATATTTGGTTTCACATTGTTTTTTGTGATGAACCAACAGTTTAGTCAATTAACATATTTGCTCATATTGATAATATATTGAACAAGTGTCTGGAAATAGTCAAGACAGATATTAAAGACACTAAAATAATACATTGTTATCTAGTACAATACAAATGTGATTGCAGTTTAAGCATACCAATACATACTTCTTTTAAATATGTCCAGTTTGAATCAGGACAGTAATTCTTAGAAGCCTGAAATATTTTTCCAGAACAGCAAATTGCTGTAAATATTTAATTATTTTTTTACTGATAAATAATTCTCCAATGCTCTAACAGACATGGAGACAGTAAGAATGGAGCACTGTTCTAAATACAGTTGATAGCTTGTGACAACTCTTTTTACTAATATTAAATTTCATGGTCTGAGTTTAACATGAATATTATAAGTTTGAACTGCTATAACCAATTGTTTGTTTTTGTCGGCAGTAAGGAAACAAAGGCTTTTATATGTTTTTTTATGTAAACATTAGATTGTCTATTGAATAAAGAGTTTAGGGGATGCCATGATGCATTTCACAAAGACACATTCAAGGTAATGGCTTATATATTGATTACATAATTCAGAGTGTACATTGCCAATGCATATAATATAATATGTACTAATTCTGTTTTGTTTTGAGTACACCAAAAAGAGGTGATAACGTAAGACTTAAGAGACTATCTTGCCCTCACTATATGGGAATCCCTGTCAAATTATACATATATTTCTTCCAATCATGAAAGCAAAAGGAGTTTGGATGCTCTTTTAAAGATAGAAAATTATGCCTTAATTTACATCTTAAGTTTTCTAAGCAATGCCAACAGATGGGCAAGTTTCTGCTATAAGGATTCATTCATTGGGTCTGTTTTATTCTTAATGTGAGATTGGTAGAACCCAACAGTTTATGCAACGGCTACACATTGTTTTTCCTAGAGTTAAATATTGATTCAGAATTCTGAAGTATAGAGGACTCAAATATGCTGATTTATAGAAACAAGATTATCATTAATTTAGATCTTGTAAAAAAAAAATTAGTAAAATATTGGTAAATAAATAAATAAGAGTTAAAGCATTGTGGATGCAGGATTTATTTAAAATGCTAGACATGGTCTAGGAAATTGAAGTAGTTCTCAAGATTTGAAACTATCTATTATACAGCTCTTTATATAAACCTTTTATTTAGTCAGTCTTTACGAGATGCAGAAAAAAAAAGAAGAGTTTTTTTTTGGAGTAACACATGATGTACCAATATAAACATATAATATATATACATTCAGTTGGTTCTCAAATTTTAGCACCAGTGTAGAAGCAGTTAATCTAACAGCAAAATGTAGGAAAAGCAATTTATTCAAAAGACTGATTAATAGTTAGCAAATAGTTTTCAATAGTCTAAGAATAGTACATGGAAGTAAAATATAGTATGATAATTCCATGATTATATCAAATCAAATGCGAGATATTTTCTTAATATTATACCTAAATATTAAAATGTCACTGTTTATTTTTATTTTTGCTCATTATAAGCATAAAACTACAAAAATCTAGTCTGGTCAAAGTCAAGTTGTGTATTATCTACATGCAGGAAGGTTTTCCGAATGCATGTGATTTTAATCTCGGAATTGATGGTAATTATTCACTTTTCAATTTCCATATTACCAGCCAGAATAATATAAATATTTAGCATAGAGTTAGTATCTCATGCAAGAATATGCTACACAAAATTGAAATGTGTTTATTTTAAACAATTACTTTGAATTTTGTTTCAATATTGTTTTGAAAGATGTGATTATTTAAATCACATTAATTTTGTTTTTGCCAAATCTGGGGACAAATGCAAAATTCTTCTGAGTGGGTTGAAGTCACAAAATACTACCAAAAGCTGTTTGGTTTATATATATTGAATCATATCAGAATGTATAGGATTCAGATGAGGTGAACCAAGACAGAAATAAAATGAGCATTTTTGATAGTGAAACCATTTCTGAAATAACTAAGAACACTTAAGGATACTGCAAGTTAGTACAAGTGTTTTCCATATTGCCAAACAAGTGTTTTTCTTTAAATACAACTATAGAACTATATTTGACAAATTGCATTTTAGTATTTCTGATAACGAAATAATTTCTGAAATTAATATAAACAATTGTCAAGAGCAACATACAAGAGTTGTTCATTATGTCAAATTTTTGTTTCTTTAAATTTGGAACTGTACATGGCAAGATATTCTAGAAAGTTAACCGTTGTCAAATGTTAATTAGAAATATCAAAACATTTTATTTTAGACAGATTTTTCATAGCTGGAGAAAATCATCTGTTAGCATTTTTTTTAGGATTTATAAGGACAACAATCATGGCTTTAATTCAGCTCAACATCCAAATGTTCTGTGGAAGCAGTTATATCAATGGAAACATGTATACTGAAACTTTTCCACTGATTTGTCCATTTCTGTATTTTTACACTTGAGTAGTCCAATACAAAACAAAAATATTGTTCATGGTTGAAATGGTAGACATTGTATTCAAAGGTTCTACCACTCATAGAAATTTTATCAGATTTTTAAAATTTAGTCAGTTTAGAGAATTGTCATTATACAATAGTACAAGACTTCTCTTGATGAAAATATTTTATTCTAAATCTATAAAATATTAAAAGTAGTATATCTAGCAGAGAAGCAAATTCTCAGGGACTATAACTTTAAAAAAAGTTTAAAGATTAATCCAGATTTAGCATAATCATGAAACAACTTTGGTTTGAGTCTTTAATAAACTTTGATTGTATTAAGGACACCTATTTACAAAGTATATTTTAATTGATTATAATTCTTTAATTAAGTAGAAAAGAATTTATTTCGAAAGATGTGATATTGATCAGGTTATCAAAAGACGACAGCAATCATATATTATCTGTTATTATATTAATATAGAGAAAACAATGGAAAGTTAAAGAAAGGTAATAATGTTTCCAAATAAACTTAAGTTTCAAAGTGGAAAGTAATGAAATTAAGGTTGGATTAGTTCTTGTCGATTTGTACAAGCAACAAGAACAACCTATTCAGAAATAAATGCTTATTTACTGTTGCATAAATATTACAATACATTTAGCTCATAATGAAGGAGCTTTAATATCCTTATTTCTATACTGACCTGCAGATTATTTATTCATCAGATATAGAAAGATTGGGGTATTTTTATACATGTGAGTGCCATTGAGACAACTCTACATCAAGTCTATTAATTTTGCATACTTGTATTTATACAATCTGCAAAGTTTGCCATTGAAACATATAGTTATGCAGCATAGCTTCATTGTATAATAAATTCAGTAATTTCGGTTTTTACTAATATCCGTATTTTCAAAATTTAATGGAGTTACTTTTTAAAAAATTTCACATAATTTTTTATATGTTGAAATTGTATGTGTGTGAGAGAATTTATCCTCCACCAAATGAAATACTGCTTGTTAATCAGTAAATATTCTATATAATATAAATGTAATTTCATGGTAAGTATATTTAACCAAATTCATATAAAATGGTAATTTTTGAAATCTCAAGAAGAGATTTTATATGAATTTATAGGGTTAAATATACTTACCACAATCCACCACCACCCCTGGAATAAATTCAGTTTTTTGTTCACTTAACTGAAATTATTCAATTAAACGACAAATTAAAACTAAAGCTAGTGTATGTTACACAGGTGAACTATGACATAGGTGAGTACATCTCATGGATGTAATTTTTAATCACCTAGTTAATTGCGATGAGAACATGTTGTGAAAGCAAACATATTCTATATAATATAAATGTAATTTCATGGTAAGTATATTTAACCCTATAAATTCATATAAAATCTCTTCTTGAGATTTCAAAAATTACCATTTTTCAAGTTGAAGTTTACTTTTTTACTGTGAACCCCTGCATCCGAGAGGATCCACCTTTGCCAAACTAGCGTTGTACCTAACAACCACACAGCATGAACGAAATACCGGACCATTTAAAGAGTTCTCGATCCGTTGCCGAAAATTACCAGATACGGAGAAAAAATAAGGAGAGATTTGGAAACAGAAGCAACCACAGAAACATACAAAGAAGAAGAAGTCCATCACTGAAGATTTACATACCATACATAAGTACACAAAGTCAAAGAAATTCGGAATACCAGGCATTTTACTTAGGGAAAAAAGGAAGGAACCAGAACCAAGATGAACCACATAAACCACAAACCATATTTATAAAGAAAAGCTTCATCCACGGACATTTTATTAGCAAAGTTAATTTTTATGAACACATCTACCAAGATTTACAATTCCCAAAATTGCGGCGATCACACACTTCACCTTTTATTAACTCAATGGAAGCAGTACCTCCCTCGGAGCGAAGCCAGTTGAATTGGTACGGGATGGCCAATGGGGTGTTGTCCAATTTGGAAATGAACTGACATTTTATGAGCTACTTCCATCATTTCTACATTATTACCACTAGAAACTTCTATGAGGACCACTACACAGACGTGCAAGAATAGGAGATAACCACATCGTTAATAACTTGATTGACTAACTTTCTCTTTGAACTATACTAGATTCTTATTTTACTTTCACTTTCACTTTCTATTTATATCTATAACGTCGTCATAACAACCTCTATTGTTAAGGCAAACCGCACAACCGCAAAATTTGTACTTCACTGTTTGATTTCATGTATAATATTGTCCTGAAGACGCCACGCTTGTTGGCGAAACATGTCGACCACAATAAATTAATCACCATGCGGTAATTGATGGGTGTTGTTGTCTTTAATTACGTTTATTTGCTTTTATAGTGAAAGACAACTGTGAATACCGCGTGGTATCCACCCGCTATTACCCAACCGCACGATAACCACTTCAGGTGTTGGTTCACCATTTTTCAAATATATCCATATAGGTAAATTAATTTTTCCCAAATTAAGTTAGGTGGGGGTGGGGGGTCAGTGAAAAAACTATGTGAATTAAGTTTTTTATCCTACATTGAACTTTTGATGTCGTCCTTTACTTCATATAAAAAACTTATTGAGATTAGAACCCTGTTGAATTTTTTCACAATAATAAAAAACATTGCTATAATTTCTGAATTTACAGTACTTACCAACTGGTTTGACATGAGCCAGATTACACTCTATAGCTTGGAATGGCAATGTCTCAAATTCAGATCTGGAAGAACAAAAATGTTATAAGCTTATGGTATCTGTGTCAAATTACTGGTGATGACCAAAGCAAGTAACAATGATCAATATCAAGTCATTAAACAAGGGGAGATAACAACTGTTATCATTATTTATTTACATGTATATATTCTTCATTTTATTTAATCATGTAAATGTTTCAATGAACTGAGTCCACAGATAAATATTTCAAATGAGACAACTCTCCACAAGAGACCAAAATGACAAACAAATTATCAACTAATCACTGTACGGCCTTCAGCAATGAGCAAAGTCCATACAGCATAGTCAGCAGTAAATGGACCTGAAATGACAGTGTAAAACAATTCAAACGAGAAAACTAACGGCTTTATGGTTACCAAAGTAGTCTACATGCTGTTGCAAATATAAAAGTTGCCTCTAATTTTTTAAAGACACAGACCAGAAAACATTATTCCCATAAATGGGGCATAAAAAATATTCAAAGTGAATGGAAGGACAGTTTTTAATGAACTTGACAGAGTTTTGTCCTAAAATACACAAGATTAACAAGACAAAATCAAAGTGACTGCAGACACACGGAATGAGTTTAGCAGTTTTGATATTCAACAAGAAGATTATTTAAACTAAACAGATGTATTTTTATTTGTATCCATCTGATGAGTTAAGCCTTTTCAACTGATTCTTATAGTTCGTTCTTATGTTGTACTGTTAAACCACTGTTCGAGGTTAAAGGGAGGGTTTGGATCCCGCTAAATTGATCAATCCTGCCACATTCTGTATGTATGTGCCTGTCCCAAGTCAGGAGCCTGTAATTAAGTGGTTGTCGTTTGTGGCTGAGTAACATATTTGTTTTTCGTTCACTTTTCTGTACATTAATAAGGTCGTTAGTTTTCTGGTTTGAATTGTTTTACATTTGTAATTCCAGGGCCTTTTATATCTGAATATGCAGTATGGGCTTTGCTCATTGTTGAAGGCCGTATGGTGACCTATAGTTGTTAATTTCAGTGTCATTTGGTCTCTCGTGAAGAGTTGTCTCATTGCCAATCATATCACATCTTCTATTATATATGTTCAATGCTTAGATGAATAAAATTTGAACCTCAAAGGAAGTCAGAACTATTTACCTCAGTCTTCGAACCTTGTTGTAGGGGAGATAACCACTGTCTCCATCATCTACATACAACAGATCTAAAGTGTCGCCCTCTACCCCCATCACCATTGGCGCTATACTATTTACCTCAGTCTTCGAACCTTGTTGTAGGGGAGATAACCACTGTCTCCATAATCTACATACAACAGATCTAAAGTGTCGCCCTCTACCCCCATCACCTTGGCTCTATATTATTTACCTCAGTCTTCGAACCTTGTTGTAGGGGAGATAACCACTGTCTCCATCATCTACATACAACAGATCTAAAGTGTCGCCCTCTACCCCCATCACCATTGGCGCTATACTATTTACCTCAGTCTTCGAACCTTGTTGTAGGGGAGATAACCACTGTCTCCATCATCTACATACACCAACATACAACAGATCTAAAGTGTCGCCCTCTACCCCCATCACCTTGGCTCTATATTATTTACCTCAGTCTTCGAACCTTGTTGTAGGGGAGATAACCACTGTCTCCATAATCTACATACAACAGATCTAAAGTGTCGCCCTCTACTCCCATCACCTTGGCTCTATACCATGAGGTATCGTTCTCAAATGGTGCAGCTACCAGATCTCCTGTTGATGGGTTTGATACATCGTAACCCTGTAAAATAAAGGCTCTTAAACAACACAACACTGTAAGATAAACACCACTTAACATCCTCAACCTGAATGATAAATGCTATCAAACATTGTAAAACTATTAGATAAATGCTATCAAACATTGTAACCATGGAAGTAAAATTGGGAAATTGAAATGGGGAATGTGTCAAAGCGACAACAACCCGATCATAGAGCAGACAACAGCTGCATGCTATTAAACATATTACATTGTCAAAACAATTAATAACAAACCACTGAACTCTTGCTTACTAAATTATAGATTGTCAGAGTTCCCTTACCCGGTATGTTGATATATTGATATGGTTATATTTATAAATTAACTGTTTACAAAATTTTGAATTTTTGAAATACTAAGGCTTTTCTTCCTCAGGCATAGATTGCCTTAGCTGTATTTGGCAAAAATTTTAGGTATTTTGGTCCTCAATGCTCTTCAACTTCGTAGTTTGTTTGGCCTTTTTAACTTTTTGGATTCAAGCGTCACTGATGAGTCTTTTGTAGACGAAACACGCGTCTGGCGTATATACAAAATTTAGTCCTGGTATCTATGATGAGTTTATATTATTTACACTCAAACAAGATTATGTTGATTACACTCAAATAAAATGCAAGAATTAAATATGTGTTTTCAGGACAAAGAAATACAGTTGATTCTTGTTATCTTGAAGTCATACCTACCAGAGAAAAATTTTGATATACCTCTAGTTCGATTCAAACAAATACCAGAAGTTTGACAGACCAAGGGACACAACCTTTGCTTAGATTGGTAAGGCTAAAATTCATTCATATAGTTATGGGTTGGGTACCAGGATTTTACCAAGAAATACAAGAACAACGTAATTTCCCCAAAACAAACTGATATATCCCGAAAACAATATTTTTTATGGTGCTATACGGCTTGAATTAGTGTAAAAGCATACGCTTATACGGTTTAAGGCATACATAATAAATAAAAGTACACTCAATCTTCAGAAAAACATTTGTATATCTTGTATGCAAATTCCTTGTTGAAAACAATATGGTGGACATTATATTTTGTATACAAGACATACAAATCGAATTCTTGAAGTGAAATGCACTTTTATTGAGTAAAAACGAGTAATATCTTTAATAAATTTCTTTAATATTGTTAAAAGTGGTATAACACCATAAAAAGTAGCATAACACCATAAAAAATCTTGTTATCAGGATATATCAGTTTGTTTTGGGGGTATTATAAAGGTTCTTGTATTTCGTGGGAAATGGTGGTACTGTTATGGGTAGGGGTTCTATATTCTGGTCCTAGATAGACGTTTGTAGTTGTATTTTGTGCTTTTTGTCTCTTTGTTATTTCCTTGTACTGAATAGTAACAATTTTTCATGTGGTTTTCAGGTAAGAAAATAATCATGATAATTTCTGACATATTTTTAGAAGGTATAAATTTTTGTGATTCAATTCAATAGGCAGAACTACCCTTAGCAAACCTTTGACATTTCTGACAAATAATATTAATTGATTCTATCCCTAGACCCAGTATACTTCTACTGACTGACATAGTTTATGGTCAGTCCATCACGTACAAACCTGGGGCATTTCTGAGGTATAAAATGAAGTGATTCTATCTACTAGGTTATCTAGTTCCACTGACATTGAGGATAGAATTTGAACCCAGAATAGTCCTGGGTTAGCCACAGCGGACACATAAACTTCAATATAGTCTCTGCCTGCTGGCCATCCTCTTACTGCTGGATGGACCTGTGGAGATTCAGTGGGCTCTGGTCCTCCATTAGCTTGATCTGTAAATAGAAAGGTCTAAGTTAGCCTTATGGAGATTCAGTGGGCTCTGGTCCTCCATTGGCTTGATCTGTAAATAGAAAGGTCTAAGTTAGCCTTATGGAGATTTAGTGGGCTCTGGTCCTCCATTGACTTGATCTGTAAATAGAAAGGTCTAGGTTAGCCTTATGGAGATTTAGTGGGCTCTGGTCCTCCATTGGTTTGATCTGTAAATAGAAAGGTCTAAGTTAGCCTTATGGAGATTTAGTGGGCTCTGGTCCTCCATTGACTTGATCTGTTAATAGAAAGGTCTAGGTTAGCCTTATGGAGATTCAGTGGGCTCTGGTCCTCCATTGGCTTGATCTGCAAATAGAAAGGTCTAGGTTAGCCTTATGGAGATTTAGTGGGCTCTGGTCCTCCATTGGCTTGATCTGTAAATAGAAAGGTCTAAGTTAGCCTTATGGAGATTTAGTGGGCTCTGGTCCTCCATTGGCTTGATCTGTAAATAGAAAGGTCTAGGTTAGCCTTATGGAGATTTAGTGGGCTCTGGTCCTCCATTGGCTTGATCTGTAAATAGAAAGGTCTAAGTTAGCCTTATGGAGATTTAGTGGGCTCTGGTCCTCCATTGGCTTGATCTGTAAAAAGAAAGGTCTAAGTTAGCCTTATGGAGATTTAGTGGGCTCTGGTCCTCCATTGGCTTGATCTGTAAATAGAAAGGTCTAAGTTAGCCTTATGGAGATTTAGTGGGCTCTGGTCCTCCATTGGCTTGATCTGTAAATAGAAGGTTCTAGGTTAGCCTTATGGAGATTAAGTGGGCTCTGGTCCTCCATTGGCTTGATCTGTAAAAAGAAAGGTCAAAGTTAGCCTTATGGAGATTCAGTGGGCTCTGGTCCTCCATTGGCTTGATCTGTAAATAGAAAGGTATAAGTTAGCCTTATGGAGATTTAGTGGGCTCTCAGGTCCTCCATTAGCTTGATCTGTAAATAGAAAGGTCTAAGTTAGCCTTATGGAGATTCAGTGGGCTCTGGTCCTCCATTGACTTGATCTGTAAATCATTGAAGGTCTAGTTAGCTTTATTTGTCAAAACTCTAAATTTCAATGATTTAAACTGTTTAAATCAGTTTCTATGTTCTAAATTTTAACACATATCAAGACATCTAACTTGTTAACTTGTTAACTTCAAAGTTATTTGATCTATCATCTATTGTGTAGAGTTGTCTCATTGGCAATAGTTTCTTATTTCTTTATGAGAACCTTGGAAATACTGGGAGTGAAAAACATAAAATATCATTTCTACTTATTAATCCTAAATTTACAAATGAATCCCCACTATGTAAAAATGACCAGTATTACCATGGTTACTAGAAGACATGTCGGCTCGTCTGTCCAATTGATTGTCTTGCATATGTTGTCTTGGTTTTTGTCTTTGTTCTCTATTGGCCTCCATCACAGCTTTCTTGGCTCTGAATAATTCCTCATCATCTATCTTCTCTTGAATCATAGACTTGAATATAAAGTTTTTGTATAAACATGGTTTAGAGTTATCTCCCTTCATTATAACATTGACTCAATTTCTAAGAAATTATGAAGAGTAAAAATAAATCTGGTAAGTTGACTGTGGTTTACAATACTATTAGTTACATATTGTGTTAGTGACCTAATATGGTATATATTGGGGTCAGTAAATTCCATATGGAGTGAGAGCGAAGCTCGAACCCCATATGGAATTTACTGGTCCCATATATATCATATTAGTCACTAGATATGACTTCCGGTTTTGAAGAATGGAAAAGCGGTAAAATATCTTCCCTCAAAACAACGTTATTTAAGCTTATTAACGAAATAATTTTGATCAATAGACAATGAAACTGTGAACAACAATCATCATGCTCAGGGGAAGGTGACAATTGATTACGGCATAGTATTTAATTTACATTTAATCGATCTTATGTGTATGATACAACCAATCACCCAAAATAAAACGTAAACATGAATAAACCAGAAAATGTCAATGATGTTATTGATGTAGATTTAGAAAAAATGAAGAATACTTATCCAATCAACGAAACTTTTAAATCAAAACAGAAAACTACTTCAGGAAAAGTAATCCCATTTGAAGAAATTGATTTAGATTTATACAAACCCAATGCAAACTGTGCCTGTTTTATCACATCCAACAGTAGAATTCATGCATGGATTACAGCCATTGCAGAAGTTATTTATATAAAAGAAGGCAAAGGGAACAAAAATGTGGTTTGGACAGACAAAACAGATAGTAACAATAAAATAGTTCAAACAGAGTTTGTCATTTCTGACAGTAATACCCTTGAATCAAAAGTAGTTGACTCGGATGATTTCTTGTACAAGGTTATAATATATTTGACAACAGGAAAAATTCTAACCCAAGGCAAATTATGGGAATCATTTTGTAAACATCAATTTGAGAAATGCAAATTACTTGTCAACGCACTACTTAACTCAGATACTTGTGTTTCTCACAAGACTGAACAGTTTGATATGAAATCTTTAACATCAATTGCTGGACATACAGGTAGTGTTACTTCAGAAGCACAATCTGGAGACTTAACCATGTTAACAGAAGAAACTACACCAAAATGTATCAATAATGACATAGATAATTCAAACCTACAAATACAAGATCAACTTTTTCTAAACACAACTAATTCCATAACCAGTACAGATGTACAAAAACAATTTGATATCTCCAATAAAGCTGTGAAAGTTAATTCACAACGTTTGGAAAAAGAACCAGAAAAGATTCATGAATCTGAGAAAATCAATGAACAAACCCTTACTGTCATCCAGAATAGAATTGATATCATCGAGGAGTCACTGGTTAAAGTTTCAAAATCTCTCGCTAACCTGCTCACTTTACAAAGTGACTCGAAAACTAACATACTCAGTGAACTACAAAACATGAGCAAGTCTATAAAGTGTACCCCCATTCCTCCTGATACAAAAATCTATGAATCACAACTAAAAGAAAAAAATTCAACGATAGAGAAACTTAAAAAAGATAACGAGCTCCTAAGATTGAATAAAGAAAAAGATTTGAATAACGTAAAAAAGGATTTGGAGAAAAAAAACTTAGAACTTCAAAACCAACTTGCACAAGTTAGAAAGTCAAAAACAGAATCTGATTTGGACAATGAAAAGCTAGTTTTTATTATAGATAACACAAAAAAAGATGCGGAAAAAGAAAGGTGTAATGCCAAAGAAAGAATTGAAGAAAAAGATGTAGTCATCAAGGACTTACAAAATAGAATACAGTCCTTTTTATATGACTGTGAAGGTAACCCCATTCAGCCATGGATTAAAAAACAAAACGCAAGGCAAAATCAACAAAGTGAAACAACAAGAAATGAAGTTAATCAACAAAACAATACAAATGTTTCAAATATTCTACTGCGAGAGAGTACACAAAATCTTATTAGTCCTACAGAAAAAGTTGCTCAACCTCACTCAAACTCTCACATGGCAAATAAGAAAACTAATGACATCATCATTGAACCAATCAACACAGATGTCATCTTCATGCATGACTCTATTTGTCGTTTTGTGGATATTGATAGGCTTCTTTTAAGATCAGGAAAAGAAGGTATGAGATTTACAACCTACACAATTGGAGATGCTTTAGGGCAAGTAGACATGGTCTCTTGTGCAGAGACAATCATTATACATGTAGGAATCAATAACCTGAAAAATGAATCAGCAGAAGAAGCATTTTGTAAATATACTGATTTAATACAAAAGGCCTTAGAAAAATCAGAATTAGTAGTTATTTCACTGGTGTTGCCTTCACAAATAGAAAGGCTTAACGTAAAAATACGAGAGTTTAATGAGAGAATTTTGTACAAATATGACACAGCTGATAAGATAAAAGTTTGTAGAAATAGCAACTTCATTTCAAATGGTAATGTGGTGAAAAAGTTCTACTGGGATTCATTTAGACTGAATAAATTTGAAGGAGTTCGTGTTTTAGCTGGGAACATAAGAAACACTTTATTCCCACGAACCAGGAACCAGGTTCCACATTCACAAAACAATCTATATGTGAACTCATACAGAGAATCTCAAAAAGACACAATCAGCAGTAGAAATGATTACAAGTATCCGTACAATACTCCTAATAGAAAGAGCAGTAATCGAAGTGATCAAGGACGAAACTCTGAGACTCCAGCAGGAAACACCTATCAAGGGCCACCCAACACGTACTATGACAGAAAGTTAGCGGATAGTATTGCATCAGCAGTAGCCAGTGTTTTCCACCAGTATCATGAATTTGGATCTTAAAAAAAAAAAAAAAAAAAAACATAACGTACAAAATGTAGACAACAGAATTTATTACTTGTTTTCCTAATTAAAATATGTATTTTGGTATATATATATTAAGAATTCATTATTGGTTCTAATTATTATTATCAGATTATTATTTTTATAAGATTCTGCAGAAGTTATATTTCTCAGTATTTACTATTAGTATGTGGATTAGGGATAAATTTAGCCAAGGATGGCAAAAGACAGTTTTGTAATACTTATACTCTATCATAGTTTTAAAAATACATGTATATAAAGTAACTTTCCAGCTTGTATGCTAGTAGAGGGCAAGCACTTTTATTTAATTTCACATATTATAGTCAAAGCTGGATAAAAGGCAAATAATTTAAGCAAGTAAGGTTTTCTTGAAAATAATTAAACAGTGATAGTAATTTTCTATTTTATTTTTCACTTTAATTTCTCTATCTGTTTTACAGTTCACCGACCCCTGTGCATTTTGAATGGTTAATTCAAATTTAGATTTTGATCATGTGTATAAAAGTTTCAAAGCAATTATCTATCAGCTCTTGGAATGTTAATGGATTATTTAAAAGAATAAGTGGTAACAGAGTTTGTAAACTAGATGATGATAATATTTGTCAAATTATGACTGCAGACATTGTTGGTCTTTCAGAAACGCATATTCCCACCAATGAGATCTTAAACTATGATGGTTATAAATGTTTTGTAAACTGTAGATCATCTGATTCAAATAAAGTTAGAGGTGGTTTAGCTACATTTTTTAAGAAGGAAATATTATCAGGTGTAAAGTTGATGGATAAAACAATGGATGATATAATGTGGTTTAAACTAGACAAAACATTTTTCAGTTTTGATAGAAATGTATTTTTATGTTTTTTATATATTCCTCCTTCAAACTCATCTTACACATTAAGAACAAATTTTGATAAACAAATTTTTGAGAAACTTGAAGCAGATATTGCGAAATATAGTATATCAGGGGATGTAATCCTTATGGGAGATCTAAATGCACATATAAACTGTAAAGAGTTAGATTTCATAACAAATGAAGTAGATGACAGTTTGGACAACTTTCTTCCCACTAATTATGTTGCAGATAGTGTATGCAAATTTAGAAATACTCAAGTACACCAAAAAACTAATAACTATGGAAAATTAATACTTGACTTATGCACAGAATCTCAATTAAGAATCCTTAATGGAAGAACTCTCGGTGATTCAAAAGGTAAAATCACTTTCTATAATCATAATGGTGTGTCAATTGATGACTATTGTTTATGTTCATCTGAATTTTTACCAAATATTGTCAATTTTAGTGTAGGACAATTTGAACCAACAATATCTGATCACTGTCCAATTTCAATAACTATACATTCTCAATTAGTAAATAAGTCATGTGATAATTATGTTAAGCCAACTCTTAGAAGAGTTAAATGGACTACTAAACGAGAAGAAATTTTTAAGTCCAATATGTTGAAAGTGAACTTTGGAACTATTAATTCTGATGTAGATAATTTAACCCAAAAAATAGAGGCGAATAATACATGTAATTCCAATGTAACTCAAAGTGTTAATGATACAGTCTCTAGTATATCATCAATATTATACAATGCTGCTTTTTTAAGTAATACTAATAAGACCCCTGGTAAAACCAAGAGAAGTAAACGAAGAAAAATAAAAAAGCCATATTATGATAATGAATGTGAATCTAAGTATAGGTCCCTAAAGAGTCTGACTAGAAAATTATGTACTGAGCCCTGGAATGACAGTCTTAGACACAAAGTATTATATAATAAAAAGGAACTGAATAAACTTATAAGGAAAAAATATAGACAATTTAGACATAAAATGATAAAACAGATTATAGATTCAAATAACAGCTGTCCAAATGATTTTTGGAATACAATTAAGAAACTAAAAAAGGAGAACTTCAAGGATCCTAGTTCTAACATACAACCTAAAGAATGGTTTAAATATTTTAATAAATTAATGAATACTGATTATGATAAAAATGTTTGTAATGATAAGAAAGAGTATACTACTTTTAAAGATTGTAACACATGTACTAAGATGTTAAACAGTTTTATTACAACTGAGGAGGTGGTTATTGCAGCAAAATCTTTAAAGAATAATAAAGCAAGTGGTTCAGATTGTATTACAAATGAAATGTTACAAATATCTTGTTATATGAATATTGATGTTTATGTAAAATTGTTTAATCTTATACTTAAGTCTGGTATCTACCCAACTTTATGGAGAAAAAATTTTATTAAGCCCATTTTCAAGGGTGGGTGTTTTAATGATCCATCTAATTACCGAGGTATAGCCCTTTCAAGTTGTTTAGGAAAATTTTTTCTAAAAGTTTTACATAACAGATTAGAAAAGTATCTTGAAGGAAATGAACTTATTTGTCGTGAGCAAATTGGATTCAGAAAGGGAAGTCGAACAAGTGATCATATTTTAACTCTAAAAACTATAATTGATAAAGCATTTAAATCATCAAAAAAGATATATGCCTGTTTCATTGATTTCAGGAAGGCATTTGATACTATTAACAGAGATGCCCTCTTTTACAAATTGTCTTATTACAACATAGATGGTCCCTTTTTTAGTATAATGAAAGATATGTATAAAGAGGTTTTGTACTCGGTAAAGATCTCGGAAGGTATCACTGATTTTTTTAATTCCTCAGTTGGGGTAAAACAAGGGTGTATTTTAAGCCCTACATTATTTTCTTTATATATTAATGATTTACCATCTATTTTTGACTCAACATGTGAACCACCCAAGTTAAATGATAATGATATATCATGTCTGTTATACGCTGATGATTTAGTCCTTATTTCTGAATCGGCTAATGGCTTACAAAAATGCCTTGACAAGCTTAGTTTATATTGTACTAGTTGGGATTTAACAGTAAATCTTGACAAAACCAAAGTTATGATTTTTAACAAATCAGGTAAAAAACTTACAAAAGACAAGTTTGTTTTTAGTGATAATATTTTGGAACACTGTACAGAATATAAATATTTGGGTATACTGTTTAAACCATCTGGTAGTTTTACAGAAGCAGTGAGACTTCTTTGTAAAAAAGCCTCAAAAGCTATATTTTGTATTAGAAAACTGTTATTTTCTGAAGATATCAATGTATTACCTCACTTAAAGCTTTTTGATGCTTGTGTTAAACCTATACTTCTTTACTGTAGTGAAGTTTGGTCTCTGTATATGATAAAAGATATTATAAATCTAGAGTCAAAATATTGGTCATTGGCTACCATCAAAGTCCAAATTAAATTTGCAAAAACTTTAATAGGAGTAAATAAATCAGCTGTCAATTTAGCAGTACTAGCTGAACTTGGTATGTATCCAGTTTTTATAGAAGCTTTAAAACTGTCAATTGGCTTCTGGTTGCATGTGATCAAATCTGATAACAATTGTTTACTAAAAGATGTATATTGTTCCAACCTGCAATTAACCAATGGATTTGCTAAAAAGATTGAACAGTTACTTGCTACATTAAATTTTTCACATGTTTGGAAAAATCATGATACTATTTCAAAAAGGCGTTTATTATATGCAATTCATACCAAACTTAATGATAGATATCTTAATTATTGGAAAGAAAATATATTTTGTGATAATAAATCAGTACATGGTAATAAGCTGAGAACATATAGACAGCTTAAAGAAAATTATAAATTGGAAAACTATTTATTGTTAAATATAGACAGAAAAGTAATAGGGCATTTTGCTAAAATTCGTATAAGTAACAGTGTTCTTAGAATTGAACAAGGGCGTCACACTAAAACCCCTGTAGAAGAAAGAATTTGTCCTTTGTGCCTCTTAGAAGTTGAAGATGAATTTCATTTCACTTTAAAATGTACAAAACTAAATATAATTAGAGACCAACTGTTTTCCAAAATTAGTGAAATAGTTCCCTCTTTTTTAAATATGACTAATGAAGCAAGATTTAAATTTTTATATACGTGTGTTGAGACTGATATAATTAGAATTATTGTTAAATTTATAAGCGACATGTACATTTCTAGAAATGCTTTATTAAGCACTAAATAACTTTGTGGTACCACCTCCTCATATAATGTTTATGAAATAGCTATGATATATATATGTTTGTATTTTTGTGTATAACAAATTTGTACTGTCTTGGTATCAATCCTGTAATTTTGGATTTTAAACCAATAAAAATTACTTACTTACTTACTTACTTACTAGCACACTATATAACAAATTTATCTTACCGACTATCTTTATTTGTTGAATTTTGACTAGAGTTGTCTCATTTGCTATCATAACACATCTTCTTATTTCTATATTAAAATGTTCAAGTGTCAGGGGTTTCATTATCTTTCATCTTGACTGGTACTTTCCACGTTTCTAGGTGGTACTTTTCAATTTATTCCATGAATATCTTATATAAAAATTCCTACATTTAAACGGTACTTGTCAATAGCATAGGAGGGTAAAAGTAACGGGTACCGCCTCCTAATGAATGGCCTGAGTGTTCAATTTTAAGAACCTTCTTCAATTGGTCTGCACTAAACAAATAATGCAAACAATAACTATTTAGTATCAACAACCTTGATATAACAATATTAAGCAGAACTTTCAATACTTTTAAATAATCAAACAGTGCCAAAGTCGTAAAACATCTCTAACCGTGTATTGAATTAAGCCCCGCCTCCCTACTAACCTAATATTGAATATACACAGTCTCCACGAGGACGCTTTTAACCAATCATATTCCTAGAAATGTATAGGAGGTAAGATAAATGTTCATATCTCAACTTGTAAGATTCGCTTATGTATGTAACAAGGTATCAGATTTTAAAGAGAGAGAAATTTGTGTATTACACATTAGACTCAGACTTTTTAACTGAGTTTTACTGTTTTTTTACATTGGCTAGAGGATAGGGGGAGGATTGAGATCTCCAAAAACATCTTTAACCCCACAGCATTGTTGCACCTGTCCCAAGTCAGGAGCCTTTGGTCTTTGTTTGTCATGTATTATTTTGAATGTTAGTTTCTTGTGTATATTTCAGAGTTTAGTATGAAGTCCATTATCACTTAACTAATATACATTATTATTCAGGAGCCAGCTGAAGTAGGGCTCTGGGTGCAGGAGTTTCTCTCAGTATTGAAGACCCATTTGTGGCCTTCGGTTGTTGTTTGCTCTATGGTCGGGTTGTTGTCTCTTTTGACACATTCCCCATTTCCTTCTCAATTTTATCTCTTTTTAATGATGTAATGCTATTACCTATCTCAGTTAAAATCATACTTATCTTATCAAGAATCAGAGTAATTGAGAGATATCCATTTATTTAGTGAACTTGTGTATTATTAAACATGGCAAGCTACATGTGCCTAAATAAGTTAAATTTGTGTTGTTGGCTAACTTATGTTTACTCCAATATTTCCATTGTTGATAACATTTTGTATTGAACTGTAGAAGCTCTAGAACTAGTAATAGGTCACTATTTTTTTTAATCCCTGTTTCCCCGTCTTAACTCACCTTAGCCAGCTCTATGTTTTCTTTGGTACCAGTAATGGTGACAGTTCTCTCAGACTCTCTATAATCATCACATGTTCTGTCAACGTAAACTTTGGCTTTAGAAGTTCGTGACATCTGACGAATAGTGTCCCCATTTCTTCCTGTTAAAAGATTTACAAAAATGTAACACACATTTATAATTTTCATTCAAGAATTTTTATCTAGAACTAAATGCACATTATCTATTTGTCAGTTGTTTATCATTCATTCTATCATTTGGTACCGTTTGATTGAGTTACTGTTTACAGACTTCCCCCTTTTTGAATTTGTCTTCGGATTTTTGTTATACTTTTTTTTTCTAGAAGATGAATGTGCACAGCATTTACAAATTCAAACACCTTTTAACAGATCCTTTATTCACCTATAATTCTGCCGAGACATTTCCTAGGTACCACCATTTCTTCAGAAACAATAACTATCAAGTTTTATTTACCTATAATCCTACCGAGACATTTCCCAGGAACCACCATTTCTTCAGTAACAATAACAGGAAGTTCTCCGATGATTTTTCTGATCATATTTTCTGCCATCTGAGCAGCTTCAGGTGTCCCTCTGATAACAACTCCTCTTTCTTCCTGAGAATCTCTCTTGTTATCTGTAAAATTAACTCTGGCTCCAGATACCTGTTGTATCTATAAATAGAAATTATTAACTCTGGTTCCAGACACCTGATGGATCTATAAATAGAAATTAACTCTGGCTCCAAAAATGAATTAATTTGAAATAGCAAATTACAGCAAAAGGAAATACTATGTTAGTTTAAACATATTTATTAAAAGTGGATAGGGAAACAAGTCATTGCAACTTATATTAATCCCTTTCCACTTTGCCAGTGCGGGTGCTGCCTTATAGTGGCATTAGCCTGCTCTTTTTCGAAATCTACCAGGGTGTCTACCAAGTGCAAGAGATATGGCTTATTCTTAACATGAGTCAACCATTTATTGTCCCCTTTCGACAGACTATTATTGTTCTTCAAGACCATACCCACAAATGATGTCAAGGGAGAGCCAAAAATTCGGTCCCTGAAAGTATTCCCTGGAGCGGAGATCAAATAAGCAACCTTTGTGTTAGTAGTCGGATGCCCTTACCACTACACCACGGCTCTCATAATACTATTAAATCTGAAAAAAAACAACATTTTCTGGTTAATTAGTTAGTTTAAACAAATAAGACAATATGTACAATGTATATAATGTGTACATTTTGTACCTCCTTAATCATAGCTCCCTGTCTACCAATAACAGCTCCTACAGCTTTTGGTGGAACTTTTACATCAATAACTGTTTGTCGAGAGGTGGCCATCTTTTCTGCAGTTTCTTCTTCTTCATCATCTTCAATGAGATAAAAAACAAGAATGTGTCCAAAGTACACTGATGCCCCACTCGCACTATCATTTTCCATGTTCCATGGACAGTGAAATTGGGTTAAAATCTAATTTGGCATTAAAATTAAAAAGTTTATACTATAGGGAACATGTGTACTAAGTTTCAAGTCGATTGGACTTCAATTTCATCAAAAACTACCTTGACCAAAAACTTTAACCTGAAACTCCCACTTTCATTTTCTATGTTCAGTGGACCGTTAAGTAAGGGTCAAAAGTCTAATTTGGCTTTAAAATTAGAAAGATCATATCATAAGCAACAAGTGTACTAAGTTTCAAGTTGATTGGACTTCAGCTTCATCAAGAACTACCTTGACCAAAAACCTTTACCTGAAGCGGGACGAACGAACGACGGAGCCACAGACTAGAAAACATAATGCCCCTCTACTATCGTAGGTGGGGCATAAAAATAGGTTTGTTTTTTTGTAAAATATTCACTAAACTAATTAACAATGATTAAAACAAACAAAAATACAGAATCACAAGATAAAAAAATAGAAAAGAAGCCATGGGGTATAAAGGTAAACTTAAGTTTCAGAGGAGAAGTTTCAACAACAGATAATAGACTTTAACAAAGTACAACAAAGGATGGCCCTATAGCCACTCAGGTGGAAAACATATGATGGCCTTATGATAAAAATTATCATACCATCATCTGCACTGCGTAATAACCAGTAACCTAGTAGTAATGTAGTAGGTGCACCAATCAGTAGCAGTAGTTTATTCCTTGTTGTCAATTCCATTTTCAGTAGCTGGTTGATACTAAGTAAGTATGGTAAGTCTTAACATTTTTTCTGAAAATAAAAAAAATGACTAAAAGGCAGCTCTACTTTCATGTCAGACTTTTAAATAGTATGGGGACGAAGTCCCCAATAACAGTAGAAAAATTAAAAAAAACAAAAAAACAAAAATAAATCGGGAAAATTTTTCCGAAATTTTCATTGTACTTAATGAACTCAAAATCGTTCAATTTTTTTGATGTCATGTTTTCAATTCCCGCATCTGCGCATAAATCTACATTATACTTCCTTTTTCCGGTCTCGTTTGTATGAAACTTTGAGTAAAATATATATTTATCAGTCTAGTATAAAATAGGAAGGAACGCAATACAAATTTCCTTTTTAATAATTCCTTGATATGAAAAAACGTTACCTGATGATAGCGTTTCTTTGTATACATTGCATATATTCATAACTTAAATAACGTCACAACCAAAATCCCTAACAACAGAACCAAAATCGGAAACGTTACGGTATTTCCGTTTCTTTTTTTTAACAAATATTTAAGGTTCATCATAACCTTTTGGCTAAAATGGCCGTATTTACACCCCAAATTTTACTCTGAGTACAGACTAACCTATACACCTGCAACAGTTTTAAGGGATGGCAGGAACTAGATATATAAATTTTAAATGCATTTTATGTTTCAGAAATTTATAAACTTTTCTAGATTTTGCTATCCATTTTTTTTCGTTCCTGCAGAAGATGCAAAAATTAACTAAGTAGTGAAAACGATTGAGAAGCTCCCCTCATATAATCAATGTTGTGAGTAGTATTGATTTAAATGGACAATAGATGGACAATAGACACCTGTAAACAATAGGTGATTTAACAGGTTTAAACTGTGGAACTGAGTGGACCGTATCAAATGAAACTCGGGTGTTTGTTTATTTTGCTATCTTCTGCAGACTGGAAAAAAATGAACATCAAAATCCAGGTAAGTTTTTAATTTTCTGAAACGTAGACTTCATATAACTTTTATGTATCTAGTTCCTGCCATGCCTTAAAACTTTCCTGGATGTACCAGTTTGTCTGTACTCATAGTAATTTTGGAGGTGTAAAAACGGCCATATTTTTCAATTCCTTATGATGAACCTTAAGTTACAAAAAAATAATTCATACAGACTTTGTCCCCATTTACAGGTAATGCCTACCTTATATTAAAGTTACAATTCAATGAACAAAAAGTTGGTTAGTAAAAATTATGTGGTCTTCTAGTTAAATGTATACACGAAAAAAAATATTTCCACATGTGCACCTCAGGCTCATAAATTATTTTTTTTGCAGAAATCAGTAATGTCTAATGAATTTAAAGCATAATGACTGCTTCCTCTTTCACATGTTTATGCCTCGTGTTTAATTATGATCTTAATATTAGGTATACATTAAAAAAAATAAGCTTACAAAATACAATCAATTATCAGCAAGGGTAGTCAAATTGAAACTGAAACTAGAGAAAGCATGGGACTTCCGGTTTTGAGGATGAATAAAGGGGGGAGTTCTTTAAAAAAAAATGTCGTATATAAAAAATTCGTATGAACAAGTTTAAATACAGTAATAAATAATTTTATAGAACATCAAGAATATCTAAAATCAAAGCGTTTCAGCTTTTTACACTTGAAATGTCACTTTTTTTTTAGTTTTAAAATTACGGAAACTAAACCCGTTTTAGTTTTCAGTTTATTTATGAATTAACAACATCCATGTTGTGATTTTGCAGCTTGCTAAACTCATTAGAGCAGAAAATACTTATTCACCACGCTCATTTTCTTTGTCCAATTATTTGCTTTGACGAGGCATGAGTGCAACAAGTGAAAACGACGAATCATTTAGAGAAGCAGCGTGCAATGGTGATAAAGACTCATTAAAAAAACTCTTAGAGACATTCTCTATTAATGTCAATTCTCAGAATCCTGTAAACGGGTGGTCTGCACTACACTGGGGGTGTAAAAGAAACCACAAAGGTGTCGTAGAGTTCCTTTTACAAAAAGGTGCAAACAAAGACTTACTTACAGCAAAAGGGGAAAAGCCTGTAGATTTAACAACAAGTGAGGACTTATTTAATCTGCTTGGGGGTTCTGGAAATCGCATAGCTATCCTTCAAAAGAACGAGTCAAGCTTTACGCCGAATTATCTAGCAAATCCTGTTTTTCCGTATACACAACCAGTCGCAGATCTAGAGAGTACAAATCTGAACGGAGTTGAGTCAGTTTATACTCATCAAAAAAGTATAGAAGTGAAAACTACAGCACCAACCATTCAAACCCATCAAAAAAGTATAGAAGTGAAAACTACAGCACCAACGATGCAAGGTTTAAATGAGAATGAACTTGTTCTGAAAATAAGGGTTGCTTATTTAGATGATCGAGATTTTATTGAGGTGGAAATGGAAAAATCAAATCTGACCTATGAATCACTAAAATCAGTCATGTGTAAAGAACTAGGAGTCGAACGAAGGTTGATAAACAAGATTAGAAAATTGCCAAATACAATTTTAAGGAAAGACAAAGATGTTCAAAGATTGTGCGATTTTCAGGAACTTGAAGTAGTTCTGACAAATAAAGTTCCACCAGCTGGGGCAGGGATGAGAGGATTAGCAGCTCCAATCAAAAATCAGGAAGTTCTTTATTGACAGTCATGACATTTTATAATAATATACTAGTTTTATAAATTTTGTAATGATGGGTCTAATCTATTTTTAAATGTACATGTATGGTCTATTTAATTTTGTAATTTACACAAGTGGGAATAAATTATTACTTAATTATATGCATGATATGTTATGGTAGTCAACAGGTTTATTTTTGGTCATGTCGGTTACAATTTATAATTTTAGCGAGGCTATATATCATGCTTAAGAAAGCAAATAAATTTAGAAGTATTAAAATTCTTTTGATTGTTATTGTTTAATATTTTCTGTTTCCGATCTACTATATACATGTATGCAACATTTGCAAATTGTTTTGTTGTGATAGGATGCTTATGTGACGTTATGTTACAAATAAAAGTACATTTACAAATGTATGTTTGATGCAGGGTTCTCGCTAAGGATTTTTTAAGGTGAGTCCAGGAACTTTGATGAAAAGGTCAAACCTTAATTATTTAAATTGTGTTTCTTAGCCATATCAGCCAAGCATGTGCATGATGTGCAATACAGGAATCAGACTAAGAGCAAAAATCATGCCAGGGTCGGCTACAATGTACATGTAATATATGAAAATGTGGTCTAACGAATTACATAATAGAAAAGAAAGGATATGGATTACAGATAAGACAAAGGAACACAATTTATTGCTGTTCTTCATTTCAAAGTTACACTGAGACCTGCAATTGAAAATTGAGCAAAAATGTACATTATTTTGTACATGATATAAAAAAAAGAAGGTGTGGTATGATTGCCAACAAGACAACTCTCTACAAGAGACCAAAATGACACAGAAATTAACAACTATATGTCACAGTACGGCCATCAAAAATGAGCAAAGCCCATACCGCATAGTCAGCTATTGAAGGCCCCGAAATGACAATGTAAAAAAATTCAAACGAAAAAACTAACAGTCTCATACATGATATTTTCATGCAAATGTTTAGTTCCTTGTGAACAAAGATCTATCACCATTATGAGTATGGTTTGCCTGTAATGTTAAATAAACATGACAAATAAGTAGTTAGATGAATTGATGATAATTAAATTCAGGCCAACTTTTCCAAATGGTCATGCAGGTTTTATGTGCAAGATTGCACTTATAGTCATACAAAAGCTGCAAAGGGGCCTTTATATACATTTTAGTGTTGTTTTTTGGCTTCTCCATACTTTTGCAAGAAATTTAAGAGTTACCTGTCTTGGTTGTCTTGTCATTATCATGTCAAGTGGGATGTTGTGTGTTGTCTTGTGCTAACATAATCATGTCAAGTGGGATGTTGTGTGTTGTCTTGTGTTAACAATCCTGTCAAGTGGGATGTTGTGGGTTGTCTTGTGGAAACAATCATGTTGAGTGGGATGTTGTGTGTTGTCATGTGGTAACAATCCTGTCACATGGGATATTGTGGGTAATCTTGTGGTAACATAATCCTATCATGTGGGATGTTGTGGGTTGTCTTGTGGTCACATAATCCTGTCAAGTGGGATCTTGTGGGTTGTCTTGTGGTAACATAATCATGTCAAGTGGATGTTGTGGTTTGTCCTGTGCTAACATAATCCTGTCAATTGGGATGTTGTGGGTTGTCTTGTGGTATCATAATCCTGTCATGTGGGATGTTTTGGGTTGTCCTGTGCTAACATCATCCTGTTGAGTGGAATGTTGTGGGTTGTCTTGTGGTATCATAATCATGTCAAGTGGATGTTGTGGGTTGTCTTGTGGTAACACAATCCTGTCAAGTGGATGTTGTGGGTTGTCTTGTGGTAACACAATCCTGTCAAGTGGATGTTGTGTGTTGTCTTGTGGAAACAGTTCTGTCAAGTGGGATGTTGTTGGTTGTCTTGTGGTAACACAACCCTGTCAAGTGAGATGTTTTTGATGTTTTGTTGTAACATAGACCTGCCAAGTTGGATGTTGTGGATTATCACAGTAACATAATCATGTCAAGTGGGATGTTGTGGGTTGTGGTAACATCATGTCAAGTGGGATGTTGTGTGTTGTCTTGTGGTAACATAATCATGTCAAGTGTGATGTTGTGGGTTGTCTTGTGGTAATATAATCCTTTCATGTGGGATGTTGTGGGTTGTCTTGTGGAAACATACTCCTGTTGGGCGGGATACTGTGGTTTGTCCTGTGCTAACATAATCCTGTCAAGTGGATGTTGTGGATTGTCTTGTGGTAACAATCCTGTCAAGTGGGATGTTGTGTGTTGTCTTGTGGTAACTTAATCCTGTCAAGTGGATGTTGTGGGTTGTCTTGTGGTAACAATCCTGTCAAGTGGGATATTGTGGGTTGTCTTGTGGTAACCTAATCCTGTGAAGTGGAATGTTGTGGGTTGTCTTGTGGTATAATCATGTCAAGTGGATGTTGTGGGTTGTCTAGTGGTAAAATAATCCTGTGAAGTGGATGTTGTGTGTTGTTTTGTGGTAACATCATTATGTTGAGTGTGATGTTGTGGGTTGTCTTGTGGTATCATAATCATGTCAAGTGGATGCTGTGTGTTGTCTTGTGGTGAAATAATACTATCAAGTGGATGTTGTGAGTTGTCTTGTGGTAACAGTTCTGTCAAGTGGGATGTTGTTGGTTGTCTTGTGGTAACACAATCCTATCAAGTGGGATGTTGTGGTTTGTCCTGTGCTAACATAATCCTGTCAATTGGGATGTTGTGGGTTGTCTTGTGGTAACATAATCCTGTCATGTGGGATGTTTTGGGTTGTCCTGTGCTAACATCATCCTGTTGAGTGGAATGTTGTGGGTTGTCTTGTGGTATCATAATCATGTCAAGTGGATGTGTTGGGTTGTCTTGTGGTAACACAATCCTGTCAAGTGGATGTTGTGGGTTGTCTTGTGGTAACATAATCATGTCAAGTGGATGTTGTGGTTTGTCCTGTGCTAACATAATCCTGTCAATTGGGATGTTGTGGGTTGTCTTGTGGTATCATAATCCTGTCATGTGGGATGTTTTGGGTTGTCCTGTGCTAACATCATCCTGTTGAGTGGAATGTTGTGGGTTGTCTTGTGGTATCATAATCATGTCAAGTGGATGTTGTGGGTTGTCTTGTGGTAACACAATCCTGTCAAGTGGATGTTGTGGGTTGTCTTGTGGTAACACAATCCTGTCAAGTGGATGTTGTGTGTTGTCTTGTGGAAACAGTTCTGTCAAGTGGGATGTTGTTGGTTGTCTTGTGGTAACACAACCCTGTCAAGTGAGATGTTTTTGATGTTTTGTTGTAACATAGACCTGCCAAGTTGGATGTTGTGGATTATCACAGTAACATAATCATGTCAAGTGGGATGTTGTGGGTTGTGGTAACATCATGTCAAGTGGGATGTTGTGTGTTGTCTTGTGGTAACATAATCATGTCAAGTGTGATGTTGTGGGTTGTCTTGTGGTAATATAATCCTTTCATGTGGGATGTTGTGGGTTGTCTTGTGGAAACATACTCCTGTTGGGCGGGATACTGTGGTTTGTCCTGTGCTAACATAATCCTGTCAAGTGGATGTTGTGGATTGTCTTGTGGTAACAATCCTGTCAAGTGGGATGTTGTGTGTTGTCTTGTGGTAACTTAATCCTGTCAAGTGGATGTTGTGGGTTGTCTTGTGGTAACAATCCTGTCAAGTGGGATATTGTGGGTTGTCTTGTGGTAACCTAATCCTGTGAAGTGGAATGTTGTGGGTTGTCTTGTGGTATAATCATGTCAAGTGGATGTTGTGGGTTGTCTAGTGGTAAAATAATCCTGTGAAGTGGATGTTGTGTGTTGTTTTGTGGTAACATCATTATGTTGAGTGTGATGTTGTGGGTTGTCTTGTGGTATCATAATCATGTCAAGTGGATGCTGTGTGTTGTCTTGTGGTGAAATAATACTATCAAGTGGATGTTGTGAGTTGTCTTGTGGTAACAGTTCTGTCAAGTGGGATGTTGTTGGTTGTCTTGTGGTAACACAATCCTATCAAGTGGGATGTTGTGGTTTGTCCTGTGCTAACATAATCCTGTCAATTGGGATGTTGTGGGTTGTCTTGTGGTAACATAATCCTGTCATGTGGGATGTTTTGGGTTGTCCTGTGCTAACATCATCCTGTTGAGTGGAATGTTGTGGGTTGTCTTGTGGTATCATAATCATGTCAAGTGGATGTGTTGGGTTGTCTTGTGGTAACACAATCCTGTCAAGTGGATGTTGTGGGTTGTCTTGTGGTAACACAATCCTGTCAAGTGGATGTTGTGTGTTGTCTTGTGGTAACAGTTCTGTCAAGTGGGATGTTGTTGGTTGTCTTGTGGTAACACAACCCTGTCAAGTGAGATGTTTTTGATGTTTTGTTGTAACATAGACCTGCCAAGTTGGATGTTGTGGATTATCACAGTAACATTATCATGTCAAGTGGATGTTGTGGGTTGTCTTGTGGTAACATAATCATGTCAAGTGGGATTTTGTGGGTTGTGGTAACATCATGTCAAGTGGGATGTTGTGTGTTGTCTTGTGGTAACATAATCATGTCAAGTGTGATGTTGTGGGTTGTCTTGTGGTAACATAATCCTTTCATGTGGGATGTTGTGGGTTGTCTTGTGGAAACATACTCCTGTTGGGCGGGATGCTGTGGTTTGTCCTGTGCTAACATAATCCTGTCAAGTGGATGTTGTGGATTGTCTTGTGGTAACAATCTTGTCAAGTGGGATGTTGTGGGTTGTCTTGTGGTAACTTAATCCTGTCAAGTGGATGTTGTGGGTTGTCTTGTGGTAACAATCCTGTCAAGTGGGATATTGTGGGTTGTCTTGTGGTAACCTAATCCTGTTTAGTGGAATGTTGTGGGTTGTCTTGTGGTAACCTAATCTTGTCGAGTGGGATGTCGTGGTTTGTCTTGTGGTAACATAATCCTGTCAAGTGTGATGTTGTGGATTGTCTTGTGGTAACATAATCTTGTCAATTGGGATGTTGTGGGTTGTCTTGTGGTAACATAATCCTGTCAAGTGTGATGTTGTGGATTGTCTTGTGGTAACATAATCATGTCAAGTGGGATGTTGAAGGTTGTCTTGTGGTAACATAATCTTGTCAAATGGAATGTTGTGGGTTGTCTTGTGGTAACATAATCCTGTCAAGTGTGATGTTGTGGATTGTCTTGTGGTAACATAATCCTGTCAAGTGTGATGTTGTGGCTTGTCTTGTGGTAACATAATCCTGTCAAATGTGATGTTGTGGATTGTCTTGTGGTAACATAATCTTGTCAAATGGGATGTTGTGGGTTGTCTTGTGGTAACATAATCCTGTCAAGTGTGATGTTGTGGATTGTCTTGTTGTAACATAATCATGTCAAATGGGATGTTGTGGGTTGTCTTGTGGTAACATAATCCTGTCAAGTGGGATGTTGTGGGTTGTCTTGTGGTAACCTAATCTTGTCGAGTGGGATGTTGTGGTTTGTCTTGTGGTAACATAATCCTGTCAAGTGTGATGTTGTGGATTGTCTTGTGGTAACATAATCTTGTCAAATGGGATGTTGTGGGTTGTCTTGTGGTAACATAATCCTGTCAAGTGTGATGTTGTGGATTGTCTTATGGTAACATAATCATGTCGAGTGGAATGTTGTGGGTTGTCTTGTGGTAACATAATCCTGTCGAGTGGGATGCTGTGGATGTCTTGTGGTAACATAATCCTATCAAGTGGATGTTGTGGATGTCTTGTGGTAATATAATCTTGTCGAGTGGGATGTTGTGGTTACATAATCCTGTCGATTGGAATGTTGTGGATGTCTTGTGGTAACATAATCTTGTCGAGTGGGATGTTGTGGTTTGTCCTGTGCTAACATAATCCTGTCAAGTGGATGTTGTGGGTTGTTTTGTGGTAACAATCCTGTCAAGTGTGATGTTGTGGGTTGTATTGTGGTAACCTAATCCTGTCAAGTGGATGTTGTGGGTTGTCTTGTGGTAACAATCCTGTCAAGTGGGATATTGTGGGTTGTCTTGTGGTAACCTTACCCTGTCAAGCCGTTAAGTGAGATGTTATTGGTTTTCTTGTGGTAACATAATCTTGTCAAGTGGGATGTTGTGGGTTGTCTTGTGGTAACCTAATCCTGTCAAGTGAATGTTGTGGGTTGTCTTCTGGTAACAATCCTGTCAAGTGGGATATTGTGGGTTGTCTTGTGGTAACCTTATCCTGTGAAGTGGAATGTTGTGGGTTGTCTTGTGGTATCATAATCAGTCTAGTGGTAAAATAATCCTGTGAAGTGGATGTTGTGTGTTGTTTTGTGGTAACATCATTATGTTTAGTGTGATGTTGTGGGTTGTCTTGTGGTATCATAATCATGTCAAGTGGATGCTGTGGGTTGTCTTGTGGTAAAATAATACTATCAAGTGGATGTTGTGAGTTGTCTTGTGGTAACATAATCTTGTCAAGTGGGATGTTGGTTGTCTTGTGGTAACATAATCCTGTTAAGTGGAATATTGTTGGTTGTCTTGTGTTAACACAATCATGTCAAGTGGGTTGTCTAGTGGCTACATAATCCTCTTGAGTGGACTGTTGTCTTGTGGAGACATAATTCTGTTGAGTGGAATGTTGCGGGTTGTCTTGTGGTAACAGACCTGTTAAGTGGGATGTTGTGTATTGTCTTGTGAAAACATAATTCTGTCAAGTGGGATGTCGTAGGTTGTATTGTGGTAACATAATCATGTCAAGTGGGTTGTCTAGTGGCTACATAATCCTCTTGAGTGGACTGTTGTCTTGTGGAGACATAATTCTGTTGAGTGGAATGTTGCGGGTTGTCTTGTGGTAACAGACCTGTTAAGTGGGAGTTTGTGTATTGTCTTGTGAAAACATAATCCTGTTAAGTGGGATGTTGTGGGTTGTATTGTGGTAGCATATAATCCTGTCAAGTGGGATGTCGTAGGTTGTTTTGTGGTAACATAATCATGTCAAGTGGGTTGTCTAGTGGCAACATAATCCTCTTGAGTGGACTGTTGTCTTGTGGAGACATAATTCTGTCAAGTTGGATGTTGTGAGTTGTCGTGGTAACATAATCCTGTTGAGTGGGAAGATGTGGGTTGTCTTGTGGAGACATAATTCTGTCAAGTCGGATGTTGTGAGTTGTCGTGGTAACATTATCCTGTTGAGTGGAATGTTGTGGATGTCTTGTGGTAACATAATCAGTCAGATAATGAGTCAGATGTTGTGAGTGGTTTTGGGGTAACATGATCTTGTCCACTGGGATGTTGTAGGTTGTCTTATGGTAACATAATCCTGTTGAGTGGGATGTTGTAGATTTTCTTGTGGTAACATAATCCTGTTATGTCGGATGTTGTGGGTTGTCTTGTGGTAACATAATCCTGTTAAGTTGGATGTTGTGAGTGGTCTTGTGGTAACATAATCTTGTCCAGTGGGATGTTGTGGATTGTCTTGTGGTAACATAATCCTGTTAAATTGGATCTTGTGAGTGGTCTTGTGGTAACATAATCCTGTTAAATCGAATGTTGTGTGTTGTCTTTTGGTAACATAATCCCAATGAGTCAGATGTTGTGAGTGGTTTTGGGGTAACCTAATCTTGTCCACTGGGATGTTGTAGGTTGTCTTATGGTAACATAATCCTGTTGAGTGGGATGTTGTAGATTTTCTTGTGGTAACATAATCCTGTTATGTCGGATGTTGTAGGTTGTCTTGTGGTAACATAATCCTGTTAAGTTGGATGTTGTGAGTGGTCTTGTGGTAACATAATCTTGTCCAGTGGGATGTTGTGGATTGTCTTGTGGTAACATAATCCTGTTAAATTGGATGTTGTGAGTGGTCTTGTGGTAACATAATCCTGTCAAGCCGTTAAGTGAGATGTTATTGGTTTTCTTGTGGTAACATAATCTTGTCAAGTGGGATGTTGTGGGTTGTCTTGTGGTAACCTAATCCTCTCAAGTGGATGTTGTGGGTTGTCTTGTGGTAACAATCCTGTCAAGTGGGATATTGTGGGTTGTCTTGTGGTAACCTAATCCTGTGAAGTGGAATGTTGTGGGTTGTCTTGTGGTATCATAATCATGTCAAGTGGATGTTGTGGGTTGTCTAGTGGTAAAATAATCCTGTGAAGTGGATGTTGTGTGTTGTTTTGTGGTAACATCATTATGTTTAGTGTGATGTTGTGGGTTGTCTTGTGGTATCATAATCATGTCAAGTTGATGCTGTGGGTTGTCTTGTGGTAAAATAATACTATCAAGTGGATGTTGTGAGTTGTCTTGTGGTAACAGTTCTGTCAAGTGGGATGTTGTTGGTTGTCTTGTGGTAACACAATCCTGCAGTGGGATGTTGTGGGTTGTCTTGGGGTAACATAATCTTGTCAAGTGGGATATTGGTTGTCTTGTGGTAACATAATCCTGTTGAGTGGAATATTGTTTGTTGTCTTGTGTTAACACAATCATGTCAAGTGGGATGTTGTGTGTTGTCTAGTGGTAACATAATCCTGTCAAGTGGGATGTTGTGTGTTGTCTTGTGGTAACATAATCCTGTTGAGTGGGATGTTGTGGGTTATCTTGTGGTAATATTATCATGTTGAGGGGGGAGTTGTGGGTTGTCTCGTGGTAACATAATTCTGTCAAGTGGGATGTTGTGGGTTTCCTTGTGGTAACATAATCCTGTTAAGTCGGATGTTGTGGGTTGTCTTGTGGTAACATAATCTTGGCAAGTGGGATGTTGTGGGTTGTCTTGTGGTAACATAATCTTGTCAAATGGGATGTTGTGGGTTGTCTTGTGGTAACATAATCTTGGCAAGTGGGATGTTGTGGGTTGTCTTGTGGTAACATAATCTTGTCAAGTGGAATGTTGTGGGTTGTCTTTTGGTAACATAATCCTGTTGAGTGGTATGTTCAAATACAATGACAATCTCACATTTAATTTGGTAAGTTTTATAGAGATACAACGAGATACATGTATATTAAAGGATAAGACTGAAAAATCTTTTGAAATGTAACCTACTGTGAAACAAATCCATGGTCCATCTGTCCCATAGTTAAATCATCTTTAATACTAGTAACAACCAGGATATGATTTACTGAACTAAAGACATGTTAAACTTGATATACCTTTATACTGTGGGTAAGAAAAACCTAAATTTGATAGAGAGGTTTTATCACTCCTTCAGTTTCATAGCTACATTTTATATGAATATGAACGTTTAAATGGACAACATGGTACACAAATAAGTATGAGTCAATGACAGTGGCGGATCCAAGGGATGGGGGGTTCCGGTGGTTGGAACCCCCTTTTTTTGGCCGATCAATGCATTTGAATGGGAGCATATAGTCGGAACCCCCCTTTACTCTGTGTTGGGAACCTCCCCTTTTTAAAATGGCTGGATCCGCCACTGAATGACAAAGATTGGGTGGACAAATATACACATAGTTCTACTTCCCATGAAAAAGTATAGTGTTTAGTGTAATGTGAAACTGGATAAACTAGACATCAATGAGATTGAAGCCATCTTTGTGGGCCCTGCTGTAAATAATGTGGTTAAACATTTGTATCCTTTTAAAGGGTTTTACATGTATGACACAATAAAGAAATAAAGTAAGAAATTATAACGGTTCTATAGGCATAGAGCTGTCACACTGTGTTATGGATAGACGGAAGGACTGATCACTATATGGTGACGAACCATCTGGGTGTTTGCACATCACAAGTCTTTTTTGTGCAGTGTTTTGTGGACTTCATTGGTTTTTCTTTATACTTTTTTTAGGCTTTTAGTTTTTTGTCAGTTTCTCTTCAATTTGATATATGTCACCTTTTCCTATTTTAAATCCTACATCAATGATTGTAGGCCATAAAGGATCTTAGAAATAAATTCAACTATTTGTAAATTTTTGCAGATAGTTTCTCTGAGTTCATTGATTTGAATCCTATATGTGGTTGCTGTAGTACTAGAAGTAAATAAATAGCTTACATTAACCTCATTTTAAATTTCGTGAATAGTTGTCTCATTGACATTTATAACACTTTTCTTTTTTTTTAAATGACGAAATCAATTACCTCCTTTGGACAAAATACAAATACTGTAAACCAACTAATTTTCGCGAGCGATTTATTTTCGCGACATTCGCGAGTACAAAAATAACGCGAATATAAATAGTCGCGAATATGTACAATTTGGATTTTTACCTATTTAACAACATCAACATGATCAAGTAAATTTGAAAATCGTGAAATTAAATCGCGGCGAAAAGTGTTAGTAAGGAGTAAACGCGAAAATAAAGTATCCGCGAAAATAAGTTGGTTTACAGTATACTGACATCACATAAAATTCTTCAACAATAAAAAACAAAATCTACAAAATCATGGCCTTTATTTTAGTATGAAATTCAAAACAGTGTAGCTGTGGCCATTGATTGACACATTAAAATCATTCATTGACTGGGACAATTTAGGTGAACGTTTGTATGTAACGACCAATGCTCACTATGTACTTTTTAAAGACACTTAAACTATGGGGTCATCAAAGGTTCTCAACACCTAAATAAAGTAATTCGAAAAATTAATCAGAAATAACACGATATTTTGATTTATATCAATTATATAAATCAAAACACAAAGGTTATTCCTGATTAATTTTTCGAATTATTTTATAATTAAAGGCGTTAAGAAACCTTTGTTGACCCCACAGTTTAAATGTCTATCGTAGGTACGTCATGAACAGTGGTTGTTACAGACAAACGTTCACGTAAATTGTCCCAGTCAATGGATGATTTTGATGGGTCAATCAATGGCCACAGCTACACTGTTTTGAATTTCATACTATATGATTTAACATGATTTATAGCTCTGTATAACAACAATAACAAACAGTAACAAATAAACATGGAAGTTATCTATACACTCTTCATAATATATCAAATATAATCATGAATCTGAAAAGCTTGGTCGGTGGATTATTTGTAAATGACTTCTTGTTCTATAGGTTTTGTGGTTTGAAATAATTTAGCTTCTTATTTCATTGATCTTATAGCTATCAAAACAAATGAAAACATACATTTCTGAGTATAAGCAATGTTTTTTGTGAACTATTGAGTACAATTCTTCTCTGTTATAATTTGTGACAGTAATGTTGTCTTAAATGCTTTTTTGGTAACTTTTATCTTATAAATTTGGACATACACTGTATTAAAATTTCGCAATGTGCAAAGTGCAAAGTGCAAAGTTTTAAAGTCAAAGATCCATGATGAACAGACAAGGCCATATCTCCAAACTTCAAAAGCTTATTCAACCCTGTTATGTTTTGTTGAGTAAGGTCAAAAGTTGACTGCATAAACTTTATATTTAAGAGAAATTATAATACTGTTATAGATTTAAAAGTCAATACATGTAATAGATGATAAAGTGGCTAACACCAGCATTTTTCACTTACTTAATTCATAACACAAATATCAAGTTGTGAGCAATGTTTCCTGAGACAACCATAATACATAGTCCACACATTTACTTATAAAGCCCAGTACAAAGGAATATAATTAACAGGCCTCTTATTAAAGTATTGACAATTCATTAAAGATATAAAATAATTAGTCAGATATATTCAGCTGTTAGACATCAGATCTTCTTAACCTCAGCATAAGTTATACACATAATTGAAATCATAATTATAACAGATATATTGATAAATAACCCTGTTTTGGCTGGCAAGTTAACTTTGAACACCTTTTAGCAAACATTAAATTATCATCAGCTGTGTAATGATTGGAAAGTTACAAAATCCCATCAAATCATTAACAATGATGTGGTCCCTACACATTAGTGTTACCTGCTTAACTAATGAACTGCTTATATAAATGATCTGCTGTTCATGCTTAGGTTATTTAATTAATGAATAGAAGTTTATTGATTTGCTTATTGCCTTTTCTCTTTTGTTTTTTGTAGGAATTTTGTCCCTCATAATAAAATAAGTTCTATGATTTATATGGTCAGTGCACCCTGGTATATTTAAAGGTCCTTTTTAACCTACTTTCTTTCCTCCAAACACACACACTCAGGATGAATTATTCAATACACACAATAATATTTCCAAGATTTGACCAATTTTTACAAATGATTATTGTTAATAAGACAGGTTTTGCATGATACATAACTCAATAAAAATAATATGACTACAAAAATAAACAACTGTGACATGAGAATACCACAGATACCAGAAAGATGAAAAAATACCTTCATTTCAACAATTTAATGATAAAAAGTCCCAAGATCAAATTATATGAATTAGGAAATAATTTTAAATATGCAAGTAGCATTTATCATATTTAATGTTGAAAATGGATTAAGTAAATTAACAAAAAAACACCTCAAAATTGGCTTAATTTGACAAATGAAGTTTATAGGTATATAACCTAAGTCATTCAAATTTAAAACACTTACTGCCATCATGAAACTAAATATTCTGAACAATGTTAAACAATAAAGTCCAATAACTCTTGAAAAACTAATCTGAAAAGTTTCAATTTGTAATTTTTCATATGTTATTGATTTAGGACAAAAGTATTACAGCAAATGCAATTCATGTACCAAAAATCATGCTTAAAGATGTCAAAATGTTCAAAAATTCCATAACTCTAGGACATTCTGAAAATAGTCAAAGTTCAAAGGAGTAGGTTCAGTAAGACCCCTTTTTGGCCCCAAAATATAGCAGTTTTACAAAATTGTTAAAATGTAAACCTTTAGTTATTTATTGGACAGTAGAATGCTTCTGCTACATAAATATGGGCTGTTTTTGACAATACTATGCACATATATCCGGTACTAGCACCATTAAGTCATGCTAAATTACTGAAATCCTCATAATTCTAGCATTTTAGTTAAATTTTAGACGGTTTTCGTGTAAAACGAAAGTGGCCGCATTCGTGTTCATCCTTTATATTGAAATGTAAGTTGTATTTTATGATAATACATAACATATATAAAGGTTGAGGATGAACACGGATGCGGCCACTTTCATTTTTACCAAAAACCATCTGAAAAGTGACATTTTTCGGCATATTAGGTAGATTTTTCATATTTGAGCTTGAATCGGATCGTTTTTAATGACTAAATCTGTTAAAATCTTTCACATAAACTAATTAATTCAAATAAAATAGACACTTAAGTGTTTAAAAAGTGGTCAAAATCTTTCGTCAGATGAACCTGAAATTTGAGGCCAAAATCGGTCCTTACCGGACCTACTCCTTTAAGAGACAGATTGTCTTGTAAAAGAAACAAACTTCATTTTTCATTTCAAGAAAATAGGCAGTGGTACAGCAAAATATATCATATATGTCTATTACTCTTTTTAGACATCTGTATAATACTCAACAAAAAAGAAACATATATAGAACAAATAAATTTGCATTATTAAACTTAAAATTAGACAGATGTTATCGCCACTCAAACAAAACATTATTTTGTTGTTGGAAATATATGACATAAAAAATAAAACATAAGTTATATGTTAAGGTGGTACCCAACATCTTAACTAAAATTTATTTGGCTCGTTTATTTTCCTAAAATTTTGACGAAGTATTTACTTTGAACGTTTGACAAAAATATTAAAATTTCAAAAAATTTGAACCAACCAATTTATTAGAAAAATTGCTCCGGTTATATAGCAGTTTGACAAACAATAATTTTGATAATTGAGAAGCTTAATATTGCCTTCACAAGGCAACGTAATTAAAACATTTAGCTGATTTTACAGAGTTATCTCCCTGTAGTGTTAGGTACCACCTTAAGCATTAGAACACATAAATACTTGACATTTCATAATTGGTTGAACATCTTAAGGATTTATATAAAACTTCACCAGGAATTATTTTCATTATATATGAGCTGCAGCGAATAGATATCAACCCTATGTAAATATCAATACATCTTTTATAAACCTATTTGAGTTTGATAAATCTCAAGGCAAAGTCTGTAGCTGTTTAAAAATTGAGTTGATTGGTTGGTGATTGCTTTACGCCACATCAGCACAAAAAAGATATGTCAAGGCAAAAAAAATAGTTGATATAAGCACCCTACTACACAGCACAAAATTCATCTTAATTATATATTTAAATGTTATAAATTTGTTCAAAAGCTTATACATGTACATTTATACATGCACTTACATAAGGTCAATTTCTTTCCATCGCAGCTCAAATATTTATACCACATTGCCAAATAAATGACGATTAACAAACATTAAACCAGTCTCACTTAAAACAGTCAGTCTGTAAATAAATAAAAAATAATAAAAAAATCTAAGATAATCTAACATTAAACATCCTCCTTGATTTCATCAAATAAAAAGTTATTTAGTTTATATGATGCATTCTCCGGTAAATCTAACTTGTCTTTAGCCTGTTGTATATCATCATTTATGGCATCTATTAATTCATCTGTAAAATAAAAACATTCATTTAGAACAATAAAAACTTGATCCTAGGTTTTAATCTAAAAGTTAAAAAAAATACATGCTTGGTTTTAACTGTATCTTCTAAAAATGATGTCCACAAATAATACAGCAAAGTCACAAAAAGTGATGGTAACAGGATTCTTTTTCATAATTTTAGTGTTCAAGTGTAATTATATAAAAATAGACTTCAATCAAGGGAGATAATTTAATAAGAAAAAGAGAAACTATTGTCACACTATGCATTAAGGTAGCACAATACAAAGATTTTTTCTATAAATAAGGTACCAAAAGAAAGAAGAAAGATTAATCTTTCAAATTGTGATAATTTTATTATGACATGATGATTACATAATTAATTATTATGTAATTAGTTGCTATATTGTGATGTCCACACTTGAATGAATTTAGCGTCTTTGTTCTTCATAGCATCCCAAAATATTTTATAGATTCTTGTACAACACAGCTTGACCTCCAAAACTGTGTCTCAGATTTCCAAAAACATCAATAGAACAAATTTTATACCCAATTGAATTTAGTGGTCTCTTATGAATTGATGTTGCAAACTTCATTGAAGATTTATGAGAGAATGAAATATAATCGGAAAAATCTGAGACACAGTTTTGAAGGTCAAACTGTGTTGTGCAAGAATCTATATAATATTTTGGGATGCTATGAATAACAAAGAAGTTAAATTCATTCAAGTATGGACATCACAATATGGCAACTAATTACATAACAATTAATTATGTAATAATTATGTTATAATGAAATTATCACAATTTGAAAGATTAATCATTCTTCTTTCTTTTGGTACCTCATTTATAAAATTTAAAGAAAGATGAATGGAGTTACATCAGTTTAAAGATGTCTGATTGGGGATGAAAAATCTTTGTATTGTGCTACCTTAACTGTAACAAAACAAAAACAAAACTAACATGTTTATTATATTGAGGTATCATCTAATCAAATATAATTTTTTTTATGTGTAATACATCAGAGATAGTGATGTTAGAGTATAATTCATTTGTGTTTACAAAAATCTTGAATATTTATAAATATTGAGTAGGTTTCCCCTGAGAAGTCATTTTATTTCCTATAGCCGTAACATTGTATGTTTGATAACATGTAAGGCTAATTACACAAACAGAATTTTTATTATCAGCAAGTCATTTGGATTCTGTTGGAATGTTGTCTCATTAAATCACAACTCCCTATTCTTATACATGACCTATCTGCTTTCTTATCAATAAAACTTACCTAAAGAGGAGAAATCTCTCATTGGTCGTATAAAACTTACCTAAAGAGGAGAAATCTCTCATTGGTCGTATAAAAACTTACCTAAAGAGGAGAAATCTCTCATTGGTCGTATATATCCAAGCATAATTACTTTTAATGTTGATCCATAAAAATCTTCTTTAAATGTGTGTATAACATGTGTTTCCTAAAAACATAGAACAACCTTTAAATGTATTAATAACATATGGGTTTTCTGGATAGAACAACACATAAATGCATGGTATAACATGTGTTTCCTGAAAACATAGAGAACAACACTTAAATACATGGTATAACATGTGTTTCCTGAAAACATAAGAGAACAACACTTAAATACATGGTATAACATGTGTTTCCTGAAAACATAAGAGAACAACACTTAAATACATGGTATAACATGTGTTTCCTGAAAACATAAGAGAACAACACTTAAATACATGGTATAACATGTGTTTCCTGAAAACATTAGAGAACAACACTTAAATACATGGTATAACATGTGTTTCCTGAAAGCATTAGAGAACAACACTTAAATACATGGTATAACATGTGTTTCCTGAAAACATTAGAGAACAACACTTAAGTGTATGGTATAACATGTGTTTCCTGAAAACATTAGAGAACAACACTTTAATATATGGTATAACATGTGTTTCCTGAAAACATTAGAGAACAACACTTAAATACATGGTATAACATGTGTTTCCTGAAAACATTAGAGAACAACACTTAAATGTATGTATAACATGTGTTTTCTGAAAACATTAGAGAACAACACTTAAATGCATGTGATCCTTTTTCAGCTGATTTTAATAGTTTGTTCTTTAATGCAGTAACTAATGTTGTGCTATAACATAACTCTCTCTCACAGGTGAACATTAAACACTCATGATCACAAACATGATCAACCGAACAACATTCCGTATGTGCCTGTTCCAACTCAGGAGCCTAAATCTGTATGTGCCTGTTCCAACTCAGGAGCCTAAAATTCAGTGATTGTCATTTGTTGCCTGTTGCTGTATTATTGTTTTTTGTTCATTGTTTTAAAAATAGTTTTTTTTCTTGTGTTAGCCGACTAAGTTGTGTGGGTTTTGCTCATTGATGAAGGCTGTACAGTGACCTAAAGTTATTAATCATGTCTCTGGTGGAGAGTTATCTTATTGACAATCAGTTTGTCATCTTATCATTATTTTTACCATAGATTTCTTTGTATTATGATAGTAAGGGTTCCATCCGATGCTGAGGACCATTTTCAATACTTCACCATTATCTACATTGGCCCAGCCATAGTACACACCACCTGGAAGATCTTTGGGTAAGTTTTCTACTACCTTTTCTGGGAAATTAGCTGAAATGTAGAACAGCACTTTAGTCAGTCTAGAATTACATATAACAGTAGCAAAGACAGAAGATTTTTTATAAATTAATGGTGTTGTTTGGTGATTAATTTAATGGTGTTGTTTGGTGATTACTTTAATGGTGTTGTTTGGTGATTAATTTAATGGTGTTGTTTGGTGATTAATTTAATGGTGTTGTTTGGAGATTAGTTTAATGGTGTTGTTTGGAGATTAATTTAATGGTGTTTGGAGATTAATTTAATGGTGTTGTTTGGTGATTAATTTAATGGTGTTGTTTGGAGATTAATTTAATGGTGTTGTTTGGAGATTAATTTAATGGTGTTGTTGTTTGGTGATTAATTAAATGGTGTTGTTGGTGATTAATTTAATGGTGTTGTTTGGTGATTAATTTAATGGTGTTGTTTGGTGATTAATTTAATGGTGTTTGGTGATTAATTTAATGGTGTTGTTTGGTGATTAATTTAATGGTGTTGTTTGGATGATGTCTTGTTAACATGTTTTTCTTTTCTTTGGTCATTTCACCAAAACGGATGCAATAACGGTATTTTATTTTTGTCAGTTAGTTTTCGTCTTTATGAGTTTTTGGAAATTGTGAAAGAGAGTTCAATATGTGTATACATAAAGAGGACAAAAGACGGATGACCTATAAACATGATAAATATATATATATATATATATTTGTTAATTTCTATGTCATTTGGTCTCTGATGGAAAATTGTCTCATCAGCAATTCTAAACTCATCTTTTTATTTCTGTAGTTGGCAATATAGAATGTGATAAAACAATGTATGACCAAGGTCTTAAATATAGCAAGGACGTATAACTAATATATATGTCCTTGGTTATAGGACTACACACTGTCACAGGTTCCCGTAAAATTTTGACCTCCATCATAATCCAAAATATCTGACGTCACAAGGAAAAAGTGAGTGTTGTAGGATGTCACTTAGTTCAAGAGGTACTGGAATTTCTCAGGTCAGTTGGGAATAGCTATTAGGTGTATAACTGCAAACCATGATTCGAAGCAAAAAATGAAGATACTCTCAGAAGATATCATGATTATTTGGAAAATTTTGTGACATACATATATTACACAAGCCAGTATTACACCAGACACAGATAATTTTATGAAGAACCTGGTCACTGACACTCCTGTTTTTTTTTATCATTTTTCCCTATAAGTTAGATATAAGTGTGTGTAAAATTAACTGTATTCAATACCAGTGGGTATTCCTAGTTCTTTGCTGCCCCGTCCAAATCCTTTAACAACTTTTCCTTCTGCAAAATGTGGTAGAATTTGCTCCATTTTTATATAACCTTAAAATGTAAAACTCGTCATGTGTTCTCGTTAATGAACTTCCGGTAAATTTTTCGTATTTTGAAATTTTCCCCGGCTGTTTTTTGCATTTCCTGTTGCGCGGGTGACGTCATTTGGTTGCGCAGAACAAGGGGCGTCAAAATCGCCATATTGGCTGCTACAGTTGTTGACAGAAATAGGATCACCTGACAAATCTGTTGGAATCACAAGCATCAGAAGTTGAAAGTATTTAGTTATCAACAGGTCACAAAGTCAACTGGTTCAAGACTTTGAAAATCGACTTAATTGTCTTAATTTGAGGAAGGGGTCAGAAGAATCTTCATCTGAATTCCTGCTTCCGCCAACTTCCGGAAAGAAATGGGTAGTAAAGATGACGAGTACGATTACTTATTTAAAGGTACAGACCGTCTATTTGTGTGATTAAGTCTTACATTAATTCTCATATTTGCAGTTTACATCACCATGAACGACTTGAAGCTTTATTCGCACCCCGATGTGATGGTGTTGATGTTTTGTTGTGTTGTCATTAAGGACAGGAAATGAAATGTCAAAAACTATTTTTGACAGCATAAACATTTCCCTTCAGATGTTTATTTACTTATTACTTCAGAGATTTCCCATGTCCATCAATTGATTTTACATTTGTATAAATAAACAGTCGACCCTGTGAAGGGCATAGGCTAGGGTCAGACAAAAATTTAAAAAATAAATGTAGTTGCTTAATTGTCCTTAGTTCTTGAGTTAGTATATGCAACGCTGACCTGTGCGTTTGCAATACTCAAACTATTAGTGTCATTCAATGATTTCCGTTTCTTTATTGTGTCTTTCTTTTTCTCTGACGACTGTAAGCAGGAAACACCTACACCTACGATGATGTTATCGGGTTACCGTCGGGTTAAAGCTACATATGTAGAAAGTGTATCAGCACCAATCTTGGCGGTCAACTGTGAAAAATATGTTTTCTTAATTCTCTTTTACAACAAAATATCATTTTACACTATTTAGCTTTTTGAACACAGTATAAATCAAATCTCAAGGGAAAAAAAATACATTTAAACTGATCTGTTTCCCCTGAAGTTGAATAGTCTAATTCTACAAACATGTAAACATACCCTTTATAGCTTGTTGTTCGGTGTGAGCCAAGGATTCGTGTTAAAGGCTGCACCTGACCTATAATTGTTTACTTTTATAAATTGTTATTTTGATTGAGAGGTCTCATTGGCACTCATACCATATCTTCCTATACCTATAAACTAATTTCAACATAAAAAGGTAAGAATTTTACAGAAGATATATTTATCAATGTCCTGAATGTGGTTAGTAAATGGTAAACTGAACTTTTGACTAACTTACTTCCTGTACCAGATGAGTCATTCTGTGTTTGTAAACAAAGTGACATGGCCAACGATCAGGTCTAAAAATAAAATTAAATATAAAAAATGAATCATAAATGGCTATATATATATTTATTTAAACAAATTTAACAGTATAAAATATTTAACTTATTGAGTTAGTGTGGTCTTGTCAGCTTTACAAATTCTTGCTCACTAAAATTAAATTTTTGACAAAATGGCTTTGCACAAAAGAGAAAAGGATAAGAAAACTGAATGTCGTTACTGTCAGAGTAAAATAAAAAGCAATGCTTATACTTATTATCTGGATGATGAATTTGATTATATAACAAAAGGTAAGCTAATTATTTCAATGACAAAAATACAAGACCAGGCTCTTTAAAGAAGTTCTTGTATATTACCAAGGTTCAAAATTTAATACTGGGTTCACCTATAGCTACCTTGAAAATTTGGGGAAAAGACGGGAACATTTAGAGATTTTTAAATTTGGTATGGTCAGCTTTACATCATAGAACCTTCCAAGAGGTAAAATGTAATTTAAAAAACAAACTACTTTAATTACTTAAAAATATATATAGTCACTACATAAATGACTAGATTGTATTATAAGGACCTTGTCAAAAATAAAAAAAATATTTTCACAATTCTGAATTATAATAGCCTGGTCTGATAATTTGAGTCTAATTTGATGGAAAATGAACAAATATATATATGACTTTTTAGTAGGAGGGAGATTGATATGCATATTAAACAAAATTAAAAGAAACATAAATATTGTTGAACAATAGATTCCTTTTTAAATGTTTTACTTAATCTTTATTTGTATTAGGCCAAAATAAAAAACATGTTTGTTTCCCCTCGCCCCGACCGGGTCAAAAATAAGCCCCCGAGTCAAAAAATTATTTGCCCCAAAAAAATCGGATTTTTTTTTATTCCCGAAAATAATTCGTTTCCATTCCGACATTGGTTCCGATATTACCGGAAGTCTTCCCGGAACTCTCTGGAGTTATCTATCAATTTAGCAGTATGTATCGAGGGTAAACTGTCTGCTTGAAAGATGGGCGACAAGATCGCATTGTCGTCTTCTGTACGAATTAAGTACAAGGACGCATCAAAGGTGTTACCCATCGTGGTAAATAGATTATACAGCTTTTCAAAAAGGTACACATGGAACGACGTGTTGAACGATTTAACTACAGATGATGGTCACAACATAGATAAATTAGATGAAGTGACAGTTTCTGTGTTAGTCCGAGATTACTCTGACGTCCAACGGCTGTTTTGCCAGACAAGCTGGGGCTGTGGTCCCACGGCCCCAGCTTGTCTGGCAAAACAGCCGTTTGACGTCAGAGTAACCTCGGACTATTTCTGTGTCTGATAAGATGGTTAACGGTGTGACTTTTGAGCCTGATTTTGCTGAAGAAATAAGAGTTGTTCATGATTTTGACAAGAGACTCAAGTACGTCCAATTTGACATTATAAGGGACGCACCACCTTCAAATGACAAAAACAATAATCAGACTAATAGTAATGCACAAAATGCATTTGACGTCCTAATGAGAAAAGCTAATACTCAGGCAAACTCGAAAGTGTCTTCCAAACATGATGAAACAGCACCAAGATTTACTGGTAAGTATGTTAAAATTATTTAAGGTAAGAATTTTCTTTATTTTCTTGAAGGCTTGAGATGGTGTATGGTTCATGTCATTATAAATTAACCTGCCCCACACCAACTCAATTTCTATCTACATCCCAAACTTTTGGCCTGGAAAATGGTGTGGGAGGGGCTAAAATGGTAACTTCCTAGGCGAAATGCTGCCGAAATTTTTTACAGGTGTGGACTTTGTCATTTTTTATACCCCGCCACACATAGTGGCGAGGTATTATGTGATACCCTCCGAAAAATTTGTAGGTGTAAAGGGGAAATATTATATACCAAACATGATAGTGATTAATTTTTTAGCTCATCTATGTGGGCTATTGCTATTCACTATATGTCCGTCGTCGTCGTAAACTTTTCAAAGGTAAGTTTACGACGATGACGGACATATAGTGAATAGCAATAGCCCACATAGATGAGCTAAAAAATTAATCACTATCATGTTTGGTATATAATATTTCCCCTTTACACCTACAAATTTTTCAGAGGGTATCACACAATACCTCGCCACTACGTGTGGCGGGGTATAAAAAATGACAAAGTCCACACCTGTAGGCTGTAAAAAATTTCGGCAGCATTTCGCCTAGGAAGTTACCATTTTAGCCCCTCCCACACCATTTTCCAGGCCAAAAGTTTGGGATGTAGATAGAAATTGAGTTGGTGTGGGGCAGGTTAATTTATAATGACATGAACCATACACCATCTCAAGCCTTCAAGAAAATAAAGAAAATTCTTACCTTAAATAATTTTAACATACTTACCAGTAAATCTTGGTGCTGTTTCATCAAGTTTGGAAGGCACTTTCGAGTTTGCCTGAGTATTAGCTTTTCTCATTAGGACGTCAAATGCATTTTATGCATTACTATTACCAAAAGGATTGATAATCTAAATAAATACACTCAAATTGAGCACTAACAACTGATAAGTGGCCTCCAGTGGACAAGTCAAACCATCCATGACATCCAGTTGGAAAAAAAAAAAAAATTACCTGCCTGCCTGGTCTGTTTACAAAAAGTAGACCCGGGGGAGGGGAAACAGACATTCTTTTAAATGTGGCCTTACTTAATATATAGACAAGTAAGAAGATTGTCTGTTTTCAGGATATTAGGATTAAGAACTATACATACATTGTATATACATGTACATGTAGTACAGTTCATTGACTTCAAACAAGTCCTGTTGTTACATTAAACCTTTTTTAACATACAAAAAAATTTAATAAATTACATACATGTAGCGTGTGTTAGGCTAACTTTTAGAAAAAGCCCAAACTGCATACTCATCTATTAAAAGCCCTGAAATGACAATATAAAACAATTCAAACAAGAAAACTAATGGCTTATTTAAGTGCAAAACAATAAACGAAAAACAAATTTGCAACACTATGTCTGCTGTGTGAATAATTAAGAGAGTTGCCTAAATTCTATTTTTATATTAATGTATATTTTTGTATTGCAGTTGTGTTGATTGGTGATTCTGGTGTAGGAAAGAGTAATCTGTTGTCAAGATTCACAAGAAATGAATTTAACTTAGAAAGTAAAAGTACTATTGGTGTGGAATTTGCAACAAGGTAATACCAATCTTGATTTATATAAAAAAAAAAAGGGGGAAACAATTTTAGTACATCAGTAATTCAGTTTTATCCCCCAAAAAAAGGGAATGGGGGAATGTGCCAACCTCTGAAGGCTGACTTTCATGTTTTTCTTACCAAATAACAGAATTGAAAAGAAGGATATTGACAAAACTATTACAAAACCATGTGAAAGAAGGACGGGTGATACCAAACAGTCAAACTCATAAATCTAAAATAAACTGACAACGCCATGGCTAAAAATGAAAAAGAGAAACAATAGAACACATGACACAACATAGAAAACTTAAGAATGAACAATATGAACCCCACCAAAAACAAGCGGTGATCTCAGGTGCACCTGAAGGGTAAGCAAATCCTGCTCCACATGTAGCACCCTTCGTGTTGCTTATGTGATAACAAATCCGGTAAATAGTCTTAATTCGGTAGGTTACATTCATGAAAGGGAAAGGGATTGTAGTTATGACATAAGGAACATATCCGATATCATTTGTGAAAAATTTACAGTGATCTGGAAGGATTTTTTCTCTATGGGCCCAGGGCCCCTCAAAAATAAATTCAATGGGCCATTTTAAAAAATCATGGGCCATGTTGTCAAATGAGTGGGCCATTTGAATTGACTACAGTGAAAAAGAAAAAAAAGTGTATATTTTGGCAAAGAGGTGGTGGTACTTACCTTTATGATTCTAAATAATATCATGGATATTGTTCCTGTGATTTTGTAATTTCAATTTGAAAGAATGTAAAATAACTTCTTCCAAACCGGACAATATTTAAGATAACCTTTATTTTCAATGTGTTAACTGGTACTGTTGTTTTGTTCATGTTCATGATTTTTTTTTTGGGTCTTCGTCGATACCATACTTATTCCAGACTTTCCGTATTAGCATGATTAGAGGACGTTTCTGACAAAATGTCAAAACGAGCCAAAGACCAAAAAGTGACAAGGACAGTTAAGCGCCTTTTAAGGAGACAAAAACTATATTCATAAAAAGGCTTTGGGGTTTTTCAATCGAAATAATGGCAAGTTAAACTGGAAAAGATAATAATTAGAGATAAATCTCGTCCGTTCTAGCCAAATTTCACAAATTTAAAGTTGTTTATAAAAATCATATCATGAATGATGGTTAATTGCGTTTTTTTGGGTAATCAGTTATACCGCACTGTTCTTTTACCCCATTGGAAAACTCCCGACACTTCCCAAAAATATACAGGTGCTCCTATCATTGGAGGAACATTACACAGTTGTGCAGAAACACACATGGCGGCACGGAACACGATCAGAAATCCATTTAACGATATCTAAACGTTTCGAAACAAAGTGAAAAATAACATACGCCACATGGGCGCTTACATAAGTCACTCTATGCGCCATTTCTGGTCGTTATGCGCTATAGGCGTAGGGCGCACGTCCTTCGCGATCACTGAATTTATTCTATAACGGTCAACCAACTTGAGATGGCGTCCATAAAATTTACGAAGGGATGATTTCAACTTCACCATTTGGAGCAGCAACCCTCTATCAAGAAAATCATGATAGGAAATGCAAGCACAGGAATATCGTATCAATTGGGAGATATATACCCAGTATGCAGGTGCTGCTGGAATGTTGCTACTTAGAAAAGGAAAGTTCACAATTGGAAAGCTGAAATCATCTCTTTTGTCATAAAGTTTTGTTATCAACCGACCCTCATTGTCAATTTCTAGATGTAAGTCAAAATATGAGACCTAAAGTTGAGCCAAAGACAATGTATAAAGTTCCCATTTAGGTCATGTAAAGGGAAAGCAATGAAAATCATGTGCACTGTTATTGTCAGAACATATGGAGATTTGGTGTGATTGAAAATGAGACTGTCAGAACATATGGAGATTTGGTGTGATTGAAAATGAGACAACTACAAATGTATCCATCTGATCAGAGACGTACGTATGTCTTTTAAGAAGTTAAGACTACAGTTAATCATATACTTCAAAACTGTAACAAATATTTTTCAAATGAATTATAAATGTATTAGCAATGACATTAAGGTAGCACAATACAAAGATTTTTCATCCCCAATCAGACATCTTTAAACTGATGTAATTCCACTCATCCTTCTTTAAATTTTATAAATGAGGTACCAAAAGAAAGAAGAATGATTTATCTTTCGAATTGTGATAATTTCATGATGACATAATTATTACATAATTAATTGTTATGTAATTAGTTGCTATATTGTGATGTCCATACTTAATGAATTTAGCTTCATTGTTATCTATAGCATCCCAAAAATTTTTATAGATTCTTGCACAACACAGTTTGACCTCCAAAACTGTGTCTCAGATTTTTCCTATTGTATTTCATTCTCTCATAAATCTTCATTGAAGTTTGCAACATCAATTCATAAGAGATCACTAAATTCAATGTGGCATAAAATTTGTTCTATTGATGTTTTTGGAAATCTGAGACACAGTTTTGGAGATCAAGCTGTGTTGTACAAAATGTTGTACAAGAATCTATAAAATATTTTGGGATGCTATGAAGAACAAAGAAGCTAAATTCATTCAAGTGTGGACATCACAATATAGCAACTAATTACATAATAATTGATTATGTAATAATTATGTCATAATGAAATTATCACAATTTGAAAGATTAGCCTTTCTTCTTTCTTTTGGTACCTCATTTATAAAATATAAAGAAGGATAAAATGAATTACATCAGTTTAAAGTTGTCTGATTGGGAGTGAACAAATCTTTGTATTGTGCTACCTTAAATAACAATAAACGGGATGTTAACGATATTACTTATAATTATTTAGGAGCATACAGGTTGAAGGTAAAGTGATAAAGGCCCAGATCTGGGATACAGCTGGTCAAGAACGATACAGGGCTATAACTAGTGCGTAAGTACATTTAATTGTTAGAATTGTGTAGTGTCAAGATTCAAGATCAGGTTTGTACTTAAGTGAATACAATTTAAAATTGAGAATGTTAAGGTGGTGGTAACTTAAGCTGGATCATAATAAAATGTTCAGTGAAAATGGATGGGACACGAAATTCTGAAACAAAATTTAAAAAACATACAAGACTAAATGCAGGAGGTTCTTGACATCCTGCAGGAGAACAAATGGGACACATGTTTTGTGAAATCTCAACCCTCCCCTTATATGATTAGTTTTAATTTGACTCATTAAAAGTCTTCCGTCAGAACAAAATTAAAACTTTTTTTGTAACTTCTGATCGTTCTGTTAAACTGTTTTTGTTCCTCAAACATTGAAAAAAAAATTCTATTTGAAATCAATGATGAATGAATACAAATTCTAGTATATAAAAAAAAAAGATATTTAAATAAAAAAAAAATGATAATTTCTAGTTAATTTGCATTTCAATTTATGCGTTGTCATACTTTTAAAGATATTTGATCATGTTTATCCTACATTGAAATGATTTTGTGTGTTATTACAGATATTATAGAGGTGCTGTTGGTGCATTATTAGTATATGATATAGCTAAACATTTGACATATGAAAATGTAGAAAGATGGCTGAAGGAACTACGGGACCACGCGGACAGTAACATTGTTATTATGTTAGTAGGAAATAAAAGTGATTTACGGCATTTACGAGCTGTCCCTACAGACGAAGCAAGGGCCTTTGCAGGTATAAAATCATTTACAATTCTTCAAGGTTGTCGTGTGATTATTAAAAAAGAGATTATTTTAGGGTAGAAAAGTTTGAAACAAACTCATAAATCTAAAATAAACTGATAATGCCATGGCTTACACAACAGCCCATGTGGTGTTTGCTTTTTCCACCAAAAACTGGGGATGATCTCATGTGCTCTGGAAGGGGAATTCCTGCTCCACAGATGCAGCCCCCATGGTGTTGCTCATGAATCATTATATATGTTATTTGAAAATAAAAGTGGGAGAGATGTAATTTCATCGACATATTAATAAAACTTTCTACACTACAACAATAACAATACCTGATATATCATTAACTGAAGATGTAATTACATTGACATAGTAATAAAACTTTCTACACTACAACAATAACAATACCTGATATAAACTGAAGAGGTGAAACAAAAGATTGGTGAAACTCTTCTTTAATTAATATTAAAAAGATGGGGTATGATTGCCAATGAGAAAACTCTCATGATGACACAGAAATAACTAGCTACAGCTATATAGGTTATTTGTAAACCAACTGTGCTAGGAAAATTACAATTCTATATTGCTATTTAAACTGTTGTAATAGCTAAATGAGAATTTTGAAGTCAGTTTACAATTATGACAATAGATTGGAGTTGATTAATTCGCTAAGGACTTTTCCAGAAAAAAATGTATGGGGGGGGGGTTGGAAGGCACATTGTATTAATAATACATGGGTGATGGGTATCAGAGCAACTTTTCACACTATAATGCACTATAATTCTCAATTACAATTGTCTGGGTGGTAGGTGCTGACAAAAGCTGCCTTCCAATGAAACAATTATCCAACAAAAACCAAATGTTAAAGATGTAAGCAACTATAAATTGCCATAGGAATCATGCATGCTCCCATTTCAGTCAGATTTTTGAGAAAAACTTTTGCTCTATACTTGTTATTTGTTGTGACTTAAAAGTATGTTTTTCATATTTGATTTTCTATTTCAGAAAAGAACTCCCTGTCTTTCATTGAAACTTCAGCATTGGACTCAACTAATGTGGAATCAGCATTTCAAAATATATTAACAGGTTGGTTGTAGTGTTTAATCATTTTCCTTCAAAACTCTAAAAGTGGCCTCAGTGGCCAAGTGATCTAAGTAGTTACTTCTGTAATCACTAGCCAGTCAACACTGAGGTTGACAATTTGAACCCCGCTCTTGTGCGTGCACTCAATTTCAATCTTTATTGACTAGGATTGTCAGTTTTCCTATCAAAAGTTGGTGGTTTTCTTCGGGCATTGTGGCTTCCTCCACCAATAAAAACTGGCCGCCACGTAATAGCTTAGTGGGTGCTTAAAAGTGACGTTGAAAAAAACACCAAAAAATATAAAAAACAAAAAGTGCAGAATTACAACAAAACAACTTGATACCCAGGAACTGATAAAATAGCAGAAACTTAATCCATAACTGGTGAATACTGATGGAAAAAGTATTTAATAGGGGGACATAGCTATTTTGAAGCAAAAAAAATCACCAATTTATCCAGACAGTTGCAGGCTAATCTATATGGAGAGACTGGCATTGTCACTAGAAAAATAATTATGCATTCACACACATATGCTAGTAAATTTACACTGTATTCATTTATATGGCTTTAAACAAATCCTTCCAATTTAAAAGAAATATTATGTAACCCATGTTTTATAATATTGACAAAAGTACTCAGAAACTTGTGCTGCTTGTATTTACATGATGATTATGGAACTGCTTTGTTGGGATTATACTATTTATTATTTAAATGTAAATACAAATCCTTCAAATTATTTTTCTTTTTTTCAGAAATTTATAAAATAGTATCACAGAAACAAATCCGGGACAGCCCTGACGACGACAACACACCTAGCAACAATGTACAAAATATCATAGTCGGACCTACAGACAGCTCCACGCCAAAGTCTAAATCGTGCTGTAATGTATGAGAGTCGCGTGGTTAGAAAGAACAATTAATAAGACCAATGATATGTCTATATGACATCATATTGAACGGTTACTAAAGAAAGGGGAAGAACTCCACAGTTTCTCATTTGACGACATTCTGCATTATTGTAAAAGGGGCTTGTTTCTGTAATAACCTGTAATATCAACGTGTTTAAATGTTAATGGTCATATGGTGCGATTGTTACAGTGTGTTAAAAATGTTTAAGTTGTTTTAATTTTATTATTCATGATGGTTTATACTGCTTTGACTCTTTAATTAAAAAAAAAACGAAAAATAAAGTCGACTCAAAACTTATAAATATTGGTTTTTTCTTTGGGACATATTTTGGGAGACATTCTTTTACCATTTCTTCTTTAAGTCCTTTTGTTTATATTCATGAATACATTATCAAAGAAATAAAAATCTTGAGTCCATTAATCTTCCTTTCACTAGAATGTGTGAGACTACATGAATGATTGAAGTATTTTATACATTGTAATTAAGCTTAATTTTTGATTTGCTAGTTGTATTGATTACATACTGTGATATATATCAATACTGGAGATCCAAAGTAATTGTTGTTCTTGTAACAAACTTATTTTCCCTAGACACCTCAATTTAACACCTTTCAACACAATAATTTCATATCTCCATCATGTGTCCATAAATTTGTATGATTCACAAGATGATCCATAGATTTCATTGTATTTGAGAATCATCGGCTCAAATATCACGTATAACATTCCGCTAATGGTTTTGAATGTAAACTTGAATTCCCATGTGTTGTTTCTATAGTAATGTTTGATGATACAACTGGATTGTATTGTTGTAATTTAAGGTGGTACCTAACACTACAGGGAGATAACTCTGTAAAATCAGCAAAACGTTTTAATTACATTGTGTTGTTAAGGGAATATCAAGCTTTTAAATGATCAAAATAAGTGTTCGTCAAACTGCTATTTAACCAGTGTAATTTTTCTGATTAAAGGATTGGTTCAAATTTTTTTGAAATTTTTGTCAAAGTGTCAAAGTAAATACTTTGTCAAAATTTTAAGAAAATTAAACAAGCCAATTCAATTTTAGTTACTGTGTTGGGTACCACCTTAAGTTTGTTTTACACTAAAAGACTGCCAGTAAAATGTTTATGTTGATGATTTTAACACAGTCTGCACTGTAAACCACCAGTGAGTTTTTGAAAAACTGTGTTTAGACACCTAATTAAATGTTTGAATATTGGTGTTCCAACAAGTAGTTGGAAAAAATCTTGGTGCAGACAGATAAAAAATATATCTTATTTTTAAATTCAGAATTAAGGGTGGTGGTTTTTATATTTTTGCTACTATATTGAAGAATTAACCTTTATGACTTATAACGGGAAAATGAATTGATACTGTAAAATGTAGACCATGTAGTGCTGAAGATTGATTACAGCTGATATTCTAATGCTTGCAAAGTAGAACTTTGGTTGGCTTGCTTGCTTTGTTTGTATAATTGTTTTTACAAGCTTTGTAAATAGATTGACATCTTTAAATAATATATATATATATAGGCATAGTTTAACCTGTATATATTATATTTGAATTTAATTAGTTGTTATACTAATATTATTCTACAATATACAAACAAAGCAAGTAAGCTTACCAAAGTTTTGCTCTACATGCTGTAGGAAATTAGCTGTAACTGTTTTTAATTAGTTTGAACAACATGCAAGTCTGTAATCAGTCCTGGGTATAATTTATGTAGTATTGTTCCAGGACAAGCCTTATTTATTAGATTGTGAATGACTGACTGGTATGGTTATATAATGTAGAATGAAGTCACATGTAGAATCTGTTTATCTATTATAGCTATATCACATATTTTTAAACAAATCTGTACAATTTGTGTGAGTGTATTTTATTTAAATGATGAGTACGAATGTTTGGGTGTGATTGTGTAATTATTATACAGCGAGACTTGTACTTATAATAGTCTGGCTTTTTGTTGATGTTGTTTCTCAAATTTCCATTTGTTTTGAGGTCAAGTCTGTACATAAAAAAAGTACAAGTAATGAATGCATTTGTGTATATCAGATTGATATTTTCTTAAGTTTGAATAAGTTTCATTAAGGAAGGGATGTCAGTATACCATTTGATGTCCAATACAGCTTTCATTACATGTGAAAAGGCATTACACATGATTTCTATTCAAAGATATCCTAGTTCTGTTTAACCATTCAGATATGATTCAAAGGGGTACATTGCTATTATAAAATATCTATTTCTTTTTTAGAAAAAGATTCAAGCATGTGTATGAAATGAAACATTATTATAAGCAGAATTTACCCCATATTGCCCTGTGTTCTTGAATTCTGTATTAATTAAACAATCTTTGTGAAGTCATGAAAGTTCTGTACAACAAAATTTAAAGCTAAAGCAACTTGTATGAATATATAGCAAGAAAATTGTTTTAAAATATCAATCATGAATCAGGGAAAAGTCAATTTTGTTTTAAGTGTATGTTGGCATTAATAATGTGGCTGTGATGACTTTTGACCAGGTAAAATGCTAAAGTATTGCTAAAGAAGACTGCCATTATCAAATTAAGCAACAAAAGGGGGGAAAAAACACTAAAATACAGTAACTTAATCCAATGATTACATGTTTTGAATAAGTGGCTGCACCCTTTATTTCTACCCTAACATTATAAAATGTACCTTATTGCTAGCATGTTGGTATATTTTTGTTACTGCTTTATTAACTCAATATTATGACTGTATATTTGTTAATATTTGATGTAAAATCTTGTATGAGATTATAATAAATTATTTCTTTGAAAAAATCTATATTCCTATACATGTACAATCAAATTTCTAGTGGGCTTTGATTACACATTCAGTGGCGAATCCAGAAATTTTCATAAGTGGGGGCCCACTGACTGACCTAAGAGGGGGCCCGCTCCAGTCATGCTTCAGTGATTCCCTATATAAGCAACCAAATTTTTTCCTTAAAAGGGGGGGCCCGGGCACCCTGCCCCCCCACCAAATCCGCCTCTGACATTTCAGCTGATGTGCCAGTGGGAAAGGACACATGTTTGATACATAGGTATTTTCCTAATCCGCCTTCAATGTCATGATACATTGATAAATTTATTATGTTGGAAAGATTTCAAGACAAAATATAAAGAATGTCAGAGAAATAAGAGATGATATAATGAATTATAGTAAACAGTCCTTTCTGGTCGTATAATGCCAGGACTGTAAGAGCTGTGGAAACAACTTTGAGGCCACTCTTTAAAAAATATTTTGTTAGATGTTGCCTATTATTAAGTAGGGTTTTAAAAGAAATCGGTGAAAAGACATTAATTTATAGACAAAAAGACCAAGTAAAAGCAGGAACAAATATTTTTTTAAATCTGATATGATTCTTTGGGTAGGCTGCTTTTCAGGCAACATCAAACAAATAAAATTTTGTGTTTGGCCTGATCTTACTGTGATTATTATGTAAATATATGTTTATTTTTTCATCACAAATGCTTGTTTATCGTATGTCTGTACGAGTGTATGTGAGAGTTGAGGGTACATTTTATAAACAAAACTGATAGAATAAAAATGTTAACATTTATCTCATAGTTTATATTTGCCATACTTTGTCAGCCGTTTAGCGTAAATTTGGATTGAATAATTGAAATCAGTTGCGTTTATCTGGGTAATGTGAACTTTCTTGTCACATATAGATAAATTATAAGGAAAGATGAGGTCACTTTCTTGGCCCTTAAATTAGAAAGAACTTAAATTTATGTATGATTTCTCTCCAAAGATCTTTAAATAATCACTCAGAAATTTCTGTACTTGCCATGATAGATTGGTTGCCATTTTCTATGAAATTACTAGGATTTTAAAATTAGGGTATCCAGTGTCATTTGAGTATACTGTAGGTAGAAATATTTTCAGTTTCATAGCTCATATTCTGAGGCTCCCACAGGGTACCCCCTCAGGTCGCAAGGTTGCTTTTAAATTCGTCGGGAAGTCATTTTTTAGGGAAATGTACAGGTCGTTTTTCCCAACACAGAGGACGGAAGTCGGTCGGAGGTCGTTTTTTTCCAAATTTTACAGGTCGCAGGTCGTTTCTAGAAGGCCCTCAGGTCGGAAGTCGCCTTTAAAAAGCCCAGAGGTCTCAGGTCGTTTTTGACCCTGCGGGAGCCTCATATTCTGTTCAATACATATTATATAGAATGTGTAACTTGGATGGAGAGTTGTCTCATTTGCACTCATACCACATCTTCCTATATCTATCTGGTAGGATGTCCAATGAATTTACTCTCCATCGGAGACCATTCTTTGACGAAGGCCATGAATGCAATTTCTGGCACATTTTTTAAAGACTACAAAACAATGATGTTTGGACTACCACTGGAGTATGTTTGATGTGGGGTCGAGTATCTATACTACTAAAGGAAGATACCGATTTCATTGAGTCTCATCTATGATACCAACCATAACAAGAGGCTCTCAAGAGCCTGAATCGCTCACCTGGTAAACAATGCCTTATTGAATAAATAAAGGCAACAGTAGTATACCGCTGTTCAAAACTCATAAATCCATGGACAAAAAACAAAATCGGGGTAACAAACTAAAACCGAGGGAAAAGCATTAAATATAAGAGGAGAACAACGACACAACACCGAAAAGCAACACACAAAACACCACGAGAATAACAAATATAACATCAAAACCAAATACAAGAATTTGGGATAGATAAGTACCGTGCCACGTCTTATCTAAAAAATAAGAGAAAACACAAACGACTCAACGTTAAAATGCAACACACACAGAAACGAACAATATTATAACAATGGCCATCTTCCTGACTTGGTACAGGACACTTTTAAAGGGGAATAAAAGTGGTGGGTTGAACCTGGTTTTATGGCATGCCAAACCTCGCACTTTAATGGCAAAGTTAAATATAACATTGAAATGACAACATAATATTACAGGACTACAATACAAATAAAAAGGAGACCATATTAGACAAAGAAAAGCATGATTAATAGATAACAAAAAGCATCAGGTTTAAAATTCAATACGCCAAAAACGCGTCTTGTCCACACAAGACTCAATAGTGACGCACAGATTTAAAAGATCGAAAGTGAAAAAAGTACAAAGTTGTACAGCACTGAAGATCAAAAGTTGAAAAGGTTTTGCCAAATACATATTTGAACATATTGAACCATGCCAGGCAAACATGTACAGCTAACAATTCTTCAATATTACAAATATATATGACTTACTGTTTATAAATAAAGAAAATGAGACCAAAACACAAACACTTAAAACTTAGCAATGGACTGTGAAAATGAGGTCAAGTTCAAATAAAACCTGCGTAACCGACATATAGATCATAAAATATTTTCATACACCAAATATAGTTGACCTAATGCATAAAGTATTAAAAAAATAGACCAAAACTAAAAAAGTTAACTTTGACCACTGAATTATGAAAATGAGGTCAAGGTTAGATGACACCTGTCAGCTAGACATGTACACCTTACAATCATTCTATACACCAATTTTAGTAGACCTATTGCATATAGTATAAGAAAAACAGACCAAAACACAAAAACTTAACTATAACCACTGAACCATGAAAATGAGGTCATGGTGAGATGACACCTGCCAGTTGGACATGTACACTTTACAGTTCTTCTATACACCAAATCTACTAGACTTATTGCTTATAGTATCTGAGATATGGACTTGACCACGAAAATTTAACGTTGTTCACTTGGATTTCATTAAAAATGACAGCCACAATAAGAGCAATTTTTGTCTTGCCTGCAACTTCTGTCACAGAAAACAAGACTTAAGGGTAGTGATCTGGAGATGACAGCGACAGTGTTAGCTCTTGACTTAAAAGCTGTATATTTCAGAAGGTAGTAGACCTGGATGCTGCATACTTGGTTTATAAATGCCTTATGTAACAAACTTTATACAAAAAAAAGAAGATTTGGTGTAATTGCCAATGAGACCAACTCTAAACAAGAGACCAAATGACACAGAAATTAACAACTATAGGTCACCAAACAGCCTTCAACAATGAGCAAAGCCAATACCGCATAGTCAGCTATAAAAGGCCCCGAAATGACAAATGTAAAACAATTCAATCGACAAAACTAACAGCCGAATTAAGATACAAATAAATGAACGAAAAACAAATAAATAACACAGCAACAAACGACAACCACTGAATTACAGGCTCCTGACTTGTACATGCCCAACTGGTAGGTGTCATCTGACTTTGGAGGCCATACTTTGACCTACCATTTAACTTGTAGGGGGACATGGTTTTTTTTCTGGTCAGAATATTTTCTATTTTTTGGAAGTAGCACAACAAATTATTTTTTTTGCAAATTGCAAATTGAAAATTTCAGGACAGGTAGACCTTGACCTAATAAATATTTTAACTTCTAGTCTTATTTGCTCTAAATGCTGGAGTTTTTTAGATATAAGCCAAAAACTGCATTTTACCCTGTGTTCTATTTTTAGCCATGACGGCCATGTTTTTAGACAAAATAGAAAATAAAACACAAACTTTATTTTATACACCCTACTGATCATTCAGTTGAAGTTTGGTTGAATTTGGTTGAGTAGTTTTAGAGGAGAAGATTTTTTAAAGTTAGCAAATATGATGAACAAATTGTGAAAAAATTGTCATTAAAGGACAATAACCCCTTAAGGGGTCAATTGACAATTTTGGTCATATTTAACTTATTTGTAGATCTTACTTTGCTGATCATTTTTGCTGTTTACAGTTTATCTTTATCTATAATGATATTCAAGATAATGACCAAAAACTGCAAAATTTCCTTAAAATTACCAATTAAGTGGCAGCAACCCAAAAATGGTTTGTTTGATTCGTCTGAAAATTTCAGGGCTGATAGATCTTGACCTAATGAACATTTTTACCCCATGTCAGATTTGCTCTAAATGCTTTCGCTTTTGAGATATAAGCCAAAAACTGCATTTGACCCCTATGTTCTATTTAAAGTAAGGGCGGCCATGTTTTTTGACGGATCAAAAATCGAAGCACACACTTTGTGCAGGATAATCTAAGGAACTATCATGCTAAGTTTCATCCAAATCCATTCAGTAGTTTCAGAGGAGAAGATTTTTTAAAGTTAGCAAATATGATGAACAAATTGTGAAAAATTGTCATTAAAGGACATTTACCCCTTAAGGGGTCAATTGACAATTTTGGTCATATTAACCTATTTGTAGATCTTACTTTGCTGATCATTTTTGCTGTTTACAGTTTATCTTTATCTATAATGATATTCAAGATAATGACCAAAAACTGCAAAATTTCCTTAAAATTACCAATTAAGTGGCAGCAACCCAACAATGGTTTGTTTGATTCGTCTGAAAATTTCAGGGCTGATAGATCTTGACCTAATGAACATTTTTACCCCATGTCAGATTTGCTCTAAATGCTTTCGTTTTTGAGATATAAGCCAAAAACTGCTTTTGACCCTATGTTCTATTTAAAGTAAGGGCGGCCATGTTTTTTGACGGATCAAAAATCGAAGCACACACTTTGTGCAGGATAATCTAAGGAACTATCATGCTAAGTTTCATCCAAATCCATTCAGTAGTTTCAGAGGAGAAGATTTTTTAAAGTTAGCAAATATGATGAACAAATTGTGAAAAATTGTCATTAAAGGACATTTACCCCTTAAGGGGTCAATTGACAATTTTGGTCATATTAACCTATTTGTAGATCTTACTTTGCTGATCATTTTTGCTGTTTACAGTTTATCTTCATCTATAATAATATTCAAGATAATGACCAAAAACTGCAAAATTTCCTTAAAATTACCAATTAAGTGGCAGCAACCCAACAATGGTTTGTTTGATTCGTCTGAAAATTTCAGGGCTGATAGATCTTGACCTAATGAACATTTTTACCCCCATGTCAGATTTGCTCTAAATGCTTTCGTTTTTGAGATATAAGCCAAAAACTGCTTTTGACCCTATGTTCTATTTAAAGTAAGGGCGGCCATGTTTTTTGACGGATCAAAAATCGAAGCACACACTTTGTGCAGGATAATCTAAGGAACTATCATGCTAAGTTTCATCCAAATCCATTCAGTAGTTTCAGAGGAGAAGATTTTTTAAAGTTAGCAAATATGATGAACAAATTGTGAAAAATTTTCATTAAAGGACATTTACCCCTTAAGGGGTCAATTGACAATTTTGGTCATATTAACCTATTTGTAGATCTTACTTTGCTGATCATTTTTGCTGTTTACAGTTTATCTTCATCTATAATAATATTCAAGATAATGACCAAAAACTGCAAAATTTCCTTAAAATTACCAATTAAGTGGCAGCAACCCAACAATGGTTTGTTTGATTCATCTGAAAATTTCTGGGCTGATAGATCTTGACCTAATGAACATTTTACCCCTGTCAGATTTGCTCTAAATGCTTCCGTTTTTGAGATATAAGCCAAAAACTGCATTTGACCCCTATGTTCTATTTTAAGTAACGGCGGCCATGTTTTTTGACGGATCAAAAATCGAAGCACACACTTTGTGCAGGATAATCTAAGGAACAATCATTTTAAGTTTCATTCAAATCCATTCAGTAGTTTCAGAGGAGAAGATGTTTGAAAAATTGTTAACGACGACGTCGACGACGACGACGACGACGACGGACGCCAAGTGATGAGAAAAGCTCACATGGCCTTTTAGGCCAGGTGAGCTAAAAAGTCAGATATATTTGTGTTATGAGGTATAAATGTAGTGTTTTGCATTTCTTTAATTAGTCTTTGAAACTAAAAATTGGAGAAAATAGCCAACTTCAGAGACTGTTATCATTCTGTGTCTTATACTGATTACTCTGTCAAGCATGCTCAAGTAGACATACTTTTTTTTCAACACTTACCCAATTGTACTGAGACTTCACTGATGTCTTCTAGTATATGGTTATGACAAGTCAATAATGAAAGTAGCATGTAAGGGAAACAGGAAGTACAATCTGGCAACAGCATAAACTATTTGTATAAGCTTTAAATTTCATATGGACAAAGACCCTGATGTTACATTATTTCCATCTGTCACATGTTCATTGTCCTTGATCCAATTTTCATGGTTTTATGACCTGCTGACTAACATATTAGTTCTATGCAAGGTATTCATGTGTTGTACAGGGTTAACTTGACCCCAACCTCATTTCATGGACCAGTGAATTAGGTAGTTTATATGGTGAAGTCTAGATCTCGAATACTTGAAGCAATAGGTCAACTAGATATGGAATTTTAAATTATTGTTAGATGTACATATCCAACTGTCAGGATTGATCTGACCTTGATGTCATTTTCAAGGTTGATTGGTTTTTTGGTTTGGTCCTTTTCTCAGGTATTATAGGGATATAATCATCAGGTAAATTATATCTCCGGTATTATAGGGATCATCAGGTAAATTATATTAGGCATAATTATTTAATAAATGGTGTACATATCTGTTTGGCAGTTTTCATAAAACTCGCCTGATAATCATTGTTCATTGGTCAATGTTGAGTCTTCATGATTTCGTTGGTTATCATATTATACTATTACGGTAGTACTGTAGGGCCACTTGACTGAGCTGTACATGTCTATGATCTTTGGTTCAAATGCTAAGTTTTCAATATTTCATCAGTTTATTAGATCCTCAGAAATCACAGCATGTTGAAGAATGGACATAGATGTCAGATATATTACTGTGATCCCAGGAAAAGCCCTGTACAAGTTTTTGTTGTAATTATATCCCCGTTGCATTATTTGCATTTATAACACTTTTGTCACACATGGTACCACATATATTAACAACTGAACTAAAATGAGGACGGGTGCAGACTGCAGAGATCTTATTTTAATTAGATAGAAGTGAAGAGCCTGTGATTTTAGTGGTCTTCATTGGTTACTGTCCGACTCTTTTGTTGTTTTTTTTACATAAAGAAGGATTTGGTTTTCTCTTTTGGAATTGTTTTATATTTTGTCATGCTGGGGCCTTTTATAGCTGACTACTTTAACATCTATTTATTATTAAATTATATGCCTGACACGTTTAATTTGACATTGGCATATTGAAATAACAATAATATATTTTTTTGAATAAACTCATCATAGATGGCAGGATTAAATTTTGTTTTTGTTTTGTACAAAAGATGCATCAGTGACGCTCTAATCTAAAAAAGTTAAAAAGGCCAAATACAGTATGAAGTTTGAAGTCAAGCTTTTTAGAAGAAAATCATAAGTGAACCAGATGCTCCGCAGGGCGTAGCTTTATACGACCGCAGAGGTTGAACCCTGAACGGTTGGGGCAAGTATGGACACAACATTCAAGCTGGATTCAGCTCTAAATTTGGATTGTGATTAAATAGTTGACACAGCATAGGTTTCTGACACAGAATGAATGTGTTCTAATGAACTTAAAATTTTTGTTTTCTCTTAGAGCAATTCACTATGCTGTTGAATATTAATCCTCTCAAAAAAATGTTTGAAGAAATTTTCTTTTTCATTTATGAAATTTCAAATGAGAAAAATTGAACCCAATTTTTTTAATCACATCCCCCTTTCCCTTATTCCAAAACTAATCTCAATTAAAATTTCTAATGGAGTTTGCAACAATAACTACTCATTTAAATACATCATAAAATATTAAGATGTAAAAAAACTGCTTGTTATCACTGAATGGTAAAGATTATTTTAATTTATCAGTTGTTAGTAAAAAGTGAATATACATTGTATATTGTATATAACAAAGATTTAAGTTGATTCTGGACAAAGAAAGATAACTCCAATTAAAAAAAATCTTGCTATTGCACAATATTTTGCAATTAGATATTTCTTGCTTACTATTCTGGACAAAGAAAGATAACTCTAATTAAAAAAAAATTTGCTATTTCACAATATTGTGCAATTAGATATTTCTTGCCATTGCGCAATACTGTGCAATTGAAAAGACTTGCTATTGCACAATACTTAATATAATAATTTTAGATCCTGATTTGGACCAACTTGAAAACTGGGCCCATAATAAAAAATCTAAGTACATTTTTGGATTCAGCATATCAAAGAACCCCAAGATTTCAATTTTTGTTAAAATCAGACTAAGTTTAATTTTGGGCCCTTTGGACTTTAGTGTAGACCAATTTGAAAACAGGACCAAAAATGAAGAATCTACATACACAGTTAGATTTGGTATATCAAAGAACCCCATTTATTCAATTTTTGATGAAATCAAACAAAGTTTAATTTTGGACCCCGATTTGGACCAACTTGAAAACTGGGCCAATAATCAAGAATCTAAGTACATTTTTAGATTCAGCATATCAAAGAACCTAACTGATTCATTTTTTGTCAAAATCAAACTAAGTTTAATTTTGGACCCTTTGGACCTTAATGTAGACCAATTTGAAAACGGGACCAAAAGTTAAGAATCTACATACACAGTCATGACAGTTAGATTCGGCATATCAAAGAACCCCAATTATTCAATTTTGATGAAATCAAACAAAGTTTAATTTTGGACCCTTTGGGCCCCTTATTCTGTTGGGACCAAAACTCCCAAAATCAATACCAACATTCCTTTTATGGCCATAAACCTTGTGTTTAAATTTCATAGATTTCTATTTACTTATACTAACGTTATGGTGCGAAAACCAAGAAAAATGCTTATTTGGGTCCCTTTTTGGCCCCTAATTCCTAAACTGTTGGGACCTAAACTCCCAAAATCAATACCAACCTTCCTTTTGTAGTCATTAACATTGTGTTTAAATTTCATTGATTTCCATTTACTTAAACTAAAGTTATTGTGCGAAAACCAAGAATAATGCTTATTTGGGCCCTTTTTTGGCCCCTAATTCCTAAACTGTTGAAACCAAAACTCCCAAAATCAATCCCAACCGTTCTTTTGTGGTCATAAACCTTGTGTCAAAATTTCATAGATTTCTATTAACTTAAACTAAAGTTATAGTGCGAAAACCAAGAAAATGCTTATTTGGGCCCTTTTTGGCCCCTAATTCCTAAAATGTTGGGACCAAAACTCCCAAAATCAATACCAACCTTCCTTTTGTGGTCATAAACCTTGTGTTAAAATTTCATAGATTTCCATTCACTTTTACTAAAGTTAGAGTGCGAAAACTAAAAGTATTCGGACGACGACGACGCAGACGACGACGCCAACGTGATAGCAATATACGACGAAAAATTTTTCAAATTTTGCGGTCGTATAAAAAAAGGTTCAATGGTAGAAGTCATTTAGAAGGTATTAAATTAAAACCATTCACCAGTATGCCATTTCTGATGATTTTATATTGTTAGGTACCAAAAAGTGAAATAACAAAAATACTGAACTTTGATGAAAATTCAAAACCAAATTTTCAATGATATAAAAAGATCATATTTTAGTTGATATGTGGTTTCCTTGTTTGGATCAATTCTATTTTGTTGAACACTTAAATTGGTGTTCACCTCTACCCCAGACACCCTAAAAGAAATCAGGAATTCATGACAGCTATCTACATTTTCTTTGTTTATACTAATGGACAAACACTAGTAATTTTGGGGCCCTTTATAGCTTGTTGTTCGGTGTGAGCCAAGGCTCTGTGTTGAAGGCCGTACATTGACCTATATAATGGTTTAACTTTTTTTTAAATTGTTATTTGGATGGAGAGTTGTCCCATTGGCACTCACACCACATGTTTCTATATCTAGTAAACATAATCACAAATTTGAAATTTCATATTTTTTTTATTTCATACTTATTAATAAATAAGATTCTGACATATAATATCCTGGTTCATTTAAAATAAGCTTAGCAATAACAATAAAACTTAACAATAACAGTAAAACCTATAATAGCTGAAACTATCAATAACAGTAAAACCAATAATAGCTGAAACTATCTTAAATGTTAATCATCCTATTCAAAGATAGATAACTCCATCATTTCATAACTGAATGTACTGTAACTATAATTTATTGTTAAATCTTTCTCCAAAAAAAATGCAAAACTTTTATATTACATTGTATGATCAAAATCAGTCGGTTGGTGTATCATATATATATATTGACTAGAACAATCCTATTATCTAACACAACAGTCACTTAAACAGGAAATACACCTTGACAAAGCTACTTATTACTGATAAGACCAGGTTACAAAATTGTGAATAATTTCCTGTTTTAATCAAATTATATACTCAAACTTTATCATAATATCATTTAAATGTGTTTAAAAAAAGTTTTTTACAGGTTAACTTTGGTCTCTTTAAGGAAGTCTTTCATAGAATTGTGACATATTTTTTTTCAAAATTCCTCTTAAAATGTATAAAAATTACAGCAATATAGATAGTGGAGCAATTTTATTTGTGTTTTTTTAACACACAATAGTATTAAAGGGTCTGAAATATTATAAACATTAATAAATCTATGAAAAATGTAGTTGTAAATGTTTGTGTGAAAAAAGAAATTATTTCACAATCATCACTTTAACCATAGAAGTTAGAACATGATCACAGATGAAAATGAACATATGTTAATATCAGTTTGTGGGTATACACATACTTAATTATAATTTAAATAATAATATAAGCACTTTTCGATTTAAACAATTTTCATGCAAAATTTATAAAAGTTTGGTTTATTGTATATAATAAACTGCTACGCTGAGCACAGCCGTATAAGACTGCAAGGTCCAACCCTGAACAGTTGGGACAAAAGAGACACTACGACGACATCATAGTATAATGTGAACCCCAAAAAATGTTTGCTGTCATATAAAATATGGAACACAACCCAAATTACCAGATTAAAATATTATGACTTATCAATGTATAATGATAGGGGGCTTGTGGGTATAAATCGTTTTTTTCTAACATAGGATTTTGCTTTTTTTTTCTATAAATAAACTTTTTCCTATACCTTATAGAAAAATAAAACCAGATGCTCCGCAGGGCGTAGCTTTATACGACCGCAGAGGTTGAACCCTGAACGGTTAGGGCAAGTATGGACACAACATTCAAGCTGGATTCAGCTCTAAATTTGGATTGTGATTAAATAGTTGACACAGCATAGGTTTCTGACACAGAATGAATGTGTTCTAATGAACTTAAAATTTTTGTTTCTCTTAGAGCAATTCACTATGCTGTTGAATATTAATCCTCTCAAAAAAATGTTTGAAGAAATTTTCTTTTTTATTTATGAAATTTCAAATGAGAAAAATTGAACCCAATTTTTTTAATCACATCCCCCTTTCCCTTATTCCAAAACTAATCTCAATTAAAATTTCTAATGGAGTTTGCAACAATAACTACTCATTTAAATACATCATAAAATATTAAGATGTAAAAAAACTGCTTGTTATCACTGAATGGTAAAGATTATTTTAATTTATCAGTTGGTAGTAAAAAGTGAATATACATTGTATATTGTATATAACAAAGATTTAAGTTGATTCTGGACAAAGAAAGATAACTCCAATTAAAAAAAAATCTTGCTATTGCACAATATTTTGCAATTAGATATTTCTTGCTTACTATTCTGGACAAAGAAAGATAACTCTAATTAAAAAAAAAATTGATATTTCACAATATTGTGCAATTAGATATTTCTTGCCATTGCGCAATACTGTGCAATTGAAAAGACTTGCTATTGCACAATACTTAATATAATAATTTTAGATCCTGATTTGGACCAACTTGAAAACTGGGCCCATAATAAAAAATCTAAGTACATTTTTGGATTCAGCATATCAAAGAACTTCAAGATTTCAATTTTTGTTAAAATCAGACTAAGTTTAATTTTGGACCCTTTGGACTTTAGTGTAGACCAATTTGAAAACAGGACCAAAAATGAAGAATCTACATACACAGTTAGATTTGGTATATCAAAGAACCCCATTTATTCAATTTTTGATGAAATCAAACAAAGTTTAATTTTGGACCCCGATTTGGACCAACTTGAAAACTGGGCCAATAATCAAGAATCTAAGTACATTTTTAGATTCAGCATATCAAAGAACCTAACTGATTCATTTTTTGTCAAAATCAAACTAAGTTTAATTTTGGACCCTTTGGACCTTAATGTAGACCAATTTGAAAACGGGACCAAAAGTTAAGAATCTACATACACAGTCATGACAGTTAGATTCAGCATATCAAAGAACCCCAATTATTCAATTTTGATGAAATCAAACAAAAGTTTGATTTTGGACCCTTTGGGCCCCTTATTATGTTGGGACCAAAACTCCCAAAATCAAACCCAACCTTTCTTTTATGGTCATAAACCTTGTGTTTAAATTTCATAGATTTCTATTTACTTCTACTAACATTATGGTGCGAAAACCAAGAAAAATGCTTATTTGGGTCCCTTTTTGGCCCCTAATTCCTAAACTGTTGGGACCTAAACTCCCAAAATCAATACCAACCTTCCTTTTGTAGTCATTAACATTGTGTTTAAATTTCATTGATTTCTATTTACTTAAACTAATGTTATTGTGCGACGACGACGACGACGCAGACGCCAACGTGATAGCAATATACGACGAAAATTTTTTCAAAAATAATAATAAAATGGGGTCACCATTTATTTAAGCTCACACACAAACTGCCTTCAAAAGAAACATGCATTTTTGTTTACCGGTATGTAATTTTTTTTCTGTTGAACTAATAGGAGAAAAAAAGGTGATAATTATTTAAATAAAAAAAAGAACTAAATTACAGAAATTGCTTAAATTTAACAATAATTTAGTTTAAGTATAGATTATTTGAAAATAATAATAAAAAAATATAGGTCAACGATGAATTAAAAAGACAGTTCAATTTTAATGCAAAAAAATGGCATTTCATCACTAAAGGGAGATAATTTGGACCTTTTTCAATATAAACATTTTAAAAGTCATCTGGGGCCAAAACAAATTAATTTTTTTAGGTTGATTTTTGTACTTTATCATAAAGTTACAACTGTTAGTGTAATGAATAAAATTTGTAATGAAAAAAACACATATATCTGTAGTACAGATTCTGATATCTGACACATATATCTGTAGTACACATTCTGTACTATGTATGCCGATTAGCTGAAATCCAAATAACTAATCTAGTATTTTTGTCTATTTTTCATAAAAACCAATAATAAATACAAGCAATAATTTCTGACTTTAAAGTAAACTGTGAAATCATTTATTTTCATGGGTACCAATTTTCGTTGATTGGGGAAAAATCATTTTCATGGTTTTGCCAAATTAACATATAATCCTTATGGAAAATTTGAAATTTGTTGAATATATAATTTTGTGGTTCACCTATAACCATAAAATCAACGAAAATTGGCATCTAGTGAATAATTTTTGAATTTACAGCATATAAAAAACAAGAATGTGTCCAAAGTACACGGATGCCCCACTCGCACTGTCATTTTCAATATTCAATGGACCGTGAAATTTGGTAAAAAATTAAATTTCGCATTAAAATTAGAAAGATCATACCATTGGGAACATGTGTACTAAGTTTCAAGTTCATTGGACTTCAACTTCATCAAAAACTACCATGACCAAAAACTTTAACCTGAAACTTGCACTTCATTTTCTATGTTCAGTGGGCAGTGAAATTGGGGTCAAAAGTCTAATTTGGCTTTTAAATTAGAAAGATCATATAAGGAACATGTGTACTAAGTTTCAAGTTGATTGGACTTCAGCTTCATCAAAAACTACCTTGACCAAAAACTGAAGTGGGACAGACGGACAGACAGAAGGACGAACGAACGGTTGCACAGACCAGAAAACATAATGCCCCTCTACTATCATAGGTGGGGCATAAACATGCTGTCATATCACAACCATGTCCAGATATCTTGTACCAAACCTATGGCAGAATTAACAACAGCTTTTCCAAGAGACACCACTGGTACTATCATTATAAGAAGGACAAAACCAGCTAGATATATTTTGGCTCTATGTGGTTGCAGATTATTTCTTTGTCCTAGAATCCTGTTTCTGATGTCCTCTTGACTCTGGGCTAATGCTGTTCGTCTGTGTGGTAATGGACTAAACTTGTCATTTAGATACTTCCTCTGTTCTCTGAGTCTGGCTCGGTATTCTTCTGGGTAAAAATCCTTCAAAGTTTTAACCAGTTCTGTAATAAAACAACATGGTACATCAGTCAATGGAGAAAATATTGTAATAGAATTGACAATGGAAATGGGGAATGTGTCAAAAGAGATAACTCAACCAAAATGCAGATAACAGCCCAAGGCCACCAACAGGTCTTCATTACACAGATAGAAAATCTAGCTCCTAGAAGCAGGCTCCAGCTATCCTTTGTAAAGGGTTAAACATATCCACTAAAACAAGCCAAAGTTATAGCCTTTCAGGCTTATTTTCAAACTGGACTGACAGACTTTTAAAAAAAAGCAAGACACAATTTGGTGATTTTTTTTATCAAATCATGAATAATCTTCATATTACTTTTATTCATGCACACCAAACTTCTATCTGATTAAAAAAATACATATTTCTTGATATGCGATGTAATATTCATTCATTATTTTATTTCTTTGTGAAGCATTCCTCCCTTCCCATATTTAATATGTTGATTCATAACAGTACAGGGAGATAACTCTATAAAAATCGGTGAACGTTTTATTCATGTTCCATCGTTTAGGAAATATTAAGCTTCTCATTGATCATAAATGATGTTCAAACTGCTATATGCAATGAAATTCTTCCAATAAAGTATGTGGTTCAAGTTTTTTGGAAATTTTATTATTTTTGTCAGTAATATTATGTACAAATTTTATAAAATTTAAAGAGCCAAATTAATTTTAGTCCAGGTGTCTGGGTACCACCTTAAATCAGCAAAACATGTGTTTCCATATCAATAACCATTTTCAGAGTTATTTGCCCTTGTGTGTTTCAAATTATGTAAATTACTTATTTTACACAGATACTTTCAGTCAGTTCATTTTTGAGATACTTGTTGATGTATTTGCAGATGAAAGTTTGATATAATGATTAATCTGCAAAAAAATCTATTCAGGTTATTTCACTTTATATATATATAAAACATGATAAACAGTTTGTAAAAATTAGTTGCAATAAACTGTTTTAGAATCTAAAGGACTGTGGATAATCTCATTGTTATGAAAATAACATCAAGTCATTGGTTGAATTTTCATTGTTTAGTATGTAAAGCCAATCACAATGTTTTGATGAACACTTTTGAAAATACTTCCGAGAATTCATTAGATTCTGAAACATGATCCCATTATTCTAATAACAAACCTGTTTTCTTGATACACTGTACAATCAGCTGTCTGCACATGGGACATGGAGTATTGTAAACGTTCTTGTGACCAACACGTCTCAGACAAGCTTCACACATCACATGGTCACATGGGGAGCAAGCATGGGGTTCACAGAACAAGTCAAAACAAACAGGACATAAATGGTCGTCTGGGAAGTCAACAAACCAGGTCTCATACTACAACATAACGACATCATTAGTGTTGCTAATCAGGAGTCAGTTTCACCAAAAGACTTACAACTAAGATTGATTGTAAGCAGGGACTTTCTATACTAATGTTAGTGGAGAAAGTCCCTGTTGTAAGTAATGAACAATTCAGTATAATTACAATCTATCTTTAGTTGTAAGTTTTTTTGTGTGAAACTGACTCCTGAATCTATGTACTTCTTCAACAATGGCCAGTTCCAAAATCTAATTTATGACTAAAATTCTCTATTTGTCTAATCAGTTTTGATGTTTACAGTTGTCTTTCTACTGTAGTGTTTGCCCAAAATGTTAAATCGGGTAAAATGTGTAGCATATAAGGGCAATAACTCCTACAAGGAGTGACCTTACAATTTCAGTAATGTGACTTATTTGTAGATATTGCTGATTTTTTTTCTGTTTGAAGTTTTTTTTGCCATGCTACTTCATTATTTGGCCATAGCGTGAAAAAATCCAACTTTAAGGGGGGATGACTATTGGTTTCAGTGGTGTTAACTTAGAAAGGTTGATTGTGATCATCAAATAGCAAAAGTACAAATTCTATGATTTAAGGTCAAGGATCAGTAAATGAACTAGTCCATAGATTTAAAAAAAATTTAGAACTCAATTAGATATTGAAAATATACATCAGAAAATGTAAAAAAAAGTATATGTCACCGACTTCGTTTTCAAGAAAAATCCATTTCTAAAATGGTCCGAGAGGGTACTAAATTACATTGAATATATAGGGGAAATCTGTATTTTTCTTCTACAATTTTCGGTTTCCGGTATAAATCACGTGAACCGCTCCATAGAATTTTTTTTTAAATTAATATTTTTTTCCTCTTTGTCTTACAAATTAGATGATATTAAAAAAAAATATGGTCACCGACTTCGTTTTCCCTGTAGAAGCGACGCAAACCCAACATTTTGGCAAAAAAAACCATCAAAATTCGTGACGTCGTAATTTTTATTACATAACGTCAAATTATCATGCTAATAATTTCCAACGTTCTTCGTGTTGATTATGCACGATGATTATGTGTTTCGTATTGATAGATTCTTTTAATTATAAGAGTCTGGATAATTATCATTAATTCTTATTTAGTATTTACCAATATTCTTTATTCTTTATATTTTAGCACCCCATTATACTCCTTTTCTTTTTTTCTTTTTTGCATTTTATTCTGCAATTTTTGCCCATTATTCTGTATTCCGTAAACCCCAATCAGACCTTCTTTTATGGAACATTTTAAAAAGAAATTATACGTTGTAAAAAATATGATACATTTATGTTCATTATCAATATACATTTCTAAAACAATTACTAATTCAGACAAAAATACATTGTAAGTACATGAACGCAAAAATGGTAAAAACTTAAAAATAGAAATCATCAGGGTTACTGTCTACAAGTTGACGCAATATAAAAAGATGTAATTGAAGCTATATTTTTTTATGCCCCCCTCAACTACCCCTGTACCTCTGTCCGCCCGTCATTCCATCTGGCCGCCCGTCCTTCCGTCCGTCCGCCCCCTTTAAAGTTATTCCGCAAAACATCTACAGTTTGAATCCTAGAACGTTTTCACTTTGCCGTCTGTTTGCATGTGGTCAGGGTTTTGATCTTTATTAATATTTGCTCTGATGAGAGATAGTTGAACTTTGTCATTTTTAAGAAACCAATTCGTAAATTTCTTAGACTATCTTGTAAGTCATATGTTTACACTTTTTCTCCGTTCCGATATATGATTTGGCCACTTTTGAAAAAACGGTTTCTTTAGCAGCGGAACATGTAATATTTTGTGTTTTGGTACTATATCACGACAGAACGTGTTCTGTCCATATACTGCTGCTTAACATCGCATATATAAACAAACATTATATCAATGATTCTACAAATTATTGAAAGAGTGTTGTGTGGTTATTTATACATCTGCAAGTTAACAAGTAAAACACGCAGACAAACTGACATCTTTGTTAATATCTTTTTTGTTCTGTATAAAATTTATTGTATACAAGTCTACAAAAACGTTTTAAAAGGTTTACTAAATGGTTATTGTTCCATAAGTGTACATATGTATGCTCGAAGTATATATAGAATCAGTACACGATACACAACATGCGACAAATAAAGGGGGGGGGGGGGGGGGGGGGGTAGTAATAACAGGAAACTAAATTGAACTAAGGCTTTGATGGATGTAAACTTCAATAAAACTGGAAGTTGCATAGGGGAACAGGAAAATAAGAATATATTGCATCACTTACAACAACCTTTAAATTGACCAGTGATTTTTTATTCATTACTGACCAGCAACACCGAGATAATCCAACGTTTTTTTTAAGGGTCCATATTAAGTGTGGACCTAAATGTTTTTTTTATCTTTAAATATAATGCTTATTCTGTAAAAATCTTCAATTAATGATTTTGTAAAATTCTTCTATCATTACATGATTTCTTAATTCTGTGCATGGTCTACACTATTGTATTAAATAATTATTTTATTTTCCGTTGTTATTTTTTATAATTTTGCAAACTTTTTTGTTCAATTTTGACATTCGCCAGTATCCGTTATTCTGCAACTCCCTTTGAGATCTAATTATATGTGACAATAAATTAATGTGCTTCTCTCTCTGAATTTCACTTTCTCTCATTGCACGGTCTTTGTAGTACAGTGTATTTTCCAGAAAATACATCGTGTAAAAACATGTCCAAGGAAACCAAACATAAGGAGGTTGAGATATGACATAACCAGATGCTCCGCAGGGCGTAGCTTTATACGACCGCAGAGGTTGAACCCTGAACGGTTGGGGCAAGTATGGACACAACATTCAAGCTGGATTCAGCTCTAAATTTGGATTGTGATTAAATAGTTGACACAGCATAGGTTTCTGACACAGAATGAATGTGTTCTAATGAACTTAAAATTTTTGTTTTCTCTTAGAGCAATTCACTATGCTGTTGAATATTAATCCTCTCAAAAAAATGTTTGAAGAAATTTTCTTTTTTATTTATGAAATTTCAAATGAGAAAAATTGAACCCAATTTTTTTAATCACATCCCCCTTTCCCTTATTCCAAAAAAAAACTAATCTCAATTAAAATTTCTAATGGAGTTTGCAACAATAACTACTCATTTAAATACATCATAAAATATTAAGATGTAAAAAAACTGCTTGTTATCACTGAATGATAAAGATTATTTTAATTTATCAGTTGGTAGTAAAAAGTGAATATACATTGTATATTGTATATAACAAAGATTTAAGTTGATTCTGGACAAAGAAAGATAACTCCAATTAAAAAAAATATTGCTATTGCACAATATTTTGCAATTAGATATTTCTTGCTTACTATTCTGGACAAAGAAAGATAACTCTAATTAAAAAAAAATTTGCTATTTCACAATATTGTGCAATTAGATATTTCTTGCCATTGCGCAATACTGTGCAATTGAAAAGACTTGCTATTGCACAATACTTAATATAATAATTTTAGATCCTGATTTGGACCAACTTGAAAACTGGGCCCATAATAAAAAATCTAAGTACATTTTTGGATTCAGCATATCAAAGAACCCCAAGATTTCAATTTTTGTTAAAATCAGACTAAGTTTAATTTTGGACCCTTTGGACTTTAGTGTAGACCAATTTGAAAACAGGACCAAAAATGAAGAATCTACATACACAGTTAGATTTGGTATATCAAAGAACCCCATTTATTCAATTTTTGATGAAATCAAACAAAGTTTAATTTTGGACCCCGATTTGGACCAACTTGAAAACTGGGCCAATAATCAAGAATCTAAGTACATTTTTAGATTCAGCATATCAAAGAACCTAACTGATTCATTTTTTGTCAAAATCAAACTAAGTTTAATTTTGGACCCTTTGGACCTTAATGTAGACCAATTTGAAAACGGGACCAAAAGTTAAGAATCTACATACACAGTCATGACAGTTAGATTCGGCATATCAAAGAACCCCAATTATTCAATTTTAATGAAATCAAACAAAGTTTAATTTTGGACCCTTTGGGCCCCTTATTATGTTGGGACCAAAACTCCCAAAATCAATACCAACCTTCCTTTTATGGTCATAAACCTTGTGTTTAAATTTCATAGATTTCTATTTACTTATACTAACGTTATGGTGCGAAAACCAAGAAAAATGCTTATTTGGGTCCCTTTTTGGCCCCTAATTCCTAAACTGTTGGGACCTAAACTCCCAAAATCAATACCAACCTTCCTTTTGTAGTCATTAACATTGTGTTTAAATTTCATTGATTTCTATTTACTTAAACTAAAGTTATTGTGCGAAAACCAAGAATAATGCTTATTTGGGCCCTTTTTTGGCCCCTAATTCCTAAACTGTTGAAACCAAAACTCCCAAAATCAATCCCAACCGTTCTTTTGTGGTCATAAACCTTGTGTCAAAATTTCATAGATTTCTATTAACTTAAACTAAAGTTATAGTGCGAAAACCAAGAAAATGCTTATTTGGGCCCTTTTTGGCCCCTAATTCCTAAAATGTTGGGACCAAAACTCCCAAAATCAATACCAACCTTCCTTTTGTGGTCATAAACCTTGTGTTAAAATTTCATAGATTTCCATTCACTTTTACTAAAGTTAGAGTGCGAAAACTAAAAGTATTCGGACGACGACGACGACGACGACGACGCCAACGTGATAGCAATATACGACGAAAAATTTTTCAAATTTTGCGGTCGTATAAAAACAGATGTACATATTTATGTTTAATATGCCTACAAAAATACCCCCCCCCCCCCCCCCCCCCCCCTCAACCGAAATAAAAAACAAGAAAAAAACAATCGCACACAGGCTAAGACATGACTGGAAATATTGTGTTTTGTTATTTAGTCCATCTACATAAATGAGGGGGACCTTTAACGGGACTCCAACACGGGTGTTTTTAAGCACGGGATTTCAGGATTGATCCTTTCTGGATCCGGCTATTCTTTTGGCGGGATTTAAATTTCTATAAATTCGGGACCTCGGGATTTCATGTTTTAAAGTCCGGGATTTCGGGATCAGGACCCCTGCAACTCCCGTACAAATGCATATCATAAGATGTCTTTTCCTTTTTAATTTTCTTTTGGCCTTGTGTTGTTGTCTGGTTGCTGTCTTATTAAAGTACTGACTACTTACGGGATTTACATTTTACTTTAGGTACTGAAAGTCTGTGACACTGTGCATATTTTTCAGTAGGTATATATAGTAGTAGTATGATATAGAGAGGATCGATATAATCTCATTCTCAACCTTCAAGTTTTATGAGTGAAATAGAATTGAGAACAGTTCTATTTTATATTTGAGATGCTACTTTCAGCTAGGGTACATTTTTTTTGTATTTGGTTAATTTTTACCCATATATATATATATATTATATAACAATTTCCTTTGAGGAGACAACCACACGAATCAATACCATTAGGATACTAAGCCATGTATAAATCTTCAAACCATATACTATTTATACATGTATCTATTTAAAGATTTGTGTTCTATTTTTAACATCGAAATTGCGGACGTGAAAGAAAACACCATTACAAAAAGAAACAACGTTAGAATACAAAATGTAGCGATGGATTAATGATCGTGAAACATCATTTTTGTTTATTTTTAATTTGTTATATTCTAAAAACGGTGTATGAATATTAAACTGTTGTTCCAACCGTGAACAAGGTTAATTCATTTAAGTAGTTTAGTGCCATCTATGACTGACTGACAGCAGCGGCGAATTTATGACCAGTATTAGTTTATGTGGTTTACTTCCTTTTCTCTAATTTGAAAATATTTTTACTTGTTCCGACTGGTGTGATAATTTTCAAAATATGGGATATATAGTCTTACCGTACAATACTAAGTTTTAACTTTAGTATTAATGTCCCAAACTTGCACCCCCTTCTGCTTATTTTCTGCTAGACGATGTCTTTTCCCAGTGAATATAACGTGACGGTACCCAAATTGCACCTATTTTGACAGTTTTTTCATCTACGTTTTTTTAGGGTTTTTGTAATGACAGTTTTGACATACTACATATAGAATACTTCCGAGACCACATCACAATTATGTAGAAATAATAGTGAGCAACAGTTTTCACACTTGTTTTAACTTGTCGACAGACAAACTCTACCACCCTACGTCCCTGACGCCAGTCAAACACCTGATTTTCATTTTGAAGATCGTCTTCATGACTGTTTTCATATTCATTTTCAATTTTTAATTTTAGAAAAACAAGTTCATTCTCGTAGAAGTAACATACTTTCCGTCAAATTTACCGTTGACGTTGTCCCATCGAAAAGTCGCCAGGTGCAATTTTAACATTGCAAAATCTGGTCAAAGGGACGTAATTCGTACAAAACGTCGCAATATTTCGCGGAATCCGCTAGACGGCGTTCATTTACTGTAACTTGACCTTAAGACGATAAACTGTAGATTTTTTGATTTTTTTTTTTGTGAGGTTGTTTTGTTGTCTCATTGACTTTACCTCGAAACAGGATTTTAGTGCAATTTTGGGCATCAACTGTAAATAATATTGGCTTAGGCCATAAAAAAGAATATGCGTGTTTGCCCTAGCCCTACTAACATGACCTACCCATAAATAGCTGCCTAATCAAATTGTCCTTATGTGAAAAAGTTTTTTTTTTTTTTTTTTTTTTTTTAAATCACATAGACACGAAGACTCACAACCATCTGACACTTCAAATTTCTCTTTAACCCACTGTCATGCCACTGTCTCTACCTTTCTGTAGGGTTGGGACAAACCAAAATATATTTTAGCCTGGCCTGAGTGACATAAAGGACAAGCAATATTAAAATTACTTACCACATTTTCGTTTTTTGGCAGTTCTTTTTTCTCTTTTCTTTTTCCTAAAATGAACCAAAGATACTTATGAGTATTTACAACTAAACAGAATATTTCACATACATGACAAGCTTGATCATTTTGATTTATAAAACCAAAAAAGCCCTACATATTTCAGGACCAAAACCTTCAGATATATGGAAAATATGTAATCTTTTGATTTATTATATTAAATTCTGTGAAAAGTAGGTCACCTAACCTACACAACAACATTTTTTTATAAAAATTATTTGATCATTTCAGCACTTCACTAGACTCCAAAATAATACAGTACCTCTTCTGGTCCCATCATGGGTGTCTATAGGAAATTAAATAAACATATTAACAATGTAAACAGGGAAAAAGGTTCATAAATATTTTTTCAACATATGAAAAATTTCAATTAGAGCTAATATTAAATATTGCTATGGTTATTTCTAAAAAATTAAATCAATATTGTATGTACCCTTGTTTTCCCTTCTTGATCTCCTGTTTGGTCTTCTCCTTCTCCTCTCAGAGAACGTCAGAAAATCAACAGGGATATCCACATCCACATCTACATCTTCATCTGGCACAGGACTATCCTCAAATAAATTTGGCACAAGATTTTCATCAAATGAAATTGGCACAAGACTTTCATCTTCTCCGTTTGGTGCATGACTCTCCTCAAATACAGACTGGTCACCTATAATGGTATCTACTGACATCTGAAGCCTGCTATTACTTGGCGCCTGGCTTTCTAACTCTTCAGTAACAATGTCTGCATTTGTTGCTATAAAGTGTTGCTCATCAAGTCCACTTGAATCTGAGTGGGTTATGTTTTCCTGATAAATATCAAATGGTTCAGATAGGATTACATTTGTTTGTTGTTCCACGAGAAGGCCATTAGTTTCTTCTATATATGTCCTATTGATAATTTGACTAGATTCAGTAAAAACAGTTGAACTGAAATCTTGTAGTAAATGGTGTGTATTACTGGTGAAAGTATAATCTTCACCAGAATCACTTTGTATATGAGTGACACTAGTACTTTTGTGGTCATTGCCACTAGGAAGAGAATGCATTTGAAAAGTATCACAGTCGGTTTTGAAAGACATGGCCATAGATTTCTGTCCATAATCCTGAACTCTCGCAAGTTTTTCATTGCTTTTGTCTTGAATATGTTCAAGATTACTGTCAATCGATTCATCCAATTCATCATTATGTGTCGTTAAAACATCTTCCTCAGCAACTCTTAAACAGGAAAAGTTCACTGCTCTATCTACACAATGGTCTTTTGATGGAGCCGGAAATCCTGAAAGGTCATTTTGTGACATTTCTTTGTAAGGATCAAAGTTTGTTCTTTTCGACTCAGGTGTGGGGTCATCTAAAAATTCTGCATCCCTTATCTTGATAAAATCTTCTGGGCAAAAATCAGAGTTTGTATCATCAACATCTGAACCTTCATCATCAACCTGATCAATCATGACCTCATCATTAATCACAGATTGATCATTATTATTGATCAAATAGCAATCATGATTGGGCGAATCTGTTTTGTGTTGTGCCACTATTTCAGGACAGACTGGAAATTCATTAGAAGATGTGAATACCTGATAAATTCTTCCAATAGTGGCATTTGTTGGCATGTTATGGGGAGAGGTTGATGAATCAGCCTTTACTGCAAGAATTTTTTTATCCACTCTGTCTTTAAGTATATGAACAGGTGGCAGTTGATGACTGTCACATTGTTGACAGGTTAGTATCTTTATAAAATTGAAGGATCCCAGTTTACCGTTGCACTTTGGGCAGCACAACTTCCCTTTTTGCCAAGATTCCTACAAATAAACAAATTGTCAAAATATAATTTGTGTATGTTTTAGCAGCTTACAAGTTTAAGGCACCTGATATCACCTCTGGTTTTTGGTGGGGTTCATGGCACTCAGTCTTTAGTTTTCAATGTTGCATATTGTTTTACCTAAAGCTGCTCACATCCAATTCCTATGGTCTCTGGCAATCAACTTCACTGGATTATTACACTGACAAATGCATGACTGATGATCACTATCTGTATACATTTTTGTCACCTTTGGTGAAACTAGACATGCTAGAGGTATGATATATACAGGTAATTAATTAGCTTTTGACACGGCTAGAAAAATATTAGCATTCACAGCACGACAAGGCAACAGCACTAAAATAATGTCAGCCATACCTTTACAACTGCATCAGACACCCAACAAGGCATGTGGTCTTCTTTTATATACCATACTGTACTATTGTCACATACTGAAACATTTAAATTACAATATTACAACAAAAATGTATCATATTCTTTTATATACCATACTGTATTATTGTCACATGACGAAACATTTAAATTACAATATATCATATTATACAAATTATGAGGGTTTGGATGGGGTTAAACGATTAAAGAATAATGCCCTTAAAAAATGAAGATTAGAGAATAACGGGCAAACAAAATGAAGATTAAAGAAAAAAGGGGTTAATTTTGGGAAGATTAGAGAAAAAAAGGGTTATTTTTTTAAAGATTAGAGAAAAAAAGGGATGAAAGTTTAACGTTTACAGAATAACAGACCCCCATCCAGACCCTTAATTATAACATTACCCGGTAATGTCTTAAACACTTTATCATCTTCTCACATAGTTTGATCATTACATGGGATAGGTTATAACAATATCTGGTGGAGGGAAACTGATGCATTTCCACACTTAATGTCTTGCCATTTGTCAAACCTGCACTATTGATGTTTGCATAAAGATAAGGACAAAACAAGTATTTAATTCCTCTTACTAGCTCATACATTGTCATAGTATTGAATAAATTCACCGGTCCAAGGTCCATCTGCCCCTCCAAAAAATTTTAAAAATAAATTACAGATAAATACATAAAAATTTTGACATTCTAAACATTTCACCTAGTTTTCCTTTCAGACGTATGCTTTTCCAAAAATTCAAAAAATTTATTTCAACATACCGATATGTTTTTCCTCATATAATTATTCCAGTATTTACAAGCACATGTTACAAAAAAAAAGTGTGGGAACTACAATGTAGGTAGCTAAAACATTTGTTTTCTTTTTTAAACTTTTTGACTGGCTTTAATGGAGGAAAGAGTTTAACTTGAACATGTTGAATAGCATTTTTTCATAAATAACATAAAAAATAGTGTAGGCACTAAAATTAAGGGAAACACAAGTATGCTTCATTTGACCTTATTCATGAGGGCTTTTATGGTTGTTGAACCAAAATATAAATCATGAACTATAATTTAGAAACAAAAAACAGCCATACATTAGAAGCAAAGAATCTAACCTTGAAATCCTGATTCGTTACTATCTACAAGCTCATCTTCTTTTACAACAGGATTTCTACACACTCTACACTGTAGATAAAATGACATTCTATAAACCTGAAATAAACATGACAAATATGAATATACATGTTTATACGAAGTTAGCTCCTTTTAACCATATTTACAAAAACTTGAAACGAAACAACATTATTCACTACAACTATCCACTTCATGAGTGAGCATAGAGTTAGAAATCTTCTAGATGTTCCCTTGTGTCAACCTTGTTCTACTTTTCATCTCTTATTATAGAGGTAGTGAATGACTTTTATACTTCAATAATATGCGCACAACTCCATTACTCTAGAATAAAAATGTTACATGAAATTTCAACACTTTTGATAATTATTGTTGATAGCATAAATGAGATGTACAGATATCTAATAAATGAATTAATAAAATAGAGTTATAAAGCAGTATTTCTTTAAGCTATAATAATTTTAAGTTATTTGAAAGGGAAGGTATGTTTTCTAACATTTAATATATATTTTGTATTGAATATTGTTTGTTTGTCTTAAATAGTTTTCAGTAGCAATACGATTGTTTGGATTTATACAACAGGTGCCACTACTGGTTTCAGTCATAGTTTTGTAAAAAAAAAGGGTTCATGATGTCTCAGCCTTTGTTTTTAGTATTCAGTTCTTATGTCATGTATGTTGTACTGTCACTGTTCCAGGTTAGGGGAGGGTTGGAATCCCCCTAACATGTTTATCCCGTCACATTCTGTATGTATGTGCCTATACAAAGTCAGGAGCCTGTAATTCAGTTGTTGCCGTTTGTTGATGTGTAACATATTTGTTTTTCGTTGATTTTTTTTACATAAATTGGGACGTTTGTTTTCTCTTTTGAATTGTTTTACAATTGTTGAATTTTATAGCTGACTGTGCAGTATGGGCTTTGCTCATTGTTAAAGGCCATACAGTGACCTGTAGTTTTAAACTTCTGTGTCATTTGGTCTCTTGTGGATTTGATTTTTGGTGTGTTAACACCACTTTTAAGCACTGCATTTAAAATGATTAATGCTATTTCTTGGCAGCCAGTTTTTATTGGTGGAGGAAGCCAGAGTGCCCAGAGAAAACCACCAAACCTTCAGTAGGGAAACTGACAATCCTAGTCAACATGGTCAATTAAGATTGGAGTCGAGTGCACCCGTACAAGCAGGGTTCAAACTCACAACCTCAGTGTTGACTGGCTAGTAATGACAGTAGTAATTACTTAGACCACTTGTCCACCAAGGCCCGTCTCTTGTGGAGAGTTGTCTCATTGACATCTACAGTCAAATTTGCACCTGGTTAAATCAGCACCCTACATAGTCATTTCAGCACCCATTTTAAATATGTTGAATATATATCTATAACCATGATAACCTTTTGTGAATTCAAGCAATTTCAAGGTATTGTATATTTGTTATGCATTTTTAACAACAAGGACTTTTATAATATGCTTGTGAGTTACTTTGTTACTTTTTAAAAAGGCATTTAATCCTTATAATTCTTTAAAATTGAAGACAGGGAATATATATTTTTTCTGTAAACTTCAATGGACCCAAATTTCCGGCACATTCGATTTACATTATCCGGAAATTTGGGTCTGTCTACTCTGTCAAAATATACCGGTTTTAATATTTTATATTCACTGGAAGTGACGTTTCATTGATAATTGTGGGAAATCTTTTTGAAACAAATAAATATTTGCCCGACTCAAATGGAATCGTATCTTATTTTACCATTTCTTCTGAATATTTGTTAATGTTTCTGGAAAATATTTTACACCAAAAAGCACAAAAAAGGTAGGACTTTGTAACTACGTAAAAATTTTAAACCTGCAAGGAAAACTTTATGTCAAAATAAGGTCTCAAAGTTCCCCCCCAAAATTTGCTCTCAAACTCCACACGTAAAAAATGGCTTCAGCGTTATGACGTCGTAGGAAGGGATCCCAGGAAAAAATCAAAATAGCCTTGCCAGACGTCATAATTATTTGGACTAACGTCACACACATACATGACATAGCAATGAATATTTTAATTTGATAGATGCGTTTTGTGCTTTTTAGTAAATGTTTGTTTGTTTTGAGAGTGTGACACATATTGATGTATTATTGTAAATAATATGAGGCAGGCATTACCTGTGAATGGGGACGAAGTCTGTATTATTTTTTTTTAATTGAAACATGTTGATAAAAAAAACGGAAATACCGTAACGTTTCCCATATTGGCTCTGTTGTTAGGGATTTAGTTGTGACGTTATTCAAGTTGCGACGTTATTCAATTTGTGACGTCATATTCAATGTAAACAAAGAAACGCTGTTATCCAGGTAATGTTTTTTTCATATCAAACAATTATTAAAAATGATTGGGTGTTGAATTCCTTCCTATATTTGTTGATATGTTGATATATAAACATTTTATTCGAAATCTCATGCAAACGATACAAACCAGACCGGAAACGGAAGTAGATCTGAAAAAAAAGTTAACGATTTTGAGTTCATTAGTAGAATGAAAAATTTCGGGAAATTTTCCAGAATTTTTTGTTTTTTTGTTTTTATTGATTTTTCTACCGTAATTGGGGACTTCGTCCCCATATAATGGAATTTGATGCGACTGTCGCACAAGTGAGCGATACATAACCAGGTTCAATCCACCATTCAACACCATTTTCTACATTTGAAAATGCCTGTACAAAGTCAGAAATATTATGGGGACGGAGTCCCCAATAACAGTAGAAAGTTCAATAAAAAAAAAATACGGGAAAATTTCCCGAATTTTTCATTGTACTAATGAACTCAAAATCGTTCAAATTTTTTTTGTCGTGTTTTGAAATCCCGGACCTGAGCAGAAATGTACAATGTACTTCCTTTATCCGGTCTCGTTTGTATGAAACTTTGAGTAAAATATATATTTATCAGTCTAGTATAAAATAGGAAGGAACGCGCAATACCAATTTCATTTTTAATAATTCCTTGATATGAAAAAACGTTACCTGATGATAGCGTTTCTTTGTTTACATTGCATATGACGTCATAATTTAAATAACGTCACAACTAAAATCCCTAACAACAGAACCAAATTCGGAAACGTTACGGTATTTCCGTTTCTTTTTTTTTTAACAAATATCTAAGTTACAAAAAAATAATTCATACAGACTTCGTCCCCATTTACAGGTAATGCCTGCCTCATATTACAGTCGTTGTCCATTCGTTTGATGTGTTCTATCATTTGATTAGGGACTTTCCGTTTTTTATTTTCCTCGGAGTTCAGTTTTTTTGTTATTTTACTTCTTTTTTTTTTGTTACTACCAAATTTATGAATACACAGGAAACTCTGAAATTCCACTTTGGTCATTGAGACGCATACGAACCTAAATGTCACGGGCTTACTTCTGAACATATTTCATTCTAAGTTTTACGTGTAAATATTTTTCCCAAACATATATATATATATATTATTTCATCAGTGGGGACAATATCAATTGATGTCAATTTTTATTTTTAAGGTCAGTATAAGTTCGCGCTTTCTTAAACGGTTAAGAGCGTAAGATTTATTTATAAACTGAAAACCAAATAGTGTGGAACTGTTTTTCCGCGGTCTCACTAAATAGAGACAAGCAGATTTTTTTAAGAGACAAAAAGCGTCAAGAAGCGCCTAGAAGAAAAAAATTGGGACAAGAAAAAAATAGCGCCAAGAAAGTTAGTATTTATTAAAAGGCAGTGTCTGCGCGTACCCGCATGTGGGTACGAATAGTCAAATTGCCGTTCTAGGCTGCACGTACCCACATCCGGTTTTCTATTAAAATGCCATCGGATCGAGAATGAAACGTGAAATATATACGGAAATTATCGATAATATGGGGATTTCGTGTAGAAAGAGTGAAGAGTATGAAAAATAATATTTTCAAATTGTATTTATTAAATAATGATACATAATAAACATTGCAAAATTAAATGCACAATGATGTAAAATGAAACTGTACAGTCCCTGTAAAAGAAAAACATGATAGAAATTAATACTATTATAAAATTTAAATGAAAATTTAAAGAATAACATTTTAATAATTTAAAAATATACCCATATGATATTTTAAAATAATCTTTTAGTAAAATGTAAAACAGAAACTGAAAATTTAAAATATATAAAACTACTAAAATTAAAGCTTGAGTTTATAAAAATTAAAGAAGCAAGTAATAAATCAATTTAAACCAATTATAAAAGATTCATGTAACTGACTAGTTAAGATTTCGAACAAATTTTACATATCCAATATGATTGTTTTGGCACATATTTCAACCCTGCACATTTCAAATGTTGCCAGTCTAAACAGCAATCACATGCCAACGAGTCCTCATCGTGTAGGTTTTTTTTTACACTTTATACATATCCAGTCGCATGTTTCCCTTCTTTCCGTGATCTTAACTTTTAGTTGTTTCCAAGCTTCAGTAGTAAAATATTTTTTAATGCGCTGGAGGTTTACGTTTTCATCAATTAATATTATATAATATCACTCTCTTCCATTTTAAGAATATTTACTAACTGAGAAAAAACTGTTTACTTGCCTATATATATGTGTGTATATTTATAAAAATTCTGAGTAGTTTAAATTTAATCAATTTATTCACTAATTGCAACAAATTCCGTATATATTTCACGTTTCATTCCCGATCCGACGGCATCTATTATAAAACCGGATGTGGGTACGTGCAGCCTAGAAAGGCAATTTGACTATTCGTACCCACATGCGGGTACGCGCAGACACTGCCTTATTAAAACAATAGCTTTGTTAAATAATCCCTAGATTATACTTTAAGTTCATAAAGAATAGAGAAAAAGGCAGTTAAAATTAAAAAGAAAATGTCCCTCTTTTGCATCTAAACATTCGCTTATAACTTTTATTTTTTTAATAATTAAGGTGGTATGGGAGTCTAAATTAAAAATGATAGAATTTGTTTCTACTTTTCCAAAACGTAGTATCTTTTGTATGTTCAAAAATATAATAAAAATGACAGGTCACCGCACATTTTTTCAAGCTACAGGTTATGACAAATTGACACATTTTGTATGGATTATACATGAAAAAAACATCATTATGTGACTGGAAGCTAAACTAAATGATATAATTGTAAAATAAAGATAGCTTTTAGAAAATTCTTTGAGAATATCAAAAGAAAATAAAGGGTCACCTTGCGTTTTCCCCGGCTAGAATTCAAAATATAATGCGCATGCTCGGGCAAGACAGCTGTTTTCTCTGACGGTTCCTGAAAATTTAAAATTTTCATCATCTACAACCATTATAGAGAATATTTCTATACATTTGTATATATACAGGGTGTAAAATACAACACTACACACATTTAAACAAAATTTCGATCTTTACATTCACAAATTTGATTTCAAAATTTGACAACTGGCGGGAACGTACTTCTTTGTCTGACATTTCAACTTTCGGTTTATTTCTATGTAAACAAGCTAGCGGGATAAATCAATTCACCAAATGACCATATGAGTAGAAAATTAGAAAAATACATCGCGGACCAGCCACAATTTCCTTCTGGCTTCCAACATAAAACTGCAATATTAGTCTCTGACAGCAAAGGCTTTACCAGTAGTAGGGAGTGAGGAGTTTGAGGCACCCCAAAAACACAAGGCGTTAAGGCGCTGACGTCATATGCGCATGCCCCGCCCCCAATATGATATATGGGCATATACTAGCCCTAATGACGTCAGCGGAAGTAAGGAAGATGAGTCACGACGGATGGACGCCGGTCATATTTGGTCATGACGCAACCATGAGTCATCAGGATGCAAGATCGGGGCATGACTCACTACAAAGTAAAATCAAATCAGCCAAGGGTAAAGCTCTGCACCAGACTAGGGCTATATATCAAAACGGAAGCACCAGATGTCGGATTATGACTCTTGGACCACTATATGATGAATTCCATATATGGAAAGCGACCACAATACCCTATGACCATATATGGAAATTATGACCAAATTTGGTAAGAACCTTATTTTCACTCAAAATAAACATACATGACCATATATGGAAATCGACAAAACAACCTATGACCATATATGGAAATCATGACCAAATTTGGTAAAAACCTTATTTCCGTTGAAAAATCAAAATAAAATACATGTCCATATATGGAAACCGACCAGATACCCTATGATCATATTTGGAAATGATAACCAAATTTGGAAAAAAAACTTTTATTTTCACTCAAAAATCAAAATAAACATATATGACCATATGTAGACAGCAGGTCCCGTGATCGTATCGAGGAACGTTAACTCTGGTACAAAACAAGGGAAGCAACTCTGTATATATATCTCTCGTGGAGTGACAATTCAACGAGGCAAGGTCACGTGATCGTATCGAGGAACTCTGATACAAAAAAGGGAAGCAACTCTTCTTGAACATCAATCACCGATATTTGCCCGCTCTTGTAAGTTAAAAAAACCATTGTATCAAACTCAATGCAGTGGTAGAATCTATATGTATAATATCAGTCTTAGCTAACCCTGGTATCTATGATGAGTTTATTAAACTGAACTCAACTTTAAGTGATTGCTTATTTTTAAAGATCAATAATATAAACCCTGATTATATAAATTATCAACCGCTTTTCAGCTGCAATATAAAAAGAAGATGTGGTATGATTGCCAATGAGACAACTCTCCACAACAGACCAAAATGACACAGAAATCAAGAACTATAGGTCACTGTACGGCCTTCAACAAAGAGCAAAGCCCATAACGCATAATCAGCTATAAAAGGCCACAAAATGACAATGTAAAACAATTCAAACGAGAAAACTAACGGCTTTATTTAAAAAGAAAAATAAACAAAAAACAAATATGTAGCACATAAACAAACGACAAACACTGATTTACAGGCTCCTGAAACAACTTTTATATCCTGAATCTGAGCTTTTGACAGAAGTTGGTGACTTTATAAAGCAGTCTTACGAAATTGTGGAAATGAGGTCCATGTCAATCAATGGTTACATTACCATTCATTACTATGTGTTAATACACATCAAACGAATGGATAACACCTGTAATATACCTGACTTGGTACAGGCATTTTTTTCAGTAGAAAATGGTGATGTTACCTGGTTATGTAGCTAGATAAACATTTCAATGGTATGACAGTCACACAAAATTCCAATATATTGACAACAGGTGTGAAAAAACAAACAGACGTAATAGGTATAGCCAACAATAGGTGTATAGCAGTCAACATTGTGTTATAATCTTTATCATTATGACTTAAATAATATAATATTATAATGATCATGTTAATAATGTTGTCGTAGTTTTGGTGGTTGTTGTTTTAAAGGAACACAACAAAATCAAAAGTCCTTTAAAGATGTTTTCTTCTGCTCCCAAATACTGCCAAAATTCAACATGATGAATATTCTGACAACTTATGCATTGTTTAAAACAGATTATAAACAAATTGTGCTGTTGATTAAGTTTGAGGTTTTGGTCACTTGAAAAAACTTGAATATCACAATAGACTTTGCAATATCTGGTTGCAGATTGTTCCAATCCTTGACGGTGTTTATGAAGAAGGACCATATCCTCCAGTATTTGGTGGCTTTTGATTTTATCTGGATCATGCTGTTAATGATCTATATTCGGTTTGACCTTATCTCTTGACATAATTCCTATGACATCTCACGGTTTATGTTATCTTACACGTTTTCATGTATAAACATTGATTCTTTTACATCATGGGGTGTATCTATTTCCTTATTGTTGTAGGATTAGTATTTGTTTCTGGTAAGTTTTGCTTCAACATGACATACATTATAAAATAAAGCGTAGATAATTATTGCAATGGTTTACTTATAACTATAGTTTATTATTTGTATTGACGAAATCATATACATAAAGATCGTGATTTGATGCCTCGATCTGTGTCACTGATTCTTTTAATACATGTAGTTTTCCGGGACAATATTAGGGTTTTAGGGATATCGAATAAATTGCACTTCTTGTATAAAGAAAAAAGAAAACTAACAAAATTGTCGAACTCAAAGAAAAATTCAACACGATAATCACATCAAACGAATGTAAAACAAATGCTATATATCTGACCTGGTATAGGCTTTTCTGATGAAGAAAATGGTGGGTTAAACCTCATTTTATAGCTTGCCTAACCTCTCACTTGTATGACAGACATTTAAAATACAAAGATGCGAATTACTAATAAGTCGTTAATGTAATAATGTAATAATAATTAAATACACGTAACCTCAGTGTGCATTTTATAAAATACAAGAAATAATTACATTGTGGTAATAATCTTGTAAGTGTCAAGTGTTTTCGATGAGAAAACTATCCAACATTAACCACAGAAAGATGCTTTCAACAGCCACAATGACAGATGACAACCAATAAACATCATAATGAGGACTTTGAATAATATGGAAGGGTTAGACATATTCATGTTAAAAGTAAAATACCAACAATACTTAACTTCGAGGAAAATTCTTAACGGAAAGTCCTTAGTCAAATGTTAGTCAAGTGGCAACATCAAATGATAAAACATATTAAACGAATGAATACCAATGAACGCTTGTTAAAAATTTGCAATACTTTATATTCATCATTTTTATTATATTTATTATTATCGTATTTATTTCATATTTTTACGTTGAGCATAACGCTGTATTCCATTATTTCCGTTGATTATCTACATATTGTTGCTTTTTATGTTAGAATTATTTTACAATAGTTATTTTGGAGCCTTTTTAGCTTGCTGTTAGTAGTGAGCCAAGGCTCAGTGTTGAATACCGTACTTTGACATATTATTGTTTACCTTTAACGAAGTGTGACTTAGGTGGAAAGCTGTCAAAATGGCACTCATACATTTTCTTATATCTATATATGTATTAGATAAAATACAAAGGTAACAAAGAAACAGGCCGGTAACAACCGTTGCCGGATAGTTTTTCTGCACGAGTAGTCAGGTCAAGGTCCGAGGCGATAGCCGAGGACCTTGACCTGACTACAAGTGCAGAAAACTATTCGGCTGGTTGTTACCGGCCTGTTTCTTTTGTTACTCTTGTTTTTTATCTGACTTGTACGACGTTTCAAGAAAGTAATAATATATTTTGCAAGACTAAAAATTTGAGAAACTTAGATAGCCATAAAGCAGTAAATGTAAGTTACAGTATAAACTCCTTTTTTTTTCATTTCCGTTCAACTGAGGATTTTTTTTCAAGAAAAAAAATAAGGAATCTTTATAATTTGATAAAAAAAAAAAGAACCATTTCAAGTAAAAGATGAATGTTGTACACATTTAAGACTTTTTAGAATGCAACTTCGTAAAAAAGTAATATATTAAAGAAATATTTTAGTGGTAAGTAGGATAACGTTTAATTTTTATGGATGAAACGGAAAGCGGGGAAAGGGAGGGGGGGGGGGGCTAATTGATTTTAAAATAAACAGGCTGTGATTTTTATTTTTGATGAAAAAATGCAGAATGTGCCATTACATCCCCCCATCCCCCCTTAAAAAAAATTCGTAAAAATCGCGCGTTTGTTGCCAAATACTTGAATTTAACATTCAGTGGTGGGGGTTCCCGGGGGTTGGATCCGCAACTGATATAAATTCGATAACAATATAAATGTATCAAAAGAATGAATTTCCTACTTCATTAGTGAATGAAATGTTTATGAAAAAATGGATTTTGTCTTAATATTATATAAATTCAGGCATATACTTTAATTTTTTTAAAATTTATGCTCGTCTCTAGATCTGCAAGTTTTGATCGGGATTAAACACGTGTTACATTATGATCCAATCGCAGCTTACCGCCCAAAATTGATGACATAAGTTGAATGATTTTCTTCTAGATTTGCTGCTTATTTGGACGTGTATTACATGAACACCTTTTGTTTATAGGATCAATCGTGCATTCGTGAGTTGATAGGGATTTTATCTTTTGATAAGATTTTATTTTTATTTATTTATTTCCTGTCTTATTTTTATTGAAACATACACGTCAGTATCATCATTTCTTTACTCTCAGTGTTGTCCAAAATACTATTCATGTCCATATATTGAAGAAAACAGTTATTGACCGAATATTTTGCTTCATAAAGGGGGCGGTATGTTCTTTTTTGAGTATATTAACAATATACTTTTCATCTCCAGCACCCAAATGTTTTTGTTTAAATTAGCACTATTTACGGTTTTCGGAAAATCAGGAATCATTCAAAACATTAATTTGTCATCTGCTTGACCATAATAATTTTTTTCTCGTAAAATTTGGGATCAAAATATCTTTTTTTTTTTAGGAGAAACCATACCCCCCCCCCCTTTTTGAAGTTAAATGTCTAATAAATCCCTTAGTGTACTGATATGAATAGTATTTTACTGGAAATGTTTGAAAAAAGATATTGATGCTAACGTAAATATTTTGTTCAATAAAAAGACAGGAAATAAGTCGGTGAACCAAAAAATTCAAATCTAATTGAAAGTTAAAGTGCCCATGAACTCACTGATCATGCACGAGTGATTCTATTCATAAAAAGTGTCCGTGTAACAACTAAAAAGAGTCCGTGTATCATCTTAAAAGAGTCCGTGTAACACCCGTTAATGTACTGTTTTTCTATAGCTCTGCGGGGGGCAAAGTCGTACAAATATGTATACAGTATATTGTTTTTGTTTGTAGGTGAGAAACACTGTCATAAACAATGTTTACATGACACAGAATGTGACCACGGACATTACTGCAGAGTTGACTTGGAAGGATGTCACTCCGAGTGTATATCCTCAAGAAACGATCTACCGCCACCGGTTATAGGTATGTCACTTTGAGTGTATGTCTTCAAGGAATGATCTCCCGCTACCCATTATAGGTATGTCACTTTGACTGTATGTCTTCAAGAAATGATCTCCCGCCACCCGTTATAGGTATGAGACATATCAATACACTTTTTTTTAGAAATGGGAACGGACAATGTGTCAAAGAGACAACCACCCAAACAAATAGCAGAAAACTGCATAACGTCCAAAAGGGGTCTTCAATGCAGCGAGAAAATTTCGCCCTTGGAGACGGGCTTCAGCTGACACCTAAACAGTATTGTATACAAATTAAGCGAATAAACACCACATTTAATCCGAAACATATTAATGAACTAAAATTAAAACACAAATCATATCAATTAAAAACCGTGAGTGACTTTTTAACTATAATTTATTCAACAACTTTTACAAACATTCATGCACTGTGTCGATCAAATGAATAAAACCCTTTGAACTGAATCGTTCTGATATAGTTATATCACTAATTGATACTATATATGTTTTTTCACATCAAATAAAGTTATACATGCTTCTTAAATGAATCGGTTCGATGTTAAGGTGGAATCAGAAGTTTAAGTAGTTTTCGCCGTAGAGCAAATGCTTGTTGTGACTTTTTTTTTTTAAATCACATCAACGCGTAAATGTATGTTAAAGATTCAAAATATACCAGAGGGAAACTCAAAATCACAAGTCGAAAAAAAATGACAAAACCATGGCAAAAATAAAGACCAACAGAAAAACAATAGTTCACAGCATAGATAACTACAGACTAAGCAACACGAACCCCACCAAAATTGGAATGATCGCAGTTGCTCCGGAAGGTGAGCAGATCCTGCTTCACATGTAGCATTCGTCGTGTTGCCAATGTTATTACGTCAAACTCGGCAATAAGTCTATAATACATCATTGTAGGAAAGCGGAATACTGGATGTAGCCAGGTACCAATGTTCTGCCCACAACCTTGTATGGTGAACAGAGGAGGATGTACGGTGTGTGATTGTACTGGTGGCATATTTTCTACTGGACAAAATTCACCATTTCATGCAACAAATTTGGGAAATCCAGTTCAGCTGAGTCAGATGGGTCCAATGGCTGGTCAGGGAAATAGTGCTAATCAAATGGGCCAAATGCCAGCCCATAGTAATTCGGTTAATACAGGACCAGGCTCTGGAAGTCTAAATGGACCCAATACAGGAACGGGCTCTGGTAGTCTAAATGGACCCAATACTCCTAATTTCAATCCAGGTAATCCTGGTGGAAATCTCCCTAATGGTTTCAATGGACCAAATACGGGACCTATTCAAAATGGCGGAGCAGGAGGAATAAAACTAAATCAAATTTTAAAGTCTACTCTTCCACGTAAGTAACTGTACATATTCTGTTTTTGATGAGAATAAACTGATCATAGTTACCATGATTTAAATTAAAATCTTATATTTATACCAGACGCGCGTTTCGTCTACACAAGACTCATCAGTGACTCACGCTCGAATAAAAAAATGTTAAAAAGGCCAAATAAAGTACGAAGTTGAAAAGCATTGAGTACCAAAAATTCCTAAACGTTTTGCCAAATACAGCTAGGGTAGTCTATTTCTGAGAATGAATATTTTTTTTTTGTAAATTCATCCAGCATTGAAACATTGTAGATTTCGATTCAAAAGCAACTTGTGTTTGAAATATGCGTTTCTGAACTTTCTAATCATACCATGCTGATAATCTGAACGTCTAGCAATGCTGGATTTTCAAATAAATAACCAAATCTAATCACTACTGAAACGTTTGTTTTGTAAAACAATATTGTTTTGTAAATCAAGCACTGTCTATGCGCTAAAGAAATCCTTTAAAACACTTGTCCATGGTAAAATATCTGTTAAAAACACCCTCTTTTTCCTGTTTAAAACCGGCAGAATGTCCTATTGTGAATTCTAGTCGAACCATTTTCAACAGTGAATGATATATTATTTTACATGTTTTATTTGCTCTGGCTTTTATTTTCTTTGTTGTGTTTCTTTTTACTGTTGTTTGTCTTTCGATCTTTTTCAATGACTTGTCTTAACGTTTTCTGTTATTTTCGACATATAGTTTTTTTGGTATCCTTCGCCTCCCCTTTGTGTACGATCTTAAATTAAATAAATAAATATCTACTGGCGAACTTCCGGATGGTTAACAAAATGTTCCATTATTTAGCGCTTTCTTTAATATCATTGTCTAACGTGCATACTAACTATTTTGTCTGATATAAATTACAAATATAAAAGACATTCATCGAGTTTGACTTATCAAAGCTGATTTAAAAACTAACTTTATAAAAATGACGTAATTTATTATTTGTCAGAAATTAAAATTAATATTTATGTTTATATATATCTTTATGAAAATGTTTCTTTTTTTCTGTTATTACCAGCATCATCAGTTTCACCAACATCGACGCTAGCGCCAACTACTATCAAAATCACGTGTGCCCCTGTCAGATGTATAGCGCCATGCAATAAAGGAGTAACGATTTCTAAAGACGGATGTCCAACGTGCTTATGTTAATAAATAAAGTATCAAAGTTTTTAACTCTCATCTAATATCTATTGTTATTAGTGTCCTTCAATCGATAAAGGGTATTATCATCACGTAAACTAAGTTTGCAACTGCATAAGGCGAAGGTGACCTTTGATGGCTCTTGTTATTATTTCTATATATATTTGGACATATCGCTCGTCCACTATTTCTGACCTTAACTTTCAAACATACGTCTTTAAGAATGCTCCAAAAAGGTAAACTAGTATCACAAAAAAAGCGCGTTTGATCGAAATGGCATTGCATATTTTATCATTTTAGTAAGCGCATAGATTTATTAAGGCGAACACAGTTTATCAGATATAGTAATGCTAAAATACATTACATTCTGCAGACTGGAAAAATAAAAGAGAAGTACTTTAGATTCATTTCCAGCTACCATTAATCTTTCAGAACATTTATCACCACGTGCATCCATGAGAAATTAACCATTCAAAAATAGTTTCAGAAAGATAATATATAGACTTTTAATGTATTAGTCTGTTCCAAACAAGGAGCCTGTAACTCAGTGGTTGTCGTTTGTTGCTGTGTTACGTTTTTTTCTCGTTCATTTTTTGTACATTGATTAGGTCGTTAGTTTTCTCATTTGCATTGTTTTACATTTATCATTTCGGGACCTTTTATAGCTGGCTATGCGGTATGAGCTTTGCTTATATAGTTGAAGGCCGACGGTGACATATCTATATATAGATGATAATGCATATCTCATTTTAGTCTCTTGTGCAGAGTTGTCTCATTGACAATCATACAACATCTTCTTTTTTTTTCATTTGAGTTTTTTTCAGACAAAAAATCTACCTCGGTGATACCATTGTCAGTTCAGGGTAAACATTGTTTGTCATATAAGTTCTATCAATTTACAAATATATCAAGGCAGGCATTTAAATGTTTATTTTAAAAATTATTGACAAAAAACATACAATTTTCATAATCATGTAAATAGTTTTTTAAAACACTGTTCCTATCTGACACATTGTTATCTTTTGTTTTGTTTTCTCCTGAATATAACACTTTCAAGTCCTAACATTGGTGACTCAAACGCTAATGACGTCACAAAAGCGGCCATAAACGACAACACAATATGTCCAACAATCTCGTAAATCTGTAAAACAAAACAAACCGATTTTGTCCTATGTGTTCATTGTATACCAGAAAATAACTTGATATATAAACACCCAGTTCAACAGTGATATAAACAGCAATATCAAAATAAGCATTATAATTACAGTGCATATATGATACTAATAGGATAAATGCAATCTTTACACTACCTCTGTGCATTGAACAGCAAAGATGAAAGAAAATATAACAAAATATACACATAATCTTATGTTATACATTTATCTTTTCGTCGTTTACCTTAATGACCATGGTATTGTATACTTCTCTTCGTTCAAGATTATTTACTTGTGCGTTTCTCTCTTCTGTGTGTTCTAGCGTTTGTTTGTGCTGTATTTTTTTACACGTAGTGATGTCATTTTACCGATATCTTTTAACTTTGCCATTCAAGCCGGTGGTTTGGCTATCCATAAAACCAGGTTTAAGCCACCATTTTTCTTAAAATGTTCTTTACCAAGTCAGGAATTTCGCATTTGTTATCACTTTGTCTGTTTCTATGTATGCTGGCGTTTCTTTTTGCAGCAGTTCAGTGTATTTGTTGTTCCTTTTGGTTTCCCTCAGTTATGGTTTGTGACTAACATATGTTTCAGTTACAGCTGTATACTACAATTGCATTATGTTATACTCACGTATTCACTATCAGACAAGTGTATTGTTTTCGTCTGTGAGTACTTCCAATGGTTGAGTATCATCATGTGTACCAGATAAGCCATGTACGTAAGACGACTCAGGGGGATGAAAGCTTTCCATGACAAAATGGTATTAATGAATCCTATTAAACATAAAACATACATATCATCATGTGGACCAGATAAGCCATGTACGTAAGACGACTCAGGGGGATGAAGCTTTCCATGACAAAATGGTATTAATGAATCCTATTAAACATAAAACATACATATCATCATGTGGACCAGATAAGCCATGTATGTCAGTCGAATCAGGAGGATAAAAGCTTTCCATGACAAGATGGTGTAGATCAATCTTATTAAACACAAAACAAAATAATATGTCATCATGTGGACCAGATAAGCCATGTATGTCAGCCGACTCAGGGGGATAAAAGCTTTCCATGACAAGATGGTGTTAATAAATCCTATTAAATATAAAACACATACATGTATGTGATCATGTGGACCAGATAAGCCAGTTATGTCAGCCGACTCATGCAGGGGGATAAAAGCTTTCCATGACAAGATGGTGTTGATAAATCCTATATAACATAAAACACATATGTCATCATGTTAAGCAGATAAGCAATGTATGTCAGCCAACTATTAAATATTAGTATATACCACACTAGTACAAAAATGATGTATATGAGCAAGATAAGATCAGAAGAATCTATTATTCGACTGTCATACAGTTCAGATGATTAGCTAGCTATAAAACTAGGTTCAATGCACCATTTTCGTATTCTTCATAAGAAAATGCCAGAACCAAGGTAGGAATATGACAGTTGTTATCCATTTGTTTGAGGTGTTTGAGCTTTTGATTTTGCCATTTGATTAGGGCCTTTCCGTTTTGAACTTTCCTCCGAGATCGGTATTTTTGTTATTTTAACTTCCTTTAAAACGACGCATGTAACATGTGTAAACACTTTTAGATAAAGTTCAACGGGCCGATAAAAGTTGGTGGATAGTTGTCTCATTTGCAATCATACTACACCTCTCCTTATTTTTTATATATTAGTAAAGTTACAAGTAATGGCAGGGAAAATGTAAATGATCATAATTTTTTTAAACTAGTTTTCCAATGTTCACGTCAACAAGGTTTGTCATGCTTTACAGTACCTCCATTTCCAGTGGCACAGGCAAATATAACCCAAGAAATACAGAGGCCCCATGCTGTTCTGTGTACAGCGTTGTAAAAAGCTGCTACAGATGTTGGAAGCGGTGTTTCACTATTGATGTCATCGTATAACCCGTAAACTATCGCCATTCCTGTGCCTATAGCTGCTGACCAGATCGCCAAATTCAGATACTAAAATAATAGAAAAATAGAAAAGTCGTTAACAAAATCGTTACCTGTACAAATACGTAGCAGCGAATTTGGACTTAAAAAAGTAACCAAAGGTACGAGGGTTATAAAGTAGTACGCCAGACGCGTATGCATTTCGTAATTTGAGTTATGAATTATCTAAATAACTCAGCACTTTTTGTGCTGACATGAATTATCATTGATATTGTTATATTTATAAATTAACTGTTTACAAAATTTTGAATTTTTTGAAATAATAAGGCTTTTCTACCTCAGGCATAGATTACCTTAGCTGTATTTGGAAACACTTTTAGGAATTTTGGATCTCAATGCTCTTCAACTTTGTACTTTATTTGGCTTTTTTAAAAACTTTTTTGGATTCGAGCGTCACTTATGAGTCTTTTGTAGACGAAACGCGCGTCTGGCGTATATACAAAATTTAGTCCTGGTATCTATGATGAGTTTATTTACTGAGATCTTTTTTGTTCTTATTTTTGTTGAATTAATTTGTAAGTTTGATGTATTTTTTAGTGAGTTATGTTGTATGTTTGTGATATTTGTTTATAAGTTTTTAACTTCTATATTTTCAAGTAGTTTATCGGTTCTCTATAATAACTAAGAAGTAAGTTAGTTTAGGGCTATATTTGATAATGAATATTAAGTCAATTGTCAATAGTCCTAAAATTGTTTTTAGGTTGACGAAAATTTGATGAAAGAAATTGAAATATAACTATTTTAGTGCATCTTTCTAATAAAACGTTAGCATTTACAACACAAATATGTCAAAAGCAGAGATTCTAATGAAATTTGACAATATGTTCTAGATAACCAAATGCATGGTAGGAAGCATATAGCGTACGCTTAGACAAACAAAATATTCAAATCAGATATGCAATATGTTATACAATCAATATGTACAAAAAAGCAATGGAATTTAACTTGATTTCCTTAAATTTTATATGTTTGTGACGTCATTAAAAGAATGTTAATGCGTTAATTTAGGTCCTTATAAAACCACCTCTTTTCAATAACTAGTAGGTGTTTCTTTTTAATTTGTTTACAAACATTTCTGTTATTTGTATTTAATCAAGACTCAACCACTTATAATCCCATTCACTCATTTTCTGATAAACCGTTGTTTTAACTCATCATGATATATACCAGACTCACAATTATACTATTGACTTATTTACCGAAATTCATATGCGCGATAGATAATCATAATTATTAGCCAATCAAAACGTACTCTAATGATATTGACTTTACAATTGGTTTCAATGGAATGTAACCATTACCAACAAAACATAATTGAAAAGGGTGGCTTTCCTTAGTTACAGACTAGTAGAACGTAGAATCTAACCCTTCAAAATATTTGGCAGATAATTATCTTCATTAGCAAGTGAAAACTTACCCTATTGATGTGAACTTTACAATTGGTTCTATATAGTATGTAACCAGCATACATGCCAACCAGATAAGGTCCTATTCTACAGTAGGGTTTAACGTACAGTTTCTTCCAATGTGTAGCGTCTCCACTAAACACGAATAGTTAGATATTACATGGTGGAGGACTTACCCTGTTATATGTATAAACAACCTACCCAGAATCAACATACCCTATTTATTTGAAGTCTACAGTTGGTTTTATATAGTAGATACCCGGCATACATTCCCACTAAGTAAGGACCCATTCTGCAGTATGGTTTAATGTAGATTTTTGGAAACCAGTCTTTGCTATTTCCTCTGAATAAATTTTTAAAACAGATTACATCAATTTTTGTTTTACCGTACATTCAAGTCGCTTACGGTATCCAAAATCGATGCTTCACTACAATTCCACAAACAGTATTCATTTTTTATAATTCTCGATCCATGAATTTTGAACAAAAGTAATTGTGTACAATATAAAGCTCTTAATAAAGATCAACACGTATCCAACAGCCTTTCGGGGTATATATAAAGTTTTTTTTTATAAATTTAACAAATATTCCACTGTCCACGCTTTTCAATGACAATTTGGTACTCTTTACTTCTAAATTGGTTATTATAAGCTATACACTTGTATACCTTTCAAATATTTAAGTGAATTAAAACTTACAACAAACCAGAATATAAACATATCATTCTTAATTAAATAAAAGAAACCCAAAACTTACGCGTCAAAATTATTGGCGGGAATATCATAATGAGTTGATATAACTCCTGTTGTTATAGTAGTGCCGACCAGGAAGACCATCAAAATACCCACACCAAGTAAATGGAAGCTGGAATAGACCAATGATAAACAAATACATGCAGGAATCACAAAAAATGCAAGTCAGGAATATGGCAGTTGTTATCTAGAGTGCGTTTCTATGTATGTTGAAGTTTGGTTTTTGTTCACTTTAGTGTTTCTGTTGTTCCGTTGTTTTCCTCTTATAGTTGACGTTTTTAACTCGGATTTAGTTTGTTACCCGGATTTTGTTTTTGTATTATGAAAATTGAACAGCGTAGTTCTGTTGTCGCCTATATATATGATTTAATAACACATAAGAGTAGTCACTTGTAATCTTTATTAGTGTGACGGGTGCCGTATACGGTACAGGATATGCTTACCCTTACGGAGCACTTGATTTCAATCCCGGGTTTTGGTGGAGTTTGTGTTGTTTCTTATTTATTGTTTATAACTGTTGATGTAAATGTCCTTTGGGTTTTTTGAGTCTTTGTTCACTCCTTGGTTTTGATTGTAATTGTCTTATTGTAATCATGAACTACTGATGAATTTATCATGAATTTTGCATTTCAAGCTACTGATGTTATCTATACTATTTAATATTAATAATGAAAACACTTACTGGTATAACGGTAGAAGTATGAGTGGACTAAGGATATAGAACTGCATATCGTTCGCTAAGTACCATGCAACTCCAAAACACTGCAATGAAAACCATATTTATTTAAAAAGATTTCTGTTTTTGTTTTGTTTCTTTTAAAAAATGTATGTCGTATGCCAGTCTTTATAACAAAACGGATCATGTAGCTTACAAAATTACTGTATAGGTTTAATACAGAAAATTAACTGTGCTTTGTATGAACTCCTCGGAGTTGTTCAGTATTTTTGTTTTATTTTGCAATAACTACCACTAAATCAATACGATTACTATTCATATTGACTTCATCTACTTAATTCCATCCGCCTTTGTCTGTTTCGTTAACATGTCTCAGTTGCTTAGGTACGTTAAAAGAATTCTCCAAGTTTTTTTTTTATTTGAACGCTACCGATTTAGTCTTATGTAGACAAGACGTGCGTTAAACATATCGAATTATAATCTTATTGTTTTCGTTTGAGTTTGCCCCCCTTATTATGGTAATTTCTATATCTTAGATTTGAAACTCAAAGTAGTGAAACTACTGGATATCATTAAAGTTTGATAAGTGATGTATGCATTGCACGAAATGCTTATAAAAAAGAAGATGTGGTTTAATTTCCAATAAGACAACAGACGCGCGTTTCGTCTACATAAGACTCATCAGTGACGCTCATATCAACATATTTATAAAGTACAAAGTTGAAGAGCATTGAGGATCCAAAATTCCAAAAAGTTGTGCCAAATACTACTAAGGTAATCTATGCCTGGGAGAAGAAAATCCTTAGTTTTTCAAAAAAATCAAAGATTTGTAAACTGGAAATTTATAAAAATGACCACATTATTGATATTCATGTCAACATTGAAGTGTTGACTACTGGGCTGGTGATACCCTCAGGGACAAAACGTCCACCAGCAGTGGCATCGACCCAGTGGTGTAAATAGTTATCAAAGTTACCAGGATTATAATTTAGTACGCCAGACGCGCGTTTCGTCCACATAAGACTCATCAGTGACGCTCATATCAAAATATTTATAAAGTCAAACAAGTACAAAGTTGAAGACCATTGAGGATCCAAAATTCCAAAAAGTTGTGCCAAATATGGCTAAGGTAATCTATGCATAGTCGGCTATAAAAGGTCGCGAAATCACAAATCTAGATCAATTCAAACGAGAAAACTTACTTTACTTTCTTGAATCGCATAGACGCGACAACAAATGTCTTAAAAGTGATAATGCATACCTTCTTCTTATTGTCCTCTACAAAGTTATTGATATACAAAAGATTGTACCACCATCCCTTTTCACAACCTTTATCTATTCCACCTGTTGGCCAGTTTGGTCCAGTTCCAGTATAGTGGAACAGTGATACAGACACCATTATTACCAACATGTAAGGTGGCGTTAACCTGTATAGCATATTTAGATATAGCTAAATCAATACTTGTGAAAAGTAATAGATTAATGAGCGCTTACACATCGTTTTAGTGTATTATTCATCAAAATGCATAATGAAGACAAAATCCAAAACTCAAAACGAAATTATGATAAGGCGAGATTCTGGTTAAAATTTCAATCCTGCTATCAATGATGAATCTCTTTCCTTGAACTCGAACGATGAGTTTCTTTCCTTGAACTCGAAAATGGTTTTTTTTCTTATAAATATACAACTAGTATATTCTCTATTAAATATGTTTAATCCATACTTCCTTCTTAAAGTGGATAACTTTTTAAAAAAAACTTCCAAAATAGCCTTGTTTTTAGGATTAAACATTTAAAACATTTACCGAAAAACCTATTTTGCTGGAAAAATTGCTTTATAAAAATTGTATGGGTGTGTGTTTATCTTTTCGGTTAGGAATTGGCAAATACATGTCTAACCAAAGCTTATATACAAATTATCAACCACTTTTAAAGCTAAAACAACTTTTAAATCCTAAATCTGAGCTTTTGACAGAAATTGGTGACTTTATAAAGCAATCTTTAGAATTGCGAAAATGAGGTCCATGTCCATCAAAGGTTACATTAATTACCATTTATAACTATGGTTTTTTTTTATGTTTATATTTGTAATTCTTCACTGTCTGTATTAAATGTTGTTTTTGTGTTTGCTTGACCCATATGAGTGTATTTTGCAAATAAAAATTATTATTATAATATAAAATGAACATACAATTAGTCCACGAAACTAAATGAATCCACACAATTCTACTACTTTATTTTGATCATCCCACGGTGTTGTCTGTTATTTCCAAACATGACCCTAGATCTTCTCAGTGGCTCAGTATTTATACATCCCGCCATTGTGTTACTGTTTTTTGGAATTTTTTGCATTCTTATTTTTGCTTTTGTAATAATGATTTGTGTTTATAGTAATACCGATTAAAACACAATGTTGACTGCTGTACCCTAATATTTAATATAGTTTTATCTACTAAGGTGTTTTTTGTTTGCTTCCACATTGCAGTCTATATAGTTCTATACGATCGTCATACAAGTAAAGTTTAGCTAGCTATAAAACCAGGTATCCGTCTGTTTTGGTTTGTGACACGGATTAGTTTCAGTTAAAACGATTTATAATTATTGAACAGTGGTAAACTATTATTGCCTTTATTTACGTAAACATTGGTATCTTACCTCCAAAATCTATGAAAATAAAACATGAACCACTTTAGACGTCCTTTGTTTTTATCCAGTTCTTTCATCACCAAATATGTCAATAAAAGTCCACTACAATATGAATAAACATCATCATACAGCGATTTTTTTTTATAATGTTTAACACTTACTCATTTTAATTATATGTAATATCACAAGATGAACATTTATTTAATTTTACATTTGAAAGTTGTAATTACGCAGTTAGATTTTACAATGTTACGTCAGCTTAGAATGGGGATAACAATACCGCAACAACAACAACAAAAAAAAAAAGAGAGTTCTATTTGTCGCAAAAAAAAAACTCAACCTGGTTATGCTGTGCTTGTGTAAATATCAATAATTGTTAAACATGCACCTTCTATTTTCATTGTAACAACCAAATACAAAACCTTTAGCAGCCTCAATTTAACACTTTTCCTAGCACGATATGCGTATATCCTACTTCTTGTTTTATAAGAGCTGTATATTTACCTCAAAGTGAAAAAGGAATCAACGGACACATATGCATTACAAACGGCCATAAATGTCCATCGTTTGAGCATGCGTGGCATAAATTCTGCAACATTATCTGAAATGAAAATTCATAACGATATGTTGTGCTACTTTTTTCATTGTTTTGAAAGATATGAAATGAATTCGAATATCTGTTATAAGGACATACATGGTATCAATTCTAATGCGTTCATGTTTACCTGAGTATTGGAAAAATGAAATTTGATATTAAGATATTATTCGTTATAAACGTTGCATTACTGCCAGAATAATGGGTCTGTTTATCAGACGTTTTAACCAATGCAGGAAATATCATTTGCTAAAAGCAACCAAAATTATATAAAATGTCTAATCAACATATTCTTATAAAGAGAAAATAGGTTTAAAATGTCATGACACTCTTAAAAAAATTCTACAATAAAGCTTTCCTAGTATTTTATGTCCAAAACAACTCCATTTTCATGAATATATCTTGCAACATAATGAATATGACAGTTGTTATCCATTCATTTGATATTTTCGAGCTTTTGATATGCCATTAGGACTTTCCGTTTTGAATTTTCCTCGGAGTTCAATATTTTTGTGATTTCACTTTTAATTAGGGGTTTTCCGTTTTGCATTTTCCTCGGTATTTATTTAGTAGTATATTTACCTGCAATGTTATAAGGTGCATTGAATGCAGCCTATTTACCTGCAATATTATTAGATACACTGAATGCAGTCTATTTACCTGCAATAGTATTAGGAGCACTGAATGCATGACCAGTGATTACATTACCTGCAATATTATTAGGTGCACTGACTTCAGTCTATTTACCTGCAATACTATGAGGTGCACTGAATGCAGTCTACTTACCTGCAATATTATTAGGTGCACTGAATGCATTCTATTTACCTGCAATATTATTAGGTGCACTGAATGCATTCTATTTACCTGCAATATTATTAGGTGCACTGAATGCATTCTATTTACCTGCAATATTATTAGGTGCACTAAACGCATTCTATTTACCTGCAATATTATTAGGTGCACTGAATGCATTATATTTACCTGCAATATTATTAGGTGCACTGAATGCGTGACCAATGATGACCCACGTCATAGACAGGAATCGGATTCCATTTATACATGTTATAACTCCTTTTCCTTGCTTTGTATCTAGAATTTTAGAACCATTTGTATACATTGAGAAGGATAATAGCAGCTTCCCGGGAATACCTGAAAATAGAAGTTGTATTCAGAAACTGTCCAAATTTCTTAAATACAAATAATGTTTAATATAATATTTTTGGTATTCTCTTTTTATTTAACTTAAAGGTTAACAACGATATGTTTAAATAATGAAAAGTGCTTACATCCTAAATAGTAAAATACTGAATAATTCAACTACAAAAAAAAATGTTCATCGATGATCTAATATCATAAATCATTTAAGAAGATAAATCAAGCTTAAACACACAAACTACCGTAAAATGAACTCTAAAGGGAGCGAGACCAAGTGAATCGGTAGGGTGATCGCATCCTGTCGTGCATGCATCTCCCGCCATACGAACCCATAAAAATTGTATCAAAAATAATAATGTCTTAAAACATTATTGATATAAAGACGAAGTTCTCAATAACAGTAAAATAGAAAATAAAGCAAAAAAATCAATATAAAAATCAACAAATCGAAAATATATCTAACAATTAATACAAAGTACTTTAAAATTACTCACTGAACAGGTACTTTCGTACAGAATTTCAAAATGTTGAAAAAAACGAACTTCGCATATAATAATGCGTTTTTAGAATTAAAATAAAAACTGTACTATTGTTAATGTCCTTGTCATTTTTGTCTCTTGAACAGTTGTCTCATTGCCAATAGTACCACATCGTCTTTTTTATATGAAGCAAAAAAACAATATAAAAATCACTATACTATCAACTTAAACTAAATAACTTTTTTCAACTTTTGCATTTGCTCCTTTCCCTGTTCCTTTCCTGTTGACGACCGCTGCAATATAAGATTTCTCACAAATATATCTGATTACCACATACTGACAACAACAAAATAAAAATAAAAACCGTTTTACGGACTTTGTCCTTTTTCACAGTTAACGCTTGACTTAAATTAACGAAAAGAACCTTATGATTTATTTCAGTGTAATACCAGGCTGATATTCTTTGATCCGTGATTTTGTGTTTTCAATCAATTGCTGTTTTTCACTTGCTTCTATTGCGATCTCCTCACTTGAGGTGATTTCTTCTATCCGTCGCCATTTTGGCCATTGTATAACAATGAGGTCATATCCGGTTCCGAGTAACATAGCGGCGATAAACAGTCCAATTACTACCCTGTAAAACATTTGCCTCAAGTATTAAAACAACAGTGTACAACTTCAAATGAATCTTAATCAAAATTTGAAATACTTTGGTCGTTCCTAAATTTATAGAAAGAAACCTCTTTAATATTTAAGGTTAAAAATAAATAATTAGTGTCCTTCGGCTGTTGACTGCTTTTTGGTCGGGTTGTTGTCTCTTTGACACATTCCTCATTTCCATTCTCAATTTTAGTCTTGTTCCCTAGTAACTATAATTGAAAGTTTTATCTTTGTGAGCTCTTGTTTAATGTGAGTTTTTTCTACGAAGACTAGTATGTGCAAAATAAGTATATAGAATTTGTCAAAGTCTTGTTTGAATGGATTTGTTGGATGCAGCTAGTTACAACTGCGACCATTACCTGGTGGATCAAAAATTCTACCTTAATCCGCCAACGGTGGAGAAGGGGGTTCTGGATTTTAACCATTGTCTAGCGAAGATGAAGGTTCTATCGTGCTGAGTTATATTTTAATGTAATTCTAGTTAAATACCAACATTACTATTTCAGCCCTTGTATCGTATGGTATGTATGTTTCTACGCAGGTCTGTATACTTACAGTACTATTTCAGCCCTTGTGTCGTATGGTATGTCTGTTTCTACGCAGGTCTGTATACTTACAGTACTATTTCAGCCCTTGTGTCGTATGGTATGTCTGTTTCTACGCAGGTCTGTATACTTACAGTACTATTTCAGCCCTTGTATCGTATGGTATGTCTGTTTCTACGCAGGTCTGTATACTTGCAGTACTATTTCAGCCCTTGTATCGTATGGTATGTCTGTTTCTACGCAGGTCTGTATACTTACAGTACTATTTCAGCCCTTGTATCGTATGGTATATCTGTTTCTACGCATGTCTGTATACTGGCTGTCAATTCGGTTGATACATTCTCATATAAAACTGAATAACAGAAGCAATCGTTAAACATTTTCAAAAGATGATATATGTGTGTAGCTTGGTTTTCATATAGTAATACTATTGAGGTTTTTTTTCCAACTGGGCTGAAGATTCATCATTTTTCATGGTATACTAATATCATTGATCGAGTATAAGTAAACTAAAAACGTATGTGTTCCCTAAAATGTAATGTTCCCGCATTATGCTAGTAAGTAAAAACCATAAAATTTAGTATCCTCCAAAACTATCATAGCAGTCCTTGAAAGAGGGACGAAAGATACCAAAGGGACGAATCAAACTCATAAATCTAAAACAAACTGACAACGCCATGGCTAAAAATGAAAAAGACAAACAAACAACAGCACACATGACACAACATAGAAAATCAAAGAATAAACAACACGAACCCCACCAAAAAACTAGGGGTGAGGCCACAATTAAAAATATTTTGGTTTGCCCAAACCCTACCCAAAGCTTAAAACAGTGGGTAGGTAGGTAGGCATTTTCTTTTTCTTTTTTCAAAAAGAGAAATTGAAGTATCGGGTGTTTATTAGTCTTCATGCCTATCTGATTAAAAAAAACTTCTTCAAATCAGGACAATAAAAGAATTATGAGTAGGCAGCTTTTTTCTGGGTAGGTAGCGTTTGGGCAAACAAACCTATTCTTTTTTATGGCCTGATCTCAGGTGCTCCGGAAGGGTAAGCAGATGTTGAAAATATTGTTAACCTCGAAAATGAATGAATCCACAGTATCATGTTGAGAATGAATGAATCCACAGTATCATGTTGAGAATGTTAATTTGAAAGGTATGGGCGGTTGCTGTAACTTACATGTGAAAACAATAAGGTTTCAACTCACTCAGGCAATGTTGACTTTAGATGCATTTGGCTATTTATTTAAGGTATTTTTGACTTATAGCTCTTCAACGATTTTCGATACTTATACATCTTCGGATTTCAAATGTTTGGCTTTGAGCGTTCCTGATGAAGGTAAATTCAGAAAAGCGCTTTGGACGCAACGAATTATTAAACGTGTTGTTTTCAATATTTCAAACTGTTTAAAAAGTAACACAGCTCGATTGTTTTGTACCAGTACTGAACATATGTTATGTACAATGAACTGTTGGTGATAAGTCGGATACATTTAAACATTGACAAGTCCTTCGAGATCAGTTCAATTCAAATATTATGTTCTGGTTTCTTAGAGGTGTAACATAAATTGCTAGTTGACAAATATCTTCTTTTATTTGTCGCTCGCTGGTCAAATAATGAGTTTTGATTCTCCGTTTTGATATATTTCACTCTATTCAATAATAACAAGTATATTGGATTCTAAAGAATCAAAAATAAGAAGGCAATGTCATTTTTTGTGTGACTAAAGACATGCATGTGTAAAAATAATATTTTGTGTTGCCCTTATTTTAAGGGTATTTATTCGAAGTTAACTTGATATTATTTTAGTGGTGAATATAACGTTCCCTTGACACCATTTGCGAGTATGGTCTTGAGGAAACGATGATAGCCCGTCGGACGGGGACGATAAATGGCTGGCCCGTGTTAAGAGAGAGCCATATCTCTTGCACGTTAAAGACACCCTTGTATTTCGAAAAAGAGCAGGCTAATGCCGCTACAAGGCAGCACTCGCACCCTCAAAGTGGAAAGGGGTTAATATAAGTTGCAAAACTTGTTTCCCAATCCACTATAAATAAATATGTTTAAACTAAACTAACGTCTTACATTTGCGAAGCAGATTTTGTACGTCCTTCTTAGAACAACTATCAGGCACACACACACCAATAGTAACGGTAGGATTGCCCTGAAAGAATATGTAAAAGGTTAGAACACCTGACAGACACACACACCAATAGTAACAGTCGGATTGCCCTGAAAGAATATGTAAAAGGTTAGAACACCTGCCAGGCACACACACCAATAGTAACGGTAGGATTGCCCTGAAAGAATATGTAAAAGGTTAGAACACCTGCCAGGCACACACACCAATAGTAACAGTCGGATTGCCCTGAAAGAATATGTAAAAGGTTAGAACACCTGCCAGGCACAAACACCAATAGTAACGGTAGGATTGCCCTGAAAGAATATGTAATAGGTTAGAACACCTGCCAGGCACAAACACCAATAGTAACGGTAGGATTGCCCTGAAAGAATATGTAAAAGGTTAGAACACCTGCCAGGCACAAACACCAATAGTAACGGTAGGATTGCCCTGAAAGAATATATAATAGAGGTTTCAATAAGTATTGTGTTACAAAACTCATGTTTGCAATACTAAGTGTATAGAAATGAAACACTTTTTATCTGTATAAACAGAAGATGACGCAACAGATCTTTCCTTTATTGGACCACTAGCAAACCAATTTGGATCTAAACAACTCTTAAGACTGAACAATAAGTTTTCATGTAATTTTGAGTCTTTCAGTCGATTTCCGGAATTATCTACTGTGACAAATATATAAAATAATGTTGAGGCAATTTGCTTGCAGTTTAGATATGTTCAATAGTTGTTATATACCTGTACACATCAGCTTCATTCTGATTTTTCTAAAAGCTACTGAACTTACTGCAAGCAAACTGTTTGAACAGAACATTGACTGAAAGACTGTACAGTACTGAATAATGTATATTCCGATTTTTCAGACGATGTTAAGATCAAAATGGCCATGCAAAGCTAAAATAGTTATCAAAGGTACCAGGATAATAATTTAATACGCCAGACGCGCGTTTCGTCTACATAAGACTCATCAGTGACGCTCATATCAAAACAGTTAAAAAGCCGAACAAGTACAAAGTTGAAGAGCATTGAGGACCCAATATTCTAAAAAGTTGTAAAGCTTCATTTACTATAATAGTGAACCCCACATCTAAAACCTGAATCTCTTTCATGGCTGTTTCTTCTAACAGAGAACCCCACATCTAAAACCTGAATCTCTTTCATGGCTGTTTCTTCTAACAGAGAACCCCACATCTAAAACCTGAATCTCTTTCGTGACTGTTTCTTCTAACAGTGAACCCCACATCTAAAACCTGAATCTCTTTCATGGCTGTTTCTTCTAACAGTGAACCCCACATCTAAAACCTGAATCTCTTTCATGGCTGTTTCTTCTAACAGTGAACCCCACATCTAAAACCTGAATCTCTTTCATGGCTGTTTCTTCTAACAGTGAACCCCACATCTAAAACCTGAATCTCTTTCATGGCTGTTTTTTCTAACAGTGAACCCCACATCTAAAACCTGAATCTCTTTCATGGCTGTTTCTTCTAACAGTGAACCCCACATCTAAAACCTGAATCTCTTTCATGACTGTTTCTTCTAACAGAGAACCCCACATCTAAAACCTGAATCTCTTTCATGGCTGTTTCTTCTAACAGTGAACCCCACATCTAAAACGTGAATCTCTTTCATGGCTGTTTCTTCTAACAGTGAACCCCACATCTAAAACCTCAATCTCTTTCATGGCTGTTTCTTCTAACAGTGAACCCCACATCTAAAACCTGAATCTCTTTCATGGCTGTTTTTCTAACAGAAAACCCCACATCTAAAACCTCAATCTCTTTCGTGACTGTTTCTTCTAACAGAGAACCCCACATCTAAAACCTGAATCTCTTTCATGGCTGTTTCTTCTAACAGTGAACCCCACATCTAAAACCTGAATCTCTTTCATGGCTGTTTCTTCTAACAGTGAACCCCACATCTAAAACCTGAATCTCTTTCATGGCTGTTTCTTCTAACAGTGAACCCCACATCTAAAACCTGAATCTCTTTCATGACTGTTTCTTCTAACAGAGAACCCCACATCTAAAACCTGAATCTCTTTCATGACTGTTTCTTCTAACAGAGAACCCCACATCTAAAACCTGAATCTCTTTCATGGCTGTTTCTTCTAACAGAGAACCCCACATCTAAAACGTGAATCTTTTTCATGGCTGTTTCTTCTAACAGTGAACCCCACATCTAAAACGTGAATCTCTTTCATGGCTGTTTCTTCTAACAGAGAACCTCACATCTAAAACCTGATTCTCTTTCATGGCTGTTTCTTCTAACAGAGAACCCCACATCTAAAACGTGAATCTTTTTCATGGCTGTTTCTTCTAACAGAGAACCCCACATCTAAAACCTGAATCTCTTTCATGGCTGTTTCTTCTAACAGAGAACCCCACATCTAAAACGTGAATCTTTTTCATGGCTGTTTCTTCTAACAGAGAACCACACATCTAAAACCTGAATCTCTTTCATGGCTGTTTCTTCTAACAGAGAACCCCACATCTAAAACCTGAATCTCTTTCATAAAATTGAGAATGGAAATGGGGAATGTGTCAAAGAGACAACAACCCGACCAAATAAAAAACAACAGCAGAGGGTCACCAACAGGTCTTCAATGTAGCGAGAAATTCCCGCACCCGGAGGCGTCCTTCAGCTGGCCCCTAAACAAATATATACTAGTCCAGTGATAATGAACGCCATACTAATTTCCAAATTGTACACAAGAAACTAAAATTAAAATAATACAAGACTAACAAAGGCCAGAGGCTCCTGACTTGGGACAGGCGCAAAAATGCGGCATGGCTGTTTCTTCTAACAGAGAACCCCACATCTAAAACCTGAATCTCTTTCATGGCTGTTTCTTCTAACAGAGAACCCCACATCTAAAACCTGAATCTCTTTCATGACTGTTTCTTCTAACAGAGAACCCCACATCTAACACCTGAATCTCTTTCATGGCTGTTTCTTCTAACAGAGAACCCCACATCTAAAACCTGAATCTCTTTCATGGCTGTTTCTTCTAACAGAAAACCCCACATCTAAAACCTGAATCTCTTTCATGGCTGTTTCTTCTAACAGAGAACCCCACATCTGAAACCTGAATCTCTTTCATGGCTGTTTCTTCTAACAGAGAACCCCACATCTAAAACCTGAATCTCTTTCATGGCTGTTTCTTCTAACAGAGAACCCCACATCTAAAACCTGAATCTCTTTCATGGCTGTTTCTTCTAACAGAGAACCCCACATCTAAAACCTGAATCTCTTTCATGGCTGTTTCTTCTAACAGAGAACCCCACATCTAAAACCTGAATCTCTTTCATGGCTGTTTCTTCTAACAGAGAACCCCACATCTGAAACCTGATTCTCTTTCATGGATGTTTCTTCTAACAGAGAACCCCACATCTGAAACCTGAATCTCTTTCATGGCTGTACTTCTAACAGAGAACCCCACATCTAAAACCTGAATCTCTTTCATGGCTGTTTCTTCTAACAGAGAACCCCACATCTAAAACCTGAATCTTTCATGGCTGTTTCTTCTAACAGTGAACCCCACATCTAAAACCTGAATCTCTTTCATGGCTGTTTCTTCTAACAGAGAACCCCACATCTAAAACCTGAATCTCTTTCATGGCTGCTTCTTCTAACAGTGAACCCCACATCTAAAACCTGAATCTCTTTCATGGCTGTTTCTTCTAACAGTGAACCCCACATCTAAAACCTGAATCTCTTTCATGGCTGTTCTTCTAACAGAGAACCCCACATCTAAAACCTGAATCTCTTTCATGTCTGTTTCTTCTAACAGAAAACCCCACATCTAAAACCTGAATCTCTTTCATGGCTGTTTCTTCTAACAGAGAACCCCACATCTAAAACCTGAATCTCTTTCATGGCTGTTTCTTCTAACAGTGAACCCCACATCTAAAACCTGAATCTCTTTCATGGCTGTTTCTTCTAACAGTGAACCCCACATCTAAAACCTGAATCTCTTTCATGGATGTTTCTTCTAACAGAGAACCCCACATCTAAAACCTGAATCTCTTTCATGGCTGTTTCTTCTAACAGTGAACCCCACATCTAAAACCTGAATCTCTTTCATGGCTGTTTCTTCTAACAGAGAACCCCACATCTAAAACCTGAATCTCTTTCATGGCTGTTTCTTCTAACAGAGAACCCCACATCTAAAGCCTGAATCTCTTTCATGGCTGTTTCTTCTAACAGAGAACCCCACATCTAAAACCTGAATCTCTTTCATGGCTGTTTCTTCTAACAGAGAACCCCACATCTAAAACCTGAATCTCTTTCATGGCTGTTTCTTCTAACAGAGAACCCCACATCTAAAACGTGAATCTCTTTCATGGCTGTTTCTTCTAACAGTGAACCCCACATCTAAAACCTGAATCTCTTTCATGGCTGTTTCTTCTAACAGAGAACCACACATCTAAAACCTGAATCTCTTTCATGGCTATTTCTTCTAACAGAGAACCACACATCTAAAACCTGAATCTCTTTCATGGCTGTTTCTTCTAACAGAAAACCCCACATCTAAAACCTGAATCTCTTTCATGGCTGTTTCTTCTAACAGAGAACCCCACATCTAAAACCTGATTCTCTTTCATGGCTGTTTCTTCTAACAGAGAACCCCACATCTAAAACCTGAATCTCTTTCATGGCTGTTTCTTCTAACAGAGAACCCCACATATAAAACCTGAATCTCTTTCATGGCTGTTTCTTCTAACAGTGAACCCCACATCTAAAACCTGATTCTCTTTCATGGCTGTTTCTTCTAACAGAGAACCCCACATCTAAAACCTGAATCTCTTTCATGGCTGTTTCTTCTTACAGAGAACCCCACATCTAAAACCTGAATCTCTTTCATGGCTGTTTCTTCTAACAGTGAACCCCACATCTAAAACCTGAATCTCTTTCATGGCTGTTTCTTCTAACAGAGAACCCCACATCTAAAACCTGAATCTCTTTCATGGCTGTTTCTTCTAACAGTGAACCCCACATCTAAAACCTGAATCTCTTTCATGGCTGTTTCTTCTAACAAAGAACCCCACATCTAAAACCTGAATCTCTTTCATGGCTGTTTCTTCTAACAGAGAACCCCACATCTAAAGCCTGAATCTCTTTCATGGCTGTTTCTTCTAACAGAGAACCCCACATCTAAAACCTGAATCTCTTTCATGGCTGTTTCTTCTAACAGAGAACCCCACATCTAAAACCTGAATCTCTTTCATGGCTGTTTCTTCTAACAGAAAACCCCACATCTAAAACCTGAATCTCTTTCATGGCTGTTTCTTCTAACAGAGAACCCCACATCTAAAACCTGAATCTCTTTCATGGCTGTTTCTTCTAACAGAGAACCCCACATCTAAAACCTGAATCTCTTTCATGGCTGTTTCTTCTAACAGAGAACCCCACATCTAAAACCTGAATCTCTTTCATGGCTGTTACTTCTAACAGTGAACCCCACATATAAAACCTGAATCTCTTTCATGGCTGTTTCTTCTAACAGAGAACCCCACATCTAACACCTGAATCTGTTTCATGGCTGTTTCTTCTAACAGAGAACCCCACATCTAAAACCTGAATCTCTTTCATGGCTGTTTCTTCTAACAGAGAACCCCACATCTAAAACCTGAATCTCTTTCATGGCTGTTTCTTCTAACAGAAAACCCCACATCTAAAACCTGAATCTCTTTCATGGCTGTTTCTTCTAACAGAAAACCCCACATCTAAAACCTGAATCTCTTTCATTGCTGTTTCTTCTAACAGAAAACCCCACATCTAAAACCTGAATCTCTTTCATTGCTGTTTCTTCTAACAGAGAACCCCACATCTAAAACCTGAATCTCTTTCATGGCTGTTACTTCTAACAGTGAACCCCACATCTAAAACCTGAATCTCTTTCATGGCTGTTTCTTCTAACAGAGAACCCCACATCTAACACCTGAATCTGTTTCATGGCTGTTTCTTCTAACAGAGAACCCCACATCTAAAACCTGAATCTCTTTCATGGCTGTTTCTTCTAACAGAGAACCCCACATCTAAAACCTGAATCTCTTTCATGGCTGTTTCTTCTAACAGAAAACCCCACATCTAAAACCTGAATCTCTTTCATTGCTGTTTCTTCTAACAGAGAACCCCACATCTAAAACCTGAATCTCTTTCATGGCTGTTTCTTCTAACAGAGAACCCCACATCTAAAACCTGAATCTCTTTCATGGCTGTTTCTTCTAACAGTGAACCCCACATCTAAAACCTGAATCTCTTTCATGGCTGTTTCTTCTAACAGAGAACCCCACATCTAACACCTGAATCTCTTTCATGGCTGTTTCTTCTAACAGAGAACCCCACATCTAACACCTGAATCTCTTTCATGGCTGTTACTTCTAACAGTGAACCCCACATCTAAAACCTGAATCTCTTTCATGGCTGTTTCTTCTAACAGAGAACCCCACATCTAAAACCTGAATCTCTTTCATGGCTGTTTCTTCTAACAGAAAACCCCACATCTAAAACCTGAATCTCTTTCATTGCTGTTTCTTCTAACAGAGAACCCCACATCTAAAACCTGAATCTCTTTCATGGCTGTTTCTTCTAACAGAGAACCCCACATCTAAAACCTGAATCTCTTTCATGGCTGTTTCTTCTAACAGTGAACCCCACATCTAAAACCTGAATCTCTTTCATGGCTGTTTCTTCTAACAGAGAACCCCACATCTAACACCTGAATCTCTTTCATGGCTGTTTCTTCTAACAGAGAACCCCACATCTAACACCTGAATCTCTTTCATGGCTGTTTCTTCTAACAGAGAACCCCACATCTAAAACCTGAATCTCTTTCATGGATGTTTCTTCTAACAGAAAACCCCACATCTAAAACCTGATTCTCTTTCATGGCTGTTTCTTCTAACAGAGAACCCCACATCTAAAACCTGAATCTCTTTCATGGCTGTTTCTTCTAACAGAGAACCCCACATCTAAAACCTGAATCTCTTTCATGGCTGTTTCTTCTAACAGTGAACCCCACATCTAAAACCTGAATCTCTTTCATGGCTGTTTCTTCTAACAGAGAACCCCACATCTAAAACCTGAATCTCTTTCATTGCTGTTTCTTCTAACAGTGAACCCCACATCTAAAACCTGAATCTCTTTCATGGCTGTTTCTTCTAACAGAGAACCCCACATCTAAAACCTGAATCTCTTTCATGGATGTTTCTTCTAACAGAAAACCCCACATCTAAAACCTGATTCTCTTTCATGGCTGTTTCTTCTAACAGAGAACCCCACATCTAAAACCTGAATCTCTTTCATGGATGTTTCTTCTAACAGTGAACCCCACATCTAAAACCTGAATCTCTTTCATGGCTGTTTCTTCTAACAGAGAACCCCACATCTAAAACCTGAATCTTTCATGGCTGTTTCTTCTAACAGTGAACCCCACATCTAAAACCTGAATCTCTTTCATGGCTGTTTCTTCTAACAGAGAACCCCACATCTAAAACCTGAATCTCTTTCATGGCTGTTTCTTCTAACAGTGAACCCCACATCTAAAACCTGAATCTCTTTCATGGCTGTTTCTTCTAACAGTGAACCCCACATCTAAAACCTGAATCTCTTTCATGGCTGTTCTTCTAACAGAGAACCCCACATCTAAAACCTGAATCTCTTTCATGTCTGTTTCTTCTAACAGAAAACCCCACATCTAAAACCTGAATCTCTTTCATGGCTGTTTCTTCTAACAGAGAACCCCACATCTAAAACCTGAATCTCTTTCATGGCTGTTTCTTCTAACAGTGAACCCCACATCTAAAACCTGAATCTCTTTCATGGCTGTTTCTTCTAACAGTGAACCCCACATCTAAAACCTGAATCTCTTTCATGGATGTTTCTTCTAACAGAGAACCCCACATCTAAAACCTGAATCTCTTTCATGGCTGTTTCTTCTAACAGTGAACCCCACATCTAAAACCTGAATCTCTTTCATGGCTGTTTCTTCTAACAGAGAACCCCACATCTAAAACCTGAATCTCTTTCATGGCTGTTTCTTCTAACAGAGAACCCCACATCTAAAACCTGAATCTCTTTCATGGCTGTTTCTTCTAACAGAGAACCCCACATCTAAAACCTGAATCTCTTTCATGGCTGTTTCTTCTAACAGTGAACCCCACATCTAAAACCTGAATCTCTTTCATGGCTGTTTCTTCTAACAGAGAACCACACATATAAAACCTGAATCTCTTTCATGGCTATTTCTTCTAACAGAGAACCACACATCTAAAACCTGAATCTCTTTCATGGCTGTTTCTTCTAACAGAAAACCCCACATCTAAAACCTGAATCTCTTTCATGGCTGTTTCTTCTAACAGAGAACCCCACATCTAAAACCTGATTCTCTTTCATGGCTGTTTCTTCTAACAGAGAACCCCACATCTAAAACCTGAATCTCTTTCATGGCTGTTTCTTCTAACAGAGAACCCCACATATAAAACCTGAATCTCTTTCATGGCTGTTTCTTCTAACAGTGAACCCCACATCTAAAACCTGATTCTCTTTCATGGCTGTTTCTTCTAACAGAGAACCCCACATCTAAAACCTGAATCTCTTTCATGGCTGTTTCTTCTTACAGAGAACCCCACATCTAAAACCTGAATCTCTTTCATGGCTGTTTCTTCTAACAGTGAACCCCACATCTAAAACCTGAATCTCTTTCATGGCTGTTTCTTCTAACAGAGAACCCCACATCTAAAACCTGAATCTCTTTCATGGCTGTTTCTTCTAACAGTGAACCCCACATCTAAAACCTGAATCTCTTTCATGGCTGTTTCTTCTAACAGAGAACCCCACATCTAAAACCTGAATCTCTTTCATTGCTGTTTCTTCTAACAGTGAACCCCACATCTAAAACCTGAATCTCTTTCATGGCTGTTTCTTCTAACAGAGAACCCCACATCTAAAACCTGAATCTCTTTCATGGATGTTTCTTCTAACAGAAAACCCCACATCTAAAACCTGATTCTCTTTCATGGCTGTTTCTTCTAACAGAGAACCCCACATCTAAAACCTGAATCTCTTTCATGGATGTTTCTTCTAACAGTGAACCCCACATCTAAAACCTGCATCTCTTTCATGGCTGTTTCTTCTAACAGAGAACCCCACATCTAAAACCTGAATCTCTTTCATGGATGTTTCTTCTAACAGTGAACCCCACATCTAAAACCTGAATCTCTTTCATGGATGTTTCTTCTAACAGTGAACCCCACATCTAAAACCTGAATCTCTTTCATGGCTGTTTCTTCTAACAGTGAACCCCACATCTAAAACCTGAATCTCTTTCATGGCTGTTTCTTCTAACAGTGAACCCCACATCTAAAACCTAAATCTCTTTCATGGCTGTTTCTTCTAACAGAGAACCCCACATCTAAAACCTGAATCTCTTTCATGGCTGTTTCTTCTAACAGAGAACCCCACATCTAAAACCTGAATCTCTTTCATGGATGTTTCTTCTAACAGAAAACCCCACATCTAAAACCTGAATCTCTTTCATGGCTGTTTCTTCTAACAGTGAACCCCACATCTAAAACCTGAATCTCTTTCATGGCTGTTACTTCTAACAGAGAACCCCACATCTAAAACGTGAATCTCTTTCATGGCTGTTTCTTCTTCTTACAGAGAACCCCACATCTAAAACCTGAATCTCTTTCATTGCTGTTTCTTCTAACAGAGAACCCCACATCTAAAACCTGAATCTCTTTCATGGCTGTTTCTTCTAACAGAGAAACCCACATCTAAAACCTGAATCTCTTTCATGGCTGTTTCTTCTAACAGTGAACACCACATCTAAAACCTGAATCTCTTTCATGGCTGTTTCTTCTAACAGAGAACCCCACATCTAAAACCTGAATCTCTTTCATGGATGTTTCTTCTAACAGAAAACCCCACATCTAAAACCTGATTCTCTTTCATGGCTGTTTCTTCTAACAGAGAACCCCACATCTAAAACCTGAATCTCTTTCATGGCTGTTTCTTCTAACAGTGAACCCCACATCTAAAACCTGATTCTCTTTCATGGCTGTTTCTTCTAATAGAGAACCCCACATCTAAAACCTGAATCTCTTTCATGGCTGTTTCTTCTTACAGAGAACCCCACATCTAAAACGTGAATCTCTTTCATGGCTGTTACTTCTTCTAACAGTGAACCCCACATCTAAAACGTGAATCTCTTTCATGACTGTTTCTTCTAACAGAGAACCCCACATCTAAAACCTGAATCTCTTTCATGGCTGTTTCTTCTAACAGTGAACCCCACATCTAAAACCTGAATCTCTGTCATGGCTGTTTCTTCTAACAGTGAACCCCACATCTAAAACCTGAATCTCTTTCATGGCTGTTTCTTCTAACAGAGAACCCCACATCTAAAACCTGAATCTCTGTCATGGCTGTTTCTTCTAACAGTGAACCCCACATCTAAAACCTGAATCTCTTTCATTGCTGTTTCTTCTAACAGTGAACACCACATCTAAAACCTGAATCTCTTTCATGGCTGTTTCTTCTAACAGTGAACCCCACATCTAAAACCTGAATCTCTTTCATGGCTGTTTCTTCTAACAGAGAACCCCACATCTAAAACCTGAATCTCTTTCATGGCTGTTTCTTCTAACAGTGAACACCACATCTAAAACCTGAATCTCTTTCATGGCTGTTTCTTCTAACAGAGAACCCCACATCTAAAACCTGAATCTCTTTCATGGCTGTTTCTTCTAACAGTGAACCCCACATCTAAAACCTGAATCTCTTTCATGGCTGTTTCTTCTAACAGTGAACCCCACATCTAAAACCTGAATCTCTTTCATGGCTGTTTCTTCTAACAGAGAACCCCACATCTAAAACCTGAATCTCTTTCATTGCTGTTTCTTCTAACAGTGAACCCCACATCTAAAACCTGAATCTCTTTCATTGCTGTTTCTTCTAACAGTGAACCCCACATCTAAAACCTGAATCTCTTTCATTGCTGTTTCTTCTAACAGAGAACCCCACATCTAAAACCTGATTCTCTTTCATGGCTGTTTCTTCTTACAGAGAACCCCACATCTAAAACCTGAATCTCTTTCATGGCTGTTTCTTCTAACAGAGAACCCCACATCTAACACCTGAATCTCTTTCATGGCTGTTTCTTCTAACAGAGAACCCCACATCTAAAACCTGAATCTCTTTCATGGCTGTTTCTTCTTACAGAAAACCCCACATCTAAAACCTGAATCTCTTTCATGGCTGTTTCTTCTAACAGAGAACCCCACATCTAAAACCTGATTCTCTTTCATGGCTGTTTCTTCTAACAGAGAACCCCACATCTAAAACGTGAATCTCTTTCATGGCTGTTTCTTCTAACAGTGAACCCCACATCTAAAACCTGAATCTCTTTCATTGCTGTTTCTTCTAACAGAGAACCCCACATCTAAAACGTGAATCTCTTTCATGGCTGTTTCTTCTAATAGAGAACCCCACATCTAAAACATGAATCTCTTTCATGGCTGTTACTTCTAACAGTGAACCCCACATCTAAAACCTGAATCTCTTTCATGGCTGTTTCTTCTAACAGAGAACCCCACATCTAACACCTGAATCTCTTTCATGGCTGTTTCTTCTAACAGAGAACCCCACATCTAAAACCTGAATCTCTTTCATGGCTGTTTCTTCTTACAGAAAACCCCACATTTAAAACCTGAATCTCTTTCATGGCTGTTTCTTCTAACAGAGAACCCCACATCTAAAACCTGAATCTCTTTCATGGCTGTTTCTTCTAACAGAGAACCCCACATCTAAAACCTGATTCTCTTTCATGGCTGTTTCTTCTAACAGAGAACCCCACATCTAAAACCTGAATCTCTTTCATTGCTGTTTCTTCTAACAGAGAACCCCACATCTAACACCTGAATCTCTTTCATGGCTGTTTCTTCTAACAGTGAACCCCACATCTAAAACCTGAATCTCTTTCATGGCTGTTTCTTCTAACAGTGAACCCCACATCTAAAACCTGAATCTCTTTCGTGGCTGTTTCTTCTAACAGAGAACCCCACATCTAACACCTGAATCTCTTTCATGGCTGTTTCTTCTAACAGTGAACCCCACATCTAAAACCTGAATCTCTTTCATGACTGTTTCTTCTAACAGAGAAACCCACATCTAAAACCTGAATCTCTTTCATGGCTGTTTCTTCTAACAGAGAACCCCACATCTAAAACCTGAATCTCTTTCATAGCTGTTTCTTCTTACAGAAAACCCCACATCTAAAACCTGAATCTCTTTCATGGCTGTTTCTTCTAACAGAGAACCCCACATCTAAAACCTGATTCTCTTTCATGGCTGTTTCTTCTAACAGAGAACCCCACATCTAACACCTGAATCTCTTTCATGGCTGTTTCTTCTAACAGAGAACCCCACATCTAAAACCTGAATCTCTTTCATTGCTGTTTCTTCTAACAGAGAACCCCACATCTAAAACCTGAATCTCTTTCATTGCTGTTTCTTCTAACAGAGAACCCCACATCTAAAACCTGAATCTCTTTCATGGCTGTTTCTTCTAACAGTGAACCCCACATCTAAAACCTGAATCTCTTTCATGGCTGTTTCTTCTAACAGAGAACCCCACATCTAAAACCTGAATCTCTTTCATGGCTGTTTCTTCTAACAGAAAACCCCACATCTAAAACCTGAATCTCTTTCATTGCTGTTTCTTCTAACAGAGAACCCCACATCTAAAACCTGAATCTCTTTCATGGCTGTTTCTTCTAACAGAGAACCCCACATCTAAAACCTGAATCTCTTTCATGGCTGTTTCTTCTAACAGAGAACCCCACATCTAAAACCTGAATCTCTTTCATGGCTGTTTCTTCTAATAGAGAACCCCACATCTAAAACCTGAATCTCTTTCATGGCTGTTTCTTCTTCTTACAGAGAACCCCACATCTAAAACATGAATCTCTTTCATGGCTGTTTCTTCTAACAGAGAACCCCACATCTAAAACATGAATCTCTTTCATGGCTGTTTCTTCTAACAGTGAACCCCACATCTAAAACCTGAATCTCTTTCATTGCTGTTTCTTCTAACAGAGAACCCCACATCTAAAACGTGAATCTCTTTCATGGCTGTTTCTTCTTCTTACAGAGAACCCCACATCTAAAACATGAATCTCTTTCATGGCTGTTTCTTCTAACAGTGAACCCCACATCTAAAACCTGATTCTCTTTCATGGCTGTTTCTTCTTCTTACAGAGAACCCCACATCTAAAACCTGAATCTCTTTCATTGCTGTTTCTTCTAACAGTGAACCCCACATCTAAAACCTGATTCTCTTTCATGGCTGTTTCTTCTTACAGAGAACCCCACATCTAAAACCTGAATCTCTTTCATTGCTGTTTCTTCTAACAGAGAACCCCACATCTAAAACATGAATCTCTTTCATGGCTGTTTCTTCTAACAGTGAACCCCACATCTAAAACCTGAATCTCTTTCATTGCTGTTTCTTCTAACAGAGAACCCCACATCTAAAACGTGAATCTCTTTCATGGCTGTTTCTTCTTCTTACAGAGAACCCCACATCTAAAACATGAATCTCTTTCATGGCTGTTTCTTCTAACAGAGAACCCCACATCTAACACCTGAATCTCTTTCATGGCTGTTTCTTCTAACAGAGAACCCCACATCTAAAACGTGAATCTCTTTCATGGCTGTTTCTTCTTCTTACAGAGAACCCCACATCTAAAACATGAATCTCTTTCATGGCTGTTTCTTCTTCTAACAGTGAACCCCACATCTAAAACCTGAATCTCTTTCATGGCTGTTTCTTCTAACAGAGAACCCCACATCTAACACCTGAATCTGTTTCATGGCTGTTTCTTCTAACAGAGAACCCCACATCTAAAACATGAATCTCTTTCATGGCTGTTTCTTCTAACAGTGAACCCCACATCTAAAACCTGAATCTCTTTCATGGCTGTTTCTTCTAACAGAGAACCCCACATCCAAAACCTGAATCTCTGTCATGGCTGTTTCTTCTAACAGAAAACCCCACATCTAAAACCTGAATCTCTTTCATGGCTGTTTCTTCTAACAGAGAACCCCACATCTAAAACCTGAATCTCTTTCATGGCTGTTTCTTCTAACAGAGAACCCCACATCTAAAACCTGAATCTGTTTCATGGCTGTTTCTTCTAACAGTGAACCCCACATCTAAAACCTGAATCTCTTTCATGGCTGTTTCTTTTAATAGAGAACCCCACATCTAAAACCTGAATCTCTTTCATGGCTGTTTCTTCTAACAGTGAACCCCACATCTAACACCTGAATCTCTTTCATGGCTGTTTCTTCTAACAGAGAACCCCACATCTAAAACCTGAATCTGTTTCATGGCTGTTTCTTCTAACAGTGAACCCCACATCTAAAACCTGAATCTCTTTCATGGCTGTTTCTTTTAATAGAGAACCCCACATCTAAAACCTGAATCTCTTTCATGGCTGTTTCTTCTAACAGAGAACCCCACATCTAAAACCTGATTCTCTTTCATGGCTGTTTCTTCTAACAGTGAACCCCACATCTAAAACCTGAATCTCTTTCATGGCTGTTTCTTGTAACAGAAAACCCCACATCTAAAACTTGAATCTCTTTCATGACTGTTTCTTCTAACAGAGAACCCCACATCTAAAACCTGAATCTCTTTCATGGCTGTTTCTTCTAATAGAGAACCCCACATCTAAAACCTGATTCTCTTTCATGGCTGTTTCTTCTAACAGTGAACCCCACATCTAAAACCTGAATCTCTTTCATGGCTGTTACTTCTAACAGTGAACCCCACATCTAAAACATGAATCTCTTTCATGGCTGTTTCTTCTAACAGAAAACCCCACATCTAAAACCTGAATCTCTTTCATGACTGTTTCTTCTAACAGAGAACCACACATCTAAAACCTGAATCTCTTTCATGGCTGTTACTTCTAACAGTGAACCCCACATCTAAAACATGAATCTCTTTCATGGCTGTTTCTTCTAACAGAAAACCCCACATCTAAAACCTGAATCTCTTTCATGACTGTTTCTTCTAACAGAGAACCCCACATCTAAAACCTGAATCTCTTTCATGGCTGTTACTTCTAACAGAGAACCCCACATCTAAAACCTGATTCTCTTTCATGGCTGTTTCTTCTAATAGAGAACCCCACATCTAAAACCTGAATCTCTTTCATGGCTGTTTCTTCTAACAGAGAACCCCACATCTAACACCTGAATCTCTTTCATGGCTGTTTCTTCTAACAGAGAACCCCACATCTAAAACCTGAATCTCTTTCATGGATGTTTCTTCTAACAGAGAACCCCACATCTAAAACCTGAATCTCTTTCATGGCTGTTTCTTCTAACAGTGAACCCCACATCTAAAACCTGATTCTCTTTCATGGCTGTTTCTTCTAACAGAGAACCCCACATCTAAAACCTGAATCTCTTTCATGGCTGTTTCTTCTAACAGTGAACCCCACATCTAAAACATGAATCTCTTTCATTGCTGTTTCTTCTAACAGAAAACCCCACATCTAAAACCTGATTCTCTTTCATGGCTGTTTCTTCTAACAGAGAACCCCACATCTAAAACCTGAATCTCTTTCATGGCTGTTTCTTCTAACAGTGAACCCCACATCTAAAACCTGAATCTCTTTCATGGCTGTTTCTTCTAACAGAGAACCCCACATCTAAAACCTGAATCTCTTTCATGGCTGTTTCTTCTAATAGAGAACCCCACATCTAAAACCTGAATCTCTTTCATGGCTGTTTCTTCTAACAGAGAACCCCACATCTAAAACCTGAATCTCTTTCATGGCTGTTTCTTCTAACAGAGAACCCCACATCTAAAGCCTGAATCTCTTTCATAACTGTTTCTTCTAATAGAGAACCCCACATCTAAAACCTGAATCTCTTTCATGGCTGTTTCTTCTAACAGAGAACCCCACATCTAAAACCTGAATCTCTTTCATGGCTGTTTCTTCTAACAAAGAACCCCACATCTAACACCTGAATCTCTTTCATGGATGTTTCTTCTAACAGTGAACACCACATCTAAAACCTGAATCTCTTTCATGGCTGTTTCTTCTAACAGAGAACCCCACATCTAAAACCTGATTCTCTTTCATGGCTGTTTCTTCTAACAGTGAACCCCACATCTAAAACCTGAATCTCTTTCATGGCTGTTACTTCTAATAGAGAACCCCACATCTAAAACCTGAATCTCTTTCATGGCTGTTTCTTCTAACAGAGAACCCCACATCTAAAACCTGAATCTCTTTCATGGCTGTTTCTTCTAATAGAGAACCCCACATCTAAAACCTGAATCTCTTTCATGGCTGTTTCTTCTAATAGAGAACCCCACATCTAAAACCTGAATCTCTTTCATGGCTGTTTCTTCTAATAGAGAACCCCACATCTAAAACCTGAATCTCTTTCATGGCTGTTTCTTCTAACAGAGAACCCCACATCTAAAACCTGAATCTCTTTCATAACTGTTTCTTCTAATAGAGAACCCCACATCTAAAACCTGAATCTCTTTCATGGCTGTTTCTTCTAACAGAGAACCTTAATGTAAATCGCATCACAGTAGTATGTTATTCTGTATTTGATTTATGCATCAACGAAATTTATACTTACGAGTATTATATTTCCGAGAAGTCCAGGTAGTGGAACACGTGCTTTGCATGTTTATCTGTATTATATCCTCTCAGTGGAACATTTGCATTTTGTTACTTATGGGTATTATATTTTGTTACTTACGGTTATTATATTTTGTTACTTACGGGTATGGTATTATATTTTGTTACTTACGGGTATTATATTTTGTTACTTACGGGTATTATATTTTGTTACTTACGGGTATTATATTATTGAGAGGCCCCTTCAGTGGAACACGTGCTTTGCAGTATTGTGCATCAAATCTGTACTTGATACCGCTAACATTGGTGGCCACGTCCTGTATAGCTAGACACTCATCAAAATCTCCGAACCAGACGATTCCTCCGCCAAGAATGTTTGCTGGTGGTTTACCTGCTGCATCTATCACTAAAAGTATATAATTCATCAAGTTTATCAAACCAGACGATTCCTCCGCCAAGGATGTTTGCAGGCGGTTTCCCGACTGCATCTATCACTAAAAATATATAATTCATCAAATTTATCAAACCAGACTATTCCTCCGCCAAGGATGTTTGCAGGCGGTTTCCCGACTGCATCTATCACTAAAAGTATATAATTCATCAAATTTATCAAACCAGACAATTCCTCCGCCAAGAATGTTTGCTGGCTGTTTCCCGACTGCATCTATCACTAAAAGTATAAAATTCATCAAATTTATCAAACCAGATGATTCCTCCGCCAAGGATATTTGCTGGTGGTTTACCGGCTCCATCTATCACTAAAAGTATTAAAATAATCAAATTTATCAAACCAGACGATTCCTCCGCCAAGAATGTTTGCAGGCGGTTTCCCGACTGCATCTATCACTAAAAGTATAAAATTCATCAAATTTATCAAACCAGACAATTCCTCCACCAAGGATGTTTGCAGGCGGTTTCCCGACTGCATCTATCACTAAAAATATATAATTCATCAAATTTATCAAACCAAACAATTCCTCCGCCCAGGATGTTTGCTGGCGGTTTGCCGACTGCATCTATCACTAAAATTATAAAAGTCATCAAAGTAACAAAACCAAATTATTCTTCCGCCAATGATCAAAATTTATCAAACCAGACAATTCCTCCGCCAAGAATGTTTGCTGGTGGTTTACCGGCTCCATCTATCACTAACAGTATAAAAATAATCAAATTTATCAAACCAGACGATTCCTCCGCCAAGAATGTTTGCAGGCGGTTTCCCGACTGCATCTATCACTAAAAGTATAAAATTCATCAAATTTATCAAACCAGACGATTCCTCCGACAAGGATATTTGCTGGTGGTTTACCGGCTGCATCTATCACTAAAAGTATATAATTCATCAAATTTATCAAACCAGACAATTCCTTCACCGAAGATGTTTGCTGGCGGTTTACCGGCTGCATCTATCACTAAAAGTATAAAAGGGATTTAAGCTACCAAACCAAACTATTACCCCGCCAAGAATGTTTGCTGACGGTTTACCGGCTGCATCTATCACTAAAAGTATAAAAGTAATCAAAATTAACAAACCAGACGATTCCTTCACCGAGGATGTTTGCTGGTGGTTAACCGGCTGCATCTATCTCTAAAAGTATAAAAGTCATCAAATTTATCAAACCAGACTATTCCTCCGCCAAGGATATTTGCAGGCGGTTTCCCGACTGCATCTATCACTAAAAATATATAATTCATCAAATTTATCAAACCAGACTATTCCTCCGCCAAGGATGTTTGCAGGCGGTTTCCCGACTGCATCTATCACTAAAAATATATAATTCATCAAATTTATCAAACCAGACTATTCCTCCGCCAAGGATGTTTGCTGGCTGTTTCCCGACTGCATCTATCACTAAAAATATATAATTCATCAAGTTTATCAAACCAGACGATTCCTCCGCCAAGGATGTTTGCAGGCGGTTTCCCGACTGCATCTATCACTAAAAATATATAATTCATCAAATTTATCAAACCAGACAATTCCTCCACCAAGGATGTTTGCAGGCGGTTTCCCGACTGCATCTATCACTAAAAATATATAATTCATCAAATTTATCAAACCAGACAATTCCTCCACCAAGGATGTTTGCTGGTGGTTTACCGGCTGCATCTATCACTAAAAATATATAATTCATCAAATTTATCAAACCAGACAATTCCTCCGCCAAAGATGTTTGCTGGCGGTTAACCGGCTGCATCTATCACTAAAAGTATATAATTCATCAAATTTATCAAACCAGACAATTCCTTTACCGAGGATGTTTGCTGGCGGTTTACCGGCTGCATCTATCACTAAAAGTATATAATTCATCAAATTTATCAAACCAGACGATTCCTCCGCCAAGGATGTTTGCTGGTGGTTAACCGGCTGCATCTATCACTAAAAGTATATAATTCATCAAATTTATCAAACCAGACGATTCCTCCGCCAAGGATGTTTGCTGGTGGTTTACCGGCTGCATCTATCACTAAAAGTATATAATTCATCAAATTTATCAAACCAGACGATTCCTCCGCCAAGGATGTTTGCTGGTGGTTAACCGGCTGCATCTATCACTAAAAGTATAAAATTCATCAAATTTATCAAACCAGACAATTCCTCCGCCAAGGATGTTTGCAGGCGGTTTCCCGACTGCATCTATCACTAAAAGTATAAAATTCATCAAATTTATAAAACCAGACAATTCCTCCGCCAAGAATGTTTGCTGGTGGTTTACCGGCTGCATCTATCACTAAAAGTATATAATTCATCAAATTTATCAAACCAGACAATTCCTTTACCGAGGATGTTTGCTGGCGGTTTACCGGCTGCATCTATCACTAAAAGTATATAATTCATCAACAAAATTGAGAATGGAATCAAACCAAACTATTCCTCCACCAAGGATGTTTGCTCTGTATATATCACTAAAAGTATAAAAGTCAACATTTTAAGCCAAACTATTCCTCCGCCAAGAATGTTTGCTGACGGTTTACCGGCTGCTTCTAATACTAAAATTATAGTCAACAAAGTTACCAAATAAGACTTTTCTTTCGCCAATGATGATTGATCGGGGTTGGACCCCCCTTTTTCACGATCAATGCTTTTGAATTGGGACATTTGTTTGGATTCCCCTCTTAATCCTGGGTAAGTACCTCACACCACCACCACTACACACACATTTTCAAAAATTACTCGTATCCGCCCCTGCATGTGCTCAATACTTCTAGCTTGAAAATATATTTCAAAATATAGAGTTCTCGAAAGGTGTAAATGTTGGTCCAAAGGTTTTCACTGCAAAATTTGATAGAAAACCGATACATTTTTTGGTATTTTGCAATAGAAATATTAGTAAGAAAAGAATAATATGGAGAACACATAAATTGTGATGGGTAAAATGATTTAGAAAGCATTTACCAATGGAAGACAGAAATTACCTTATTTACATCTCAACCCCAAACTTCAGTGGTTTTTAAAAGTTTAGACCTGAAACATTTTTTGCACATATACACCAGGGTCTAGGTTGGGAGGGGGTACTTCATTCCTGTATTCTTTAAACTTTTTAAGTTATTCTTTACTTTTTAGCATCTTATCAATTTCTTTATCTTTAAGTTTTTTTTTCTATTTCTGTATGCAAAAACGATTGTTCTAAATATATGCATGGGGATGACTAAGTTGAGTAAAGTGTTTGACCTTCAACTTCAATGTAGAAATTTCTTGCCTGTATCGCTAGTAGTGGTGAGTTTTCATGTCAAGTTTCATTGTCACAAACTGTTATAAAGTTCACCTCACTTTATTACCGTATCATCTGTTACAGTAATTACAATTGACAGATCAGCAACTCTCACATGTCTGCACATTCTTAAATAAACATGTAATTAAATAGATCAATTGAAGTTCTTATACACATGTTGTCATTCTGTAGTCTGACCATCAAACGATGTACTTGTTAATAAATTAGTTATAGAAACTGGATTGTATTACTACATAGCAAATATATTACACATTTTGGCGACGAGGAAAAAACTGGATAATAAAATAAATGTGACTTTCTACAAGTGACAATGCCGACTTACGGGAAATTAGACTCTTTTGATGAATCCGAAGATTGGACACAATATGTAGAACGTATGGAACATTATTTTAATGCTAATGAGATAGACGAAGAAGACCAGAAAAGGGATATTTTCTTAAGCGTATGTGGGAAGAATATCTACAAATTAATAAGGGATTTATTAGCACCAGCCAAACCAGGAACGAAATCACTGGACGATTTAACAAAACTAGTGAAGGACCACCGAGATCCAGTACCATCAGAAATCATTCAGAGATTTAAATTTAACAGTAGGACAAGACACAGCGATGAGTCAGTGAGGACATTTATTGCAGCACTAAGAAGTCTGACAGAACACTGTAATTATGGTGACACGTTAAACGCGATGTTACGTGACAGGTTAGTCGTCGGGATAAAGAGTGACCGCATACAGAGGAGACTGTTAGCAGAGCCGAATTTAACATTTGAAAAGGCATTGGAAATTGCTACCGCTATGGAGACTGCAGAGAAGAATGCACAGGACATCCAAGCGAGTGGGACAAATGGAACATTTCAGAAACAAATCAACAAAGTTTCAAAATCATATACAAGAAACAACTCTGGAAATTCGAAACAAGGAGATTGTTACCGGTGTGGAGGAAATCACTTAGCCGCTGAATGCAGGTTTAAGGATGCAAAATGCCACAGTTGTAAAAAGAAAGGACATATCGCAAAGAAATGCCGTAACAAATCTGCCAATGGGAATTTTAGTGAAAATCACAGAGAGTTTAAATCACGTTTTAAACCACGTGCTCATTTCATGGAGCAAGATGAAAGTAGTGAAAGTGAAAATGAAGTTTACTCAGTTTTTCATTTTGGAAATAAATCTAATGGGGCATACAAAGTGCAAATCAATGTAAATGAATGTGAAATAGCCATGGGAATAGATACCGGAGCGTCAGTTTCTATCATGAGCGAGGATACATACAAGGAATACAAGTCGAAATTCAGAATCGAACCGACAAGTGCTAAACTCCGAACATATATGGGAGAGCAGATTCCTGTAATAGGACGTGCAATCGTCAATGTCAACTACAAGAAGGAAAGCGCAAAATTACCATTACTGATAGTGAAGCGTAAAGGTCCGAATTTACTTGGCCGAGACTGGTTGAACAAACTCCAACTGGATTGGAAGGATATTTTCTCCGTCGTTGGAAGTGATAATCAATCGAGTGATTTGAATGTGATCTTGGAAGCAAATAAGGAGGTTTTCAAAGATGAACTTGGAACTGTAAAAGGCATGAAAGCCAAAATTTATGTTGATGAGAGTGCCGTACCGAAATATTTCAAGGCTCGCCCTTTGCCGTATGCGTTGAAGGATAAAGTGGAGATGGAACTTGAACGTCTTGAGAAGGAGGGTCAGATTCAGCAAGTGGAATTTTCCGACTGGGCCGCTCCGATAGTACCTGTAGTTAAGGAGAACGGATCTATTAGAATTTGTGGTGACTACAAGGTAACCGTTAATGCCGTTTCAAAGTTGGATAATTATCCTATTCCTAAAACAGAGGATTTATGCGCAACGCTTGGAGGAGGACAAGAATATACAAAATTGGATTTAAACCAAGCATATCAACAGATTGAACTTGATGAGGACAGTAAGAGGTATGTGACTATAAACACGCATAAGGGTTTATTCAGATACAATAGACTTCCGTATGGTGTAGCGTCCAGCCCAGGTATTTTTCAGAGAACACTTGAAAATGTTGTTCAAGGTATAGCCAATGTTTTGGTTCGAGTAGATGATATACTGATAACGGGTAAAACAAGGGAGGAACATCTTAATACTCTTTCTGAGGTATTGTCTAGATTTAAGAGAATCGGAATTCGGTTAAAGAAACAGAAGTGTGTGTTCATGGCCGAAGAAGTTGTTTATTTGGGATTTAAAATAAACAAACACGGAATATATCCAGTGGAAAGTAAAGTTGAGGCGATCGATAAAGCACCAAGTCCGACAAACGTGACAGAACTGAAAGCTTATCTTGGAATGCTGAACTATTACAATAGATTCTTAGCGAATTTATCTCACTTGTTAAAGCCGCTACATGTACTTCTACAGAAAGACACAAAATGGAGTTGGGAAAAAGAACAGGAAAAAACGTTCATAGAGTCAAAACAGCTGTTGAAATCCGCATCAGTACTTGTACATTTCGATCCGAAAAAGAAATTAATTTTAGCATGTGATGCATCACCATATGGATTAGGCGCCGTACTTTCGCATAAAATGGACGACGGCAGCGACAAACCAATAGCTTATACATCTCGAACACTTACATCAGCAGAGAAGAATTATTCCGTTCTTGAGAAGGAGAGTCTGGCCATAATATTTGGTATCAAGAAATTTCATCAATATTTGTATGGACACCCCGTTACAATCATAACCGATCACAAGCCGCTCATAGGTTTATTTCGAGAAGATAAACCTATACCTACAATGGCCGCATCTCGAATTCAAAGGTGGGCACTGACTTTAGCTGCATATGAGTACACGATTGTATACAAAGAAGGGAGTTTGAATGGTAATGCGGATGGACTAAGTAGACTACCGCTGAAAACAAACATTGAAAAGACACCAACGCCAGGTGATACTATATTATTAATGGAACATTTAGCCACTACGCCAGTTGATGCTAAACAAATTCAAAAGTGGACACGCAAGGACACAATACTGTCTATGGTGCTTAGATACATTTTGAATGGATGGCCGTCAAAATGTCCCAGTGAAGACATAAAACAGTATTATAGCAGAAAAAATGAACTGTGTAGTCAGGACGGATGCATATTGTGGGGAGGAAGAGTAATCATACCACAACCAGGACGTGAAGCCATGTTAAATGAATTACACCAAGGACATCCAGGGATTACTAGAATGAAAAGTCTAGCAAGAAGCTATATATGGTGGCCGGGAATGGACAATGACTTGGAATTAACTGTAGTTAATTGTTACAGTTGTCAGGAAAACCGCAAGTTACCAGCAGAAGCGCCGTTACATCCGTGGGAATATCCGAGCCATCCGTGGTCAAGAATACACATAGACTTTGCAGGACCATTCATGAACAAATCATTTCTAATTATGGTTGATGCGTATTCAAAATGGATAGACATACACGTAATGAATTCTACAACATCCGAAGCTACGATTGCAAAACTTGAACAAACGTTTGCAACACATGGATTATGTGATCTTATTATTAGTGATAATGGAGCCGCATTTACTAGTAAGGAATTCGCCGATTATGTGAAATCAAATGGAATTGAACATCGCACTTCCGCGCCGTGGCATCCAGCTAGTAATGGTTGTGCTGAACGAGCAGTTCAGAGTTTCAAAGAAGGAATGAAGAAAATCAAAGAAGGAACTATCCAGGAAAAGTTGAACCGTTTTCTTTTCAACTACCGTATTACGCCACAAACAACGACAGGACTTGCACCGTCAGAATTGCTACTGAAAAGGAAACTCAAGTCACGTCTAGATTTAGTTTTTCCAAATATCGAGAAGCGAGTTCAGGAGAGACAACAAAAACAGAAACATTATCACGATAAGAAATCTGTGAACAGACAAATTAATGTAGGACAGGGAGTATTTGCCCGAAATTTCGCAATTGGTTCAAAGATTAAATGGATTCCAGGAGAAGTTATAAAACAATCAGGACCACTTTCATTTCATATTAAATTGCAAGATGGACGTGTCATTCGTAGACATATTGACCACATCAGAGTACGAAACTTCGATTGCAAAAACAACGAAAATGAAGAAAAATGTGACAATGACAGTGATTTGTTTGAGCCAGAAATAACTATACCGATAAGTACTCCTGAGACCGAACAACCGCAAATCGTGAAACCGTCAAACATGACTGAACAAATGGAACCACGCTATCCGAAGAGAATAAGAAAAGAACCATCGCATTTAAAGGATTTTGTGTTGAAATAAATGGTTGATTTATAAAGAGGCATAATAATCCTCACAACCGTTTGAAGTGCATTAAGTACTTCGCAGTGCATGTATGTACACATCAATTAGTGTAAGAAATAACAACAAGACCAGTGGGAACATTTTTATTTTTATTTTCATAGTAGGACATTATAGTTTCAGTGCAGACAAGCTTTAACGAATGAATCTTTGTGATCTGACATTTTTATTTGTTTTCAAACTGATATGGACTTATCAATCAGTAGCCGTGAAAAGACATTAATTTTCTGTAATTGAGTTAATTAGGTCTTTCCACTTTTCTGTGGAAAGACCTATTGTATTTCTTCTGATTATTATTATTATTTTTTTTTTTTTTTTTTTTTTCTTCCGCCTAATTTTGATATTGCGACAAATGTTTGTTTCGCAATATGTCGCTTAGATATTTCTCATATTGTATCGTACAGTTTATGCGCTTTTACATTTAACCCTGCTAAGCCGAACACTTTTCTTTGTAAGAGTTATCTCCCTATTCACTGTTTATCATCAGAGTGCATCTCCTTTGTAACAAAAAAAGATAGCGACAAAATTCTTTTTACAAATTGTTCGTTACATCCTAAGGAAAATTTGGCTTATTTGGAGCGAAGCGATTCGATGAAATTTTATAGGAGTTATCTACCTTTACAAAATTATTTTCTCAATATGTGTTATTAACTAATAAACCGTCAACCGTATAACCCTGGAATGTATTTATTTGAGATCCCTAGGCCCTTTATTAGAAAATGGGGTCAAGGTCAAAGGTCAAGGTCAAGTTCTAAATTCGGAATTTTCCATGTTTTTGCATTTTCTCCAACCCTTGAAAAGGTACATATTAAAGAACAAGTGCAAAATGATTGCTATATAGTTATGAAGATATGTTACATTTGGTCTGATACAATTAAATAGCATCTAATAGGAGTTAGTGCCCCTGAAATGTCTTGATATGAGGTTATTTGATTATAACTTCAACTAAGTGCATTTTAATGGCATTTGACCTTGTGCAAAAGGTTGGATGACAAATGACCTTGAAAAATGACTACCGGAAGTGACCTTGAGAAAACCGGAAGTAACCTTTTTTTGCAATTTTTTCGTATAAAAGTACTCAGAATCCATATATTTTGTCATATAGATACATAAACTGATTACTGAAGACTAAAAATGACTTCCAACAAACCGGAAGTGACCATGTATCTCCCATTCTAAATACAAAAGTATATAGAAACTATATATTTTTGGAATCAGTGTGAAAGAAGCTATCATATTAGACCGGAAGTGACATTCATTTCACCGGAAGTAGCATATTATCTTCTTTATATCACTTGAAAATATGATTAAACCATTATTTATCGTATCAGTATGAACAACTATCTTCTTATCAAAATTTCTTTGATATGGAAAGACCTTCAATTGTTCTCTGAACAATTGGTTTTTAATTTGTTTTTAATTTGTTTTTATCTAAGGCCGGAGAAGTGTTATAAAGTTCACCTCACTTTATTACCGTATCATCTGTTACAGTAATTACAATTGACAGATCAGCAACTCTCACATGTCTGCACATTCTTAAATAAACATGTAATTAAATAGATCAATTGAAGTTCTTATACACATGTTGTCATTCTGTAGTCTGACCATCAAACGATGTACTTGTTAATAAATTAGTTATAGAAACTGGATTGTATTACTACATAGCAAATATATTACACAAACTACAAGGGTTTTGAAATTAGAGATTGAAAATGATTTGTGAAAAACAGACACACAGATGCACTGACGCACGGACGGATAAGCATATTGCTAAAGGCTTTTCTAAAGTCAATGTAACTATAATATACGTACAATGATATTTTTTGCAGTTGGACATATGCGCACCACATCAAACATTGAACTGTATACTTTAGAGTGTTTAATTTTGTCATCTATAATCTGTATTTGTATGAGTACGTACGTTAAAGATACCAATTCTGGCTTTTACTCAACGGGTTAATTTCTTTTTAAACAGTTGAATTGGTAAATTGTTATGATCTAATCGAAGCTATTATAGTAAAAAAGGATACCACATGGCCATGCACTATGTATGTCATATTATAATAATGCAGGATAATCTATAATGATAAGTAATTCATGAACAGAATGGTCAAAGTGCACATGCGCATTAATTAATCAACAATCAGCTAGGTGTTTAGTGCAAAAGTTTAAGTAAATAATTATTATCAATTGTTTACATTCATTCAGATTATCATTTTGATTTCTGCAGTAAATATTTATTAGATATTATATTATTATAATTATAACTTTAATATTTTGTATATGTATATATAAAGCTGGTTTTATATTCTTTTTTTTATATAGATAATTGTTAAAGACGTTCTCATAGCTACAAACGTGGGTTTCTTTACTTAAACAGCTGTTTCCTTATTCGATTGTTGCTGTGATGTTGTGATGCGAAACAGTAAATATTGATTGAAAGGGAATGTAGGGTTAGAAAGTAGGTCAAATTACCTATGGTCACCTGGTTATTTCTAGGGGTAAACATTTGACTGGTCTTTGAAGGTCACAATTGTGACCTTTATGTCGCAAGGTCGTCTGTTTACATTCCACCTTTTTCCAACTATCGCAGGTCAGTTTTGTTCATGTCAGCTTCGGTAGTTTAACATGATAGAAATATTAATAGATAAGATTTTGTTAGATTGAAATCGAAAATTACATGATTTTGATCAAAGACAATAACGTTTGCTGTACATTGCCCATTTCAATAGATTTGTATAGTTATATTTATCTATTTTATACCACTGTCGCAGGTTAAGGAAGGGTTAAATAGGTTTTACCTTTTCACATTCTATATATGCCTGCATGTCCCAAGTCAGGAGCCTGTTATTCAGTGGTTGTCTTTAGTTGCTGTATATTATATAATATTTGTTTTTGATTTTTGTTTTGTTGCACATAAAGTCGTCAGAATTGTTTGCATTGCTTGACACTTGCTTGCAATTTCGGGTCTTTTAAAATGGGTTGTACTCATTGTTGAAGTTTGTTTTTCATTGAAAGATTAGAGCTGAGAACATGGTCTCTCTATGTCATAACCCTTTCACCAAATTTCTGAGCTTCCAGCCTAGTGGTGATCGTTGGGTTCTCCCTGTCTCTATCCTTAATTTTAATGTTTAATACTTTATGTTACATCTGTTTGTTTTCTCTTTTGAATAGCCTCACATTTTGTATATATCGAATCCTTTCATTGCAATCTGCTTATCAGCTGATAAGAGTTGCCCTTGGTGGGATTTTTCTAACCCATTTGGGTTTACAAGTTTTTGTACATAATGAACTTATAAGTTTTTATTTTTAGCGATTTTGACAAAATAAACGTTTTCTGGTACAAATTTCATTAGATAATTTCACAAACTTGAAAAAGAGAGGCGAAAGATACCAGAGGGACATTCAAACTTATAATTCGAAAATAAAACTGAAAGAAACTTCTAATTTTCTCGAGTAAAGCAAACTCTAAGATGATTCTGTTACTTTCAAGTCCCTCCTGATTATAATGCGCATCACGTTTTTACGTATCAATACATCCCTGAATTTCAAATGGTTCTGGTTGAGCGTATCTGATAAAAGTAAACATAGTAAGGCCTTATGGACAACCGGAAATGGCATAGTGTTAATTTCGTGATATATTTTCTAAAAATACACTTTCCACACTGATATGTGTCCACACTTGTATTTAAAAAATATAAAATGGAAGTTTATTTGCACAACATTCCAAGTCAAAAGCCTTGTCAGGTGTTAGCTTGTTTGATCTTAATATTTGTTCTTTGACAGAAAATACTTAAAGGAGGGGTTGGTGGTGGGAAAGGGGGTCGGAGCGGGTGTGATTTTTTTTTTCTCTATTAAACAAATATTTTGTTCCCCAATTTGATTAAATAAAGTTTTGGTCAAGCAGGAGACACCCAAAAATATTCTGAATCCAGATTTTCCCATTCTTTGATATAGTGTAAAATATTGTCGTTGGAAAAACAAAAAACAAAAAACTTTCGTTTTGCGCAAAACATATTTTCTGACTCTGCCGTAAAGCCCTACCCCCGTTTGAAGTTAAATGGTTGCTCCCTTATAAAACAAGAAAAAAAAGTAAATTGTAGAAAGAAAAAAAAATATAATATTATTTATTATATATGCCAGTTTCTTACTTCTTACAGCCCAAACGTCCTGTCTTGCAAGTCCTTGTTTCAATGCCTCCGAATGATTTGCACATAGTTCGGATATTGGAAATTTCTTCGGTCTTGGTTTCTTTGTGGTAGGCTTAGTAGACGGAATGGTTGTCATGGGTATTTCTGTCACATTGTCTGCCATTACAGAGGGAATGTTTACATTCCTGAATTCCTCTCTTTGTTCGGTTTGCAACGTACGAAACATTCCGTTTATATTCGCCGCGTTTTCTACGAGTTTTGCTATTTTTGCATATTCCTTTGGTGAAGAATTAATGTATCTGACCAATTGACGCGTTTCAATGACATCTTGGATATCGTCTGCATCACCTAGAAGAACGGTTCTTGCCAGTAAAGAAATGGTCACTATAGCAATAATCCCATGCATGTCCCAGTCTGACGGGGTATGTCCTAGTTATGAAACAAACAAGTGTATATCATTACTATCGCTTATTAAATAAATAAATTATTTTGATATGAATTGTTATCATATTCAGCTGATTTTCACCAATAACCTCGATTATTTTTGTTTGACACTGATCACGAGACGGAACGAGTCCAAGGTATCAGGAATGCAGATATTTAATAATTTTTTTAATCTTTTTTCGTAATGGTGTTCTTGATGATATATACATACCGTATAAAGTTTGCATATATGAAAAAGATTGATTGATGATTAATCAGTGTTAGCAAATACACTTATGATTTTAAAAATAAGGAGATGTGGTATGATTACAAATCAGACAATAGTACTGTCTTCCAAAGATGATCAAATGATGTGGATGGAAGCAATTATACGCAACTACAGAGCCTTCAACAATGAAAATAAACAATACTGTACATAATTTGTTATTATGGCAGTTTGTATTCGGATTTTAATCAAAAGGAAGATTGTCCCGAGTCGATCCGAAAGAGAATATACGTTGAAAGGGAAATAACTCTAGAAAAAAAAATAGGTGGAAACAAGTGAAAACTACATAAATATGTGATTAATGTTTAATACCTCTGTTTCGATATCTCTATGTTACAATATTTCAGATTAAACTGGGTTAATGCTGCCGAGATAATGCCACTTAATTTTACCAGAGACAAAATGACGTAGATGAAAGCAACTATGCTATAGGTCGTTGTTTATGGTAAAAAGGCGATCAAATACATCCACCACTGACTAAACGTTACTGCACCTCGGACACTATACGTTCCTGCAATTGGACATTATACATTTAAGCACCCAGCCATTATATGTTCCTGTAATCTGACATTATAAGGCCATGCACCTCGGATATTATACGTTCATGCACCGCAGACACTATATATTCCTGCATGCACCTCGGACAGTCACATTATACGTTCTTACATGCACCTTTAACACTGTGTGTTCCTCTACGCACCTCGGACACTATACCTTCATGCACTGCCAACGCTTTACGTTCCTACAATCGGACATTTTACGTTAATGCACTGCAGACACTATAGTTCATGCATGCACCTAGGGCACTTTACGTTCTTGCATGCTCCACAGACACTATATGTTCCTACATGCACCTCGGATACTATACGTTCGTGCACTGCAGACACTTTACGTATCTGCAATCGAACTTCATACGTTCCTGCACCGCAGAGACTTCAGTTCATGAATGCACATAGGACACTATACATTCACGCACCTCGGACATTATACGTTCACGCACATCGGACACTATACGTTCACGTATCTCGGACAATTTACGTTCACGCACCACGGACACTATACGTTCTCGCACATCGGACACGATACATTAATGCACCTAAGACACTATACGTTCCTGCACCCAGACACTATACGTTCACGCATCTCAGACAGTATACGTTCACGCACCTCATACACTATACGGTCACGCACCTCGGACACTTTAAGTTCACGCACATCGGACAGTTTACGTTCACGCACCTCAGACACTATACGGATACGCACCTCGAACACTATACGGACACGCAACTCAGACACTATACGTTTACGCACATCGGATCGTACGTCATGCACCTCAGACACTATACGGTCCTGCATCTCGGACATTTTACGTTCACGCATCTCGGACAATTTACGTTCACGCACCTCGGACACTATACGTTCTCGCACATCGGACACGATACATTCATGCACCTAAGACAATATACGTTCCTGCACCCGGACACTATACGTCTCACGCACCTCGAACACTATACGTTCACGCATCTCAGACAGTATACGTTCACGCACCTCATACACTATACGGTCACTTACCTCGGACATTATACGTTCACGCACCTCAGACACTACGGTCACGCACCTCGGACACTATCTATGTTCACGCTTCTCAGACACTATACGTTCACGCATCTCAGACACTATACGTTCACGCATATCAGACAGTATACGTTCACGCACCTTAGATACTAGTATACGGTCACGCACCGCATACACTATACGGTCACGCACCTCATACACTATACGTTCCTGCAATTGGATATTATACGTTTGCGCACCTCAGACACTATACGTTCATGTGCTTCTGACATTTTACGTTCACGCACCTTTGACACTTTATGTTCACGGACCTCGGACACCACATAACGATAATAACAATACACTGTATTTACTATTTTCATTATTTTCTTATATTTCACCAGGCATTCCAATCTTTATACAATAAATTACGATCATTCTTCTGAACAAGTGATATCTTTACCTATGTGTTAACATATGCAAAAATAATGAAAAGTCAACGAACGTTCATGTTGTTTTCTTAAGATTTTTGTAATCTGTCTTCAGTTACGTCAAAATTGAGCGTTCAATATTGCAAACAAGCGTGTGTTTTAGTGGAACGAGTGTTACATTAAAGAGTTACACTGACAAACGAATGGACCGGCTAAAAGATCACGGTAGATCTATAATTAACACCTACTTTTTAACGGGATGTTATTTCATACCTTTTAGTTAATTATGCAAAACATTTTTTTCTTAACAGGAAGTATGAATGGCTTTACATACTAACATACGTTTTAAGTAATAATGCAGAACATTTTTCAGCAACACGAAGTATGAATGGCTTTAACTACTAACAAGTTAATTAAACCTGCATTTTCCAAACAAACAATTAAACGGTATGTTCTTGCCTTACCACTTCGAACTCTTTAATTTGTTATATTTTAAGATTTTCCCCTTGTACTTGAATTTCAATCATTTTGTCTCTTGATGTACTCTTCTACCTTTATTTCGCTACTATCTGAGTAAAGTATGACTTTTGCGTTCTGTATGGCATATATTACAGTTCAGGATATATTACAGATACAGGGAATGATCTGACAAATTTGTTGGTTGTAGAGGACATCAAATCCATGTCAGACAAGGCATTATCAACAGTGCTTGAACCATTATGATTATAAAATTCTACATAGTCAAAACTGATCACCTACACATCTACCATTAACAATTCTGAGCCTGGAGACAATAGATAGACCAATTAGCTGTGTACCTTGGGAATTTAATATACTAGTCAACAAAAGTAACGATACAAAATTTGAATTCAACTTTATCATGAAATAAAATAAGAAAAACTGTTAAATTAACCATTGAAAAACATTTTTTCGCAAAGCAAAAGTAAATGATTAAAAGAATCTGATAAAATTAGAAAGTGCGAAAATACCATTTTATTGAATTGAACACTGGGGGCAAATTCATTTTGGGGTAAAGGATGACAAAAGTGGCACATAATTTCAAATATGAGAGTTAAGAATTCAAATATCTGCAATTTTAGCATTCAAAATTCTAAGTATATCATATAAAGATATAAGAAGATGTGGTATTTATAAGTCCCAATGAGACAACTCTCCATCCAAGTCACAATTTGTAAAGAGTAAACCCTTAAGGTCAAAATATGGCCTTCAACACATAGCATTGACTCACACTGAATAGCAATCTATAAATGCTTAAGTTTTGAGTTTTAAATTCTAACGTTCTAACATCAATTTTTGAATTATTGGGTGAAATACGACTTTTGAAAAAAACAAAAATTGCCTCCAAAAAAATTCGCGAATTTGCCGTAATTTGAAGTGTTTTGATACGAAACAAGAGTCAGTAATGATCATACCAATTACATGGACAATTAATTACCTTGTTTTAGTGTATCAAATTTCATTATAAATATGGAAAGTACATTGCTTTTGATTGTTTCTTTTGTTGACTAGTATATAAGACATTTTTGTGCAAGAGGCGTGAAGTTGTAATGTGTTTGGAGTAGGTACTTTATAAACACATCCCACACTATAATGTCTTCATACGTATAATGAAGAACAATGTCCAAAGGCCAGTCTGAGATATTATCATTCGGCGTTAACTTGTGGTTCTCACATAACTTGTCAAACGTATAAGATTTTACTTGTTAGAAATATCTATGAAATAATGAATTATAATTAAAAAAAAAAAGACATGACTGTTGCATTGCAAATGCGATTAAACTATTCTAGCCGAAAAAATTCTTCGAATCAACAACCTTGGTCTTTCCAAACTTGTTTGGACTAACCTTTTATTTTAACTAATTTCTTTTCTTTAGTTAATTAAACCTATTCTAAAAAGTGTATATATTATTGTAATGATAATTAGTTTTAATTATTGTCACAGTATTTATTCTAAGGGCCTTTTTTATTTTTATTCTAAACACGCTCATTTCATAGATAGTTTACTAAGTTTACTATGTTTGAGCAAAAGTCAGATTCGGGTCTTTTTCAAACATTTGCAAAATTTAATTTCAGTAGAATCTAGGTTCACTTTTAAATAAATGGGTTGAAAATATTTTCCAATTTAAAGTATATTTGTATTTGGTATAGATATAAACCTCGATCATGAAAAAATGCATGCTAAAGTTGAGAATGGGAATGAGGAATGTCAAAGAGACGACAACTGGACCAAAGATCAGAAAACAACCGTAGGCCACCAATGGGTCTTCAACGCAGCGAGAAAATTCTGCAAACATTCTTTTTAATGTGTGAAGAACGAAATCATAAGTAAAGAGTGAATTTCATTTTTTTTTTTACATTAAACACGAAAAATAAAACAACATTTATTTATATCCCTGCTCATTGCAAAGTTATTCCAACAAACATTTGACATTGTGATACATTCAATAATATAAAAGATTCCCCCCCCCCCCCCCCCGTTGTAATATGCTACAATGACTATACTCTGCACTTAGCATGGAGTTGAAGACTAAAAATTAAGTTAGCTAAGCGTCATTATACTCCTAGTTTTCTTTATCTTTCTGTAACAAGTCCAATGTAAAACTATGAAGAAACAAACATAAATAGAATCAACAAGTTTTAATAATTAAGAATAACAAGTGATCTTTGCGTCACTGACTTTCTGCATCGTTTCTATATAAATGTAAGTCTGTACGGCGAACATAAACGTGTGAAAATCCTTGATAACGGACATAAATAGCGCTTTCCTTTATACAAAATGTTAAAGTGTAGGAATATATAAAAGTCAATGTAATTAAAGACATAGTTGTTCATAGAAGATATCAAGTTTAATAATAGTATTACAATACCTATGTTATTAGACGTTGAATTAAATGATCGAGGCGTGGGCGAGTGTACTAATTATTTTTGACAAAAACTAATCAATTATTTAAAAGGATTAAACTATTGGAGATCATTATGGAAAGAAAGGTTAAATATTTAATATCTTTCTTTATGATGTTTAGTTTGACTCCCCCACGTTTATCACACGGTTTCAGAGCCGACAGAGAGTTCTATATGTAGTTAATGTATAATAAAAGGTTAGTTAGATAAAAATAAAATAAAACGGTTTCTAATAAACAAACCACATCTTTATAGATAACGTTAAGTCATAGGAAAAAGTACATTTAACATGCACTATGGACGTATATGAATCTATACAATAAATAATATAAATGTCTCTGTCCTCAGTCAAATATTTCAACAGTGGTTGTCTGTAGATATTTTGTTTTCCTTTCATAGAAATATGTGTTGATGGCAAAGCGTTTTTATTTTTAGTTGTGCTAACTTTGTAGATAATTAGATTTATGGATTGATTGTGGGTTGCTAAACGTTTAGTGGCAAATATTTCATGCACAAGTTAACAATAAATACAATTTGTAGGTCTTGTAAAAGAGGCCATGCGGGATAATGGTCGGGGACATTTGGACTGCCACTGGAGAATGAGGGTTAAATGGATAGGGACAGACATTTTGCCTTGCAACAGGCCACCTGCACACCCCCAAAGAGTTATTGCAAGGGTTCTTAACGTGCAAAGAGCGGAGCACTCTTAATACGAAGAGGCATCGGATTTAACGTCCACATTCTGACCGGGCGGGGTTGCAAACTTGATACATCCCGCACAGCAACTTCTTCTATAGAACCACTAAATGGAATGCAAGCAAACATGGCATTACTGTTCCATATGAGGTGTGGCTGAAAACTTGTACATCCCGCACAAGCATACAGACGTCCCACTTTGGCATGCGTTATACTGCTGGTCTGAAGAAGACTAGGTCCATGACCATGTTTCAATTCCCCAGTCACCCTTGGGGGTTGTAGAGAATTAGAGTTTGACATATCGTATAGATCTGTATAGATACTTGTTTATAAGTTTTGGTTTCTTGTGTAGCCCATCTCCTTTCATTCAGATTAATTTTCACTAGATATCAAAATTATGAAAGCATATATACTCTAGAAACAGAATGATAAATGAATGTTGGACAACACTTGAATACAAGTATATTTCTAGTTCTTACTAGTCCAGCATGCTCCTAACTTCCATAGGAAATATAGTAGTCTCATGGTTTTCTAAAGTCTGTCGGCTGAGAATATAGTAATCATGATTTTTTAAAGTCTCTCATCTCAGTAGTAGGCTTTGTGCTTTTCCAAAAGTATCTCAGTCCAAAATAGTCCTCACAGTCGCTCAGAAGCATGCTAGCACATCATAAGCCTCATGGTTTCCCAAAAGTCTGACAGCCCAGACTAGTTATCATGATTTTCCAAATGTCTGACAGCCCAGACTAGTTAGCATGCTTTGCCAAAAAGTCTGACAGCCCAGACTAGTTGCCGTTTGTGTTACATATTTGTTTTTCGTTCATTTTTTTTATATAAATAAGGCCGTTAGTTTTCTCATTTGAATTGTTTTACATTGTCTTATCGGGGCCTTTTATAGCTGACTATGCGGTATGGGTTTTGCTCATTGTTGAAGGCCGTACGGTGACCTATAGTTGTTAATGTCTGTGTCATTTTGGTCTCTTGTGGACAGTTGTCTCATTGGCAATCATACCACATCTTCTTTTTTATAGTTATCATTTTTTGCCAAAAGTCTGACAGCCCAGACTAGTTATCATGATTTGCCAAAAGTCTGACAGCCCAGAACTTAATCCTCATGGTTTCCCAAACGTCTGACAGCCCAGAATTTAGTCCTCGTGGTTTTCCAAAAGTCTCCCTTTCAGCCTAGATCTATAAAACTAAAATTCTTAACGAACTTAGTTTTAACCGTTGGTAAAATGAAGAACAAACACAATATACTAAAGCACAAAATATTTAGTATAATCTGTTTAGGCTGGCTGTACTGACTTAAACACTTCTAAAAAAATACGGTATGCGAAGAACACACTATTTAACACTAAATATGTTTAGAGCCGGAATTCCTACATGAATAGTCCAAGCTATTTGCTTCTAAATCTCTTTGGATGTCTTTGGTAACAAAGTGTTAGTACTGTATAAATCGATGGGTTAATCGGATTTGTATAATACTGCATGCATATATGTACAGTATGCTCAGGGGCGGATCCAGCCATTTTAAAAAGGGGGGGGGGTCCCAACCCAGGACAAAAAGGGGGGGTTCCAACTATATGTCCCCATTCAAATGCATTGATCGGCCAAAAAAAAGGGGGGTTCCAACCCCGAGATACCCCCCCCCCCCCCCTTGGATCCGCCAATGATGCTTGCTATAAGCTAACTGCTTATTACAACAAAAATAGGTTTTCCAATACATCGGTAATTTCCGTTGCAATTGTTACGGAATTAGTTCAGCATCCCTTCCGAGTTGCTTCAAATATTTCGTCACAGTTCAGCATCAAAAACACATGTTTGCTGGTGGTTATCATCAAGATTTATAATGTCTAGGCCTAATAGTCATATCAGTGAGTCATATATGTCACATTTATCTCTTTTTATGTTTGATTTTGTATTTTTCTCCTCTTTATATACTCTAAAATAGTTACTTTTAGGAGCTTATGACATGGATGATGAGTTACAACTAGTCTAGTCCAAATAATTATGACGTCTGGCAAGGCTATTTTAATTTTTGTTCTGGGACGCCTTTCCCAGAAAAAAATTAAAATAGCATTGCCAGACGTCATAATTATTTGGACTACAACTAGTCCAACTATTGTATGAAAGGCTATTTCTTTTCTTTGACGCCTTCCTAAGACGTCGTAGGAAGACGTCACGGAAAAAGAAAAAAAAAATGTCTATCAAGTCAAGACGTCATAATTATTTGAACTAAGTTATAACATATCTTTTCTTTGTGCTCATACATCTCTCAGAAGTCTGTCCGTCCGTCCAAAAACTTTTCTTTAAAAATTTCTTCTACCACTCAATGGCTTGAAACCAAATATACCTATGTCATCAAGGTTTGTAATAAATAGTCGACTTTTGATTAAAAGAAAATTATAAAGGGGGGCAAAACTGCACTTTTTGTCAAATATATATATCTCATTCATTCATTCATTCATATCTTTAATTCCTCATGAGATAAATGAACAAACAATACAAAAGTCTTTACCTATAAGATGAAAACTATAAACATGCTGGTAATGGAATAGCCAACATTTAGAGTTTTTGCCCCTAAAATGTTGATGTTTTAACGCCTTTGTTATGGTTTTGAATACTTTATTATAAGAGCATGGTTAAAATTAAGTAGAAAACATGAGAAAGTTAGAATGAAAAATGTTGTCCAGTTCTGCCTTTTTATTTTTCCCTCTATCCTCTCCTGCCTTTTTGTATTATTAGTTTATTTGACTTTTTTACATAAATTGTCATCCTGCCTTTATTTTTAAACTCAAAACTCCTATTCTGTCTTTTTTTTCAAATTTTATTTTTTTCTGGCATCTTTTCTAATACAAAATATTAGATATATAAAGAGCTTAATAGCAAAAAATATTCTGACAGCAAGACTGAATCTACAAAATAAATATTAAAGTCATCGTGCCCTGAAATTGTTAAGTTTTTATTGAGTTTGTGGAGTTATTGCCCTTTAATGATGATTTTTACCACTGCTTTTAAGATGCAGCTGAGGGGTAGGGTACAGCTGGTTAGAGCCTCTTGTTTGCTTATAAATATTGACTTATTGTTGAAAGCAAATTCCTCATTACCAATTGAAAGTACAAAAATATATGTTCATAGATGCAGTGTGTTAGTCATTGCTGTTTCTGTTAAATTTAAAGTTGTAATTCTAACGTGTACGTGTTACACCATTTAAAAATATTTGATGCAGTGTTTTGGTTATTGCTGTATCAGAATACCCCTTCATCATTATCAATCATTATGTATGCTTTTTATTTTTCAGTTTTTAAGTCCGATGATTCTGACACGTCTGAAGAAGATTCCAGTGATTCAGATTCTGATGGACCTGCTCCAACTAAAATGCCAAAGTTGACACCTTTACCATCAACATCAGGATTGGATACAAAGATAAAGGCATCAAGAGCATTTACAGATGGAATGTCTCCGTTACAAAGAAGTCTGCGTAAGTTCAGTCAATAGGTATAATATAGCCTAAATAATTTTATATTGTAAAACTTAAAGAGATTTATATTTGTTGCTCTCTTTTCAGCATTTCTGATTGAAGATGGATTTTACCAAGATTATTCTGCGTTTGCTGAAATAATTGTGATCAGATCAGGACTTATGATTACAAAAAGTCCTTTTAATGTTGTAATTCAAAAAAATATTTGTGCTTTGTACATGTTACACCATTTAAAAATATTTGAAACAATGTTTTGTCACAAAAAGTATCGATTTCCAAGCCTTTCTTCAAACAAATGAGCATATTGATTTTTCAACTATTGCATGGTTATCAATAATCTGATATCAAAGACAAGGTGTATATATATAAAATTTTATTCTGTAGAGCTTTTAATTGTCATTAAATTTAATGTTCTGTGACAGGATTGCTTCCCTAAGAAAAAAGTATTAGATACTTAGTCAGCCATTAATGGTAACATGATTTTGCCAGAGTCAGCCATTAATGGAAACATGATTTTGCCAGAGTCAGCCATTAATGGAAACATGATTTTGCAAGAAGAACCATGCTCTCCGGGTTACAGTTCAAATTATTAAAAATGTGTTAACCCCCCTGAATTCTGAATACCATTCCATCTATCATTATCAATCATTCTGTATGTTGCTGCTTTTATTTTCAGTTTTGGGTTCTGATAATTCAGATTCAGATTCTGATGGACCTGCTCCAGCTAAAGTGCCAAAGTTGATTCTAATACCATCAACATCAGTATTGAATACGTCTGAAGAAGATTCTAGTGATTCAGATTCTGATGGACCTGTTCCAGCTAAAATGCCGAAGATGACTCTAATACCATCAACATCAGTATTGAAAACAACATCAAGCTTGAAATCACAGAAAACAACTTTTATATCAATATCAGGTGTGAAAACAAAGAAAACATCTTCCTCATTAACATCAGATGAGAACACGAAGATAACATCTCCATCAACATCAGGTGTTAACCCAAAGATAACATCTTCCTCATCAACATCAGGTGTGAACACAAAGATAACACCTTCACCATCAACATCAGGTGTGAAAACAAAGATAACACCTTCATCATCAACATCAGGTGTGAAAACAAAGATAACACCTTCATCATCAACATCAGGTGTGAAAACAAAGATAACACCTTCATCATCAACATCAGGTGTGAAAATGAATAAAACACTTCCATCATCAACATCAGGTGTGAAAATGAATAAAACACTTCCATCAACATCAGGTGTGAACACAAAGATAACACCTTCCTCATCAACATCAGGTGTGAAAACAACGATAACACCTTCATCATCAACGTCAGGTGTGAAAACAAATATAACATCTCCATCAACATCAGGTGTGAAAACAAATATAACATTTCCATCAATATCAGGTGTGAAAACAAAGATAACACCTTCATCATCAACATCAGATGAGAACACAAAGATAACATCTCCATCAACATCAGGTGTTAACCCAAAGATAACATCTTCCTCATCAACATCAGGTGTGAACACATCAAGCTTGAAATCACAGAAAACAACTTTTATATCAATATCAGGTGTGAAAACAAAGAAAACATCTTCCTCATTAACATCAGACGAGAACACAAAGATAACATCTCCATCAACATCAGGTGTTAACCCAAAGATAACATCTTCCTCATCAACATCAGATGTGAACACAAAGATAACACCTTCACCATCAACATCAGGTGTGAAAACAAAGATAACACCTTCATCATCAACATCAGGTGTGAAAACAAAGATAACACCTTCATCATCAACATCAGGTGTGAAAATGAATAAAACACTTCCATCATCAACATCAGGTGTGAAAATGAATAAAACACTTCCATCAACATCAGGTGTGAACACAAAGATAACACCTTCCTCATCAACATCAGGTGTGAAAACAACGATAACACCTTCATCATCAACGTCAGGTGTGAAAACAAATATAACATCTCCATCAACATCAGGTGTGAAAACAACCATAACACCTTCATCTTCAACATCAGGTGTGAAAACAAATATAACATTTCCATCAATATCAGGTGTGAAAACAAAGATAACACCTTCATCATCAACATCAGATGAGAACACAAAGATAACATCTCCATCAACATCAGGTGTTAACCCAAAGATAACATCTTCCTCATCATTATCAGGTGTGAACACATCAAGCTTGAAATCACAGAAAACAACTTTTATATCAATATCCGGTGTGAAAACAAAGAAAACATCTTCCTCATTAACATCAGATGAGAACACAAAGATAACATCTCCATCAACATCAGGTGTTAACCCAAAGATAACATCTTCCTCATCAACATCAGGTGTGAACACAAAGATAACACCTTCACCATCAACATCAGGTGTGAAAACAAAGATAACACCTTCATCATCAACATCAGATGTGAAAACAAAGATAACACCTTCATCATCAACATCAGGTGTGAAAATGAATAAAACACTTCCATCATCAACATCAGGTGTGAAAATGAATAAAACACTTCCATCAACATCAGGTGTGAACACAAAGATAACACCTTCCTCATCAACATCAGGTGTGAAAACAACGATAACACCTTCATCATCAACGTCAGGTGTGAAAACAAATATAACATCTCCATCAACATCAGGTGTGAAAACAACCATAACACCTTCATCTTCAACATCAGGTGTGAAAACAAATATAACATTTCCATCAATATCAGGTGTGAAAACAAAGATAACACCTTCATCATCAACATCAGGTGTGAAAACAATCATAACACCTTCATCATCAACATCAGGTGTGAAAACAATCATAACACCTTCATCATCAACGTTAGGTGTGAAAATGAATTTAACACCTCCATCAACATCAGGTGTGAAAACAAAATTAACACCTTCCTCATCACCAGTGTTGAATTCAAAGATATTGACTTATCCATCAATACCTGGCTTTTCAGTAAAATCAGGTGTAAATACAAGGATGATGTATTCTTCTTCAACATCAGGTGTGAATACAAAGTTAAATTCTTCTTCATCAACATCAAGAGTAAACACAAAGGTAATGCCTTCTCCATCAACATCAGGTGTGAAAACAAAGATAACACCTTCCTCATCAACATCAGGTGTGAACACAAAGATAACACCTTTCCAATCACCAGGCTTGAATACAAAGAGTACGCCTTCTTCAACAACAACATGTACAAATGGAATATCTCCATTACAAAATAAATGTGAGTTCAGTCATTGGAATAGTCAATAATTTTATAGCGTAGAATTAAGACATTATATGTTGCTTTGAGTTCCATGGGTTGGTCTTATTGAGCTTACAGTTAACTTTGAAAGGGGGGGGGGGGTAACTCCACATAAAACACACAACCTAATTTCATTATTTTTAATAATAAAAACGAAATATTATGTAGTACTATGTACTGTGTGCATATCAACAGGAAATAATGATTCAACTCTTTTTCTAGGAGTTATGCCACTTTGAACTTGAAAGAATTTGGTCTAAAATATACTACTGCAACATTTTGTCATCATAAAAGTCCTCTGAAAGCATACAACAGAATTTCATGAAACTTTGTACTAATGAGGACATTTTATGTACATATATGTAGATGTGCATATATCGACAAGAAATATTTTATCAGTTATACTTTTGTAGGGTTATGAATCTATGAACTTAGGAATCTGGTGAGATTTGGTTTGGTCAGTGAAAATTTGTGGGAGTTGGGTATGTTTGCATGCTCACAAAGATTCTTTAATTTTAATTTATATCAAAAGTAGGTCAAAATGTGTCCTGTAGACCAAAAGCAATGGCAATTAATTCTTAAGTTCCATGTATACCAAAACTGTAAAAGGAATTCAGAGCATGTTTGTTTGCTTTGAACTCGATAATGTTTTTTTATTTTTTGCCTAGCCTTAGATGATAAAAAAAACCTCGTAATAGATTAGATACTATGATTACAAATTTGTATTAGTTCCAGACACTTGTTTCGTGAATACAAAAGACTCATCAGTGACGCTCAAATCAAAAAAGTTAAAGAGGCCAAATAAAGTACAAAAGATATTGTAATATATTTCTTGCCTAGCCATTGATATTGTTATATATTTCTTAATAAGCCTTTGATATTGTTTTCTATTTCTTGCTCAGCCTTTGATATTGTTTTCTATTTCTTGCCAAGCCTTTGATAATGTTTTCTATTTCTTGCCCAGCCTGTGATAATGTTTTCTTTTTCTTGCCCAGCCTTTGATATTGTTTTCTTATTCTTGCCCAGCCTTTGATATTGTTTTCTTTTTCTTGCCCAGCCTTTGATATTGTTTTTTTATTTCTTGCCCAGTCTTTGATATTGTTTTCTATTTCTTGCCCAGCCTTTGATATTGTTTTCTTTTTCTTGCCCAGCCTTTGATATTGTTTTTTTATTTCTTGCCCAGCCTTTGATATTGTTTTCTAATTCTTGCCCAGCCTTTAATATTGTTTTTCTATTTCTTGCCCAAACTTTGACATTATTTTCTAATTCTTGCCCAGCCTTTGATATTGTTTTCTATTTCTTGCCCAGTCTTTAATATTGTTTTCTTTTTCTTGCCCAGCCTTTGATATTGTTTTCTAATTCTTGCCCAGCCTTTGACATTATTTTCTAATTCTTGCCCAGCCTTTGATATTGTTTTCTATTTCTTGTCCAACCATAGTTGATATTTTCTATTTCTTGTCCAACCTTTGACATCATTTTCTACTTCTTGCCCAACCTTTGATAAAGTTTTCTATTTCTTGCCCACCATTTAATTTCGTTTTCTATTTCTTGCATAGCCTTTGATATTGTTTTTCTATTGCTTGCCCAGCCTTAAAAGACTGTTTTCTAATTCTTTCCAGCTTTTGATATTGTATTTTTTTCTTGCCCAGACTGTGATAATGTTTTCTATTTCTTGCCCAGCCTTTGATGAAATGAGAGAAGAACTGAAGTGCCCTGTTTGCCTTGAGTTGTTTAAAGAGCCACACATACAACCATGTTCTCACAGCTTTTGCAGAATTTGTTTAGAAAAGGTGTACTCCACTACCAGACAGAATGGTAAGATCTTTTAGGTTTTACACCACTAATTTGTGCATGGTCTGTAAAAAACATATTTAAGTAAGTAGTTCATATTTTAAATCAAAATAGTATCTATGCATGGGTGTTCAACTTACAAAGAAATGTATGGTAGTTTAGGTATCAAATGAAAGCTTATTATCATATGATGGCTGGTGTCAGGTGATAATTGCAGAACTTTTTTTGACTTATGATTATTTCGAATAAAGAAAAAAGTTGTAAGAAGTTTAAAAAAGAAGGGAACATTTTGCCTGATTCTCAGATCTTTATGAACATAATTTACTCTGTATTACAAAATTAGGTCATTAGGCACTCTATAGAAGAATTTATATCAAAACTAGTTCATAATGTGCACTTAAAAACCAAAAGTAGGTCATTTCATACCCTGTAAACCAAAAGTAGGTCATTTGTGTACCCTGTAGACCAAAATTTCTTATACAAATTGATTCATTCAATGTTTGATGTTTTGTTTTCAGCCTTCAAATGCCCAACCTGCAGGCAAAGACTGAGGATTAACAAAGACCAATTAACGCTGAATCTGGCATTGAAAAATGCAGTTATTCATTTTAAACAATAATCAGAAGAAAAAGAGAAATCCAACCTAAAGAAAGATAAGTGTATAAAGATCATTCCTTGGAAGGTATGACTGTTTTCTGTGAAACATGTCATGAAACATGTCAAATTTGGGTTTGTCATCTATGTCTATGTGAAGAGGTGGGCAGACATATTGGACATAAGGTCACAACCATAGAAAAAGCATATATAAGAATGAAGGTGAGTGATAAGTAAAACATAAAACAGCTTTTAAGGCTAAACAAGAAAGTATACATGTGTGTTTTAGCTGTATCCTAATTTTTATCCCCTACCCTAAAGTTTTTTTACCACTTTTGATTAAGCACTATAAATGTCACAATGATACTCCAATAGACTCAATGTAAAATCTATATTATTAAACGAGAAGACCTCATTTTTGGTGTCGCTTCTCCTCCTTTCACAATAAATTAATCATCATGCCTCTGTGTCCTATAGGTAACATGTATAGTCGCATTTGTCATCCATTCTTATGTCAGATCATTAAGTTTGGGTTATTTGGGATAAAAAACGAAAAAGAATGCGTCCGGATATTTTTCCGTCATTGGACAAAACTTTAAGTCAGATTAGACTTCCGGTTTGTGTTTTTCTGTACTTCGAACATACAAAGACTATGAAATAAAGTATATGAATTTGCTTTCTGCTATCATTTTGAGTACTAGCATGTATCATCCTTGCTTAACGTGTTTCAGTTTGGGTTATTTTGGGAGGAAAACGAAAATGAATAATAATAAATATTTGCTATTTACAGTGGCGGATCCAGAACTTTTCATAAGGGAGGGGGCGCTGACTGACCTAAAAGGGGGGGAGGGCGTTACTCTCATGCTTCCCCATATTATCAACAATTTTTTTCCAACAAAAGGGGGCATGGCGTTCACTGATGTATATATATATATATATATATATATAAGTACCTTTGACTTTTGATACCTCTCCTGAAATTTTCTGTATTGAGTAATTAAAGTATATATGCATGTTCATAGAGTACAGAAAAACAGAAGGTATAAAAATCGGTATTTGGAAAATAGGAGGAGGGCAAAAAAATGTGCCCAGTCCCTAAGTACCTTTGAATTTTGATACCTCTCCTGAAATTCTCCAGTCAGCATATTTTTTTTTACAGTTTTCATACGCTCTATTTCCCCGCGATTTCGCGGGTGTGTTCTAGTAAATATTGAAAACAACAAAAAAATCCCTGTCTATCTACTGTATTTTTTTTCAGCATGCGACAGTAAACACATATATACTTCTTTGTTTGGCCTTATTGACATTATTTATAATAATTGGTGTAAATTAGAGCAGCCTGGTAGAATATATATATATATATAAAGTCTTTGAATGATTGTATAATAAAAACTATAACACAAAATCCATGTACGTTTCGGACATTATGAAAGATTTTTTTTGATAATTTACCAAATGATTTAACGTTCTCAGATATGAAACGTTTAAATAACAAATAGAAACTCATGGAAAATATTAACATCCATCTATTGCATGTCTTAACTTTTGCTTATTAATCATATGCTCCATGATTCTGTGTTGACTAGAAAATAACCATTTAACTTCAAAGGCAAAAGGAGGGGGGATATGATTTGTTTATCTAAAAATATTCATTATGATATATTCATGGATTTGATTCAATAATGTTAAGAGAGTTATTTCATATAACTTTAATTATTCAATAAATCATATCATCTAAAAAGGTTGAAATTCCTAAGGTCTTTTAGAAGTATAAAACAAACAAGTTTTAATATTTTTGATTACATTACTTTGCATGTTTAGTCTAACACCCATTCCATAAAAGCAAAAAAAAAATTGACAATTGTTTGGATGAAAATTTATATATATTGTACATGTTTTTCTTTTTAGGAATCTCTGAAATCCAAAATGACAGAATTGGATACTCTAAAAAATAATGCTGAGGAAAAATATCAAAGTTTCATTAACCTTACAGAGGTAAGGATGTAAAAGAGAGAGGAAAGATACCAGAGGGACAGTCAAACTCATAGATCGAAAATAAACTGACAACGCCAAGAAGACAACACAAACAATAGAACACATGACACAACATAGAAAAATAAAGAATAAGCAACACTAAACCTCATCAAAAAATAGGGGTGTTCTCAGATGCTCTGGAAGGGTAAGCAAATCCTGCTCCACATGTAGCACCCGTCATGTAAGTCATGTGAAATTATTAAAAAAACTGGAATTAAAAATTGATACCATAAAACATAAGACCATTAGTTAAAGAGGCACTCATCAGCTACTAGATGATATATATATAAAAATATAAAATATAATCAGTTTTGTTCAATCAGTCATGAAAGTGAATTTCTGAAATGATATATCACTTTTAGCAACCAATTTGGTTCAATTTTGTTAAAACAAGCTAAGAAACATTGCTGATGAATTATTCACTTGCAAGTGAATAATTTAATCTTATTGAATCCATATTCACGTGAACTTCAATTTAATTCCTTAGCTAGAGATTGATACCGCATGCATTGTGCATGTTCAAATATTTAAAGGAAAAGAATGTCAACATTGAAAGTGAAACAAAGGTAAATTAATTGGCATCGTCCGAAGACATTTGCTTTCCAGACAATAACTTTAGTAGTAAGTACAAGTAAATAGAAATCTATGAAATTTAAATTCAAGGTTTATGACCACAAAAGGAAGGTTGGGATTGATTTTGGGGTTATGGTTTTAACAGTTTAGGAAAAAAAAAAGGGCCCAAATAAGCATTTTTCTAGCAAAAAAATAAATATTAATTTAGTCTGTTTTCCAGATACTATAATCATGCAGTTATATATTACCTTCATTTTGTTATGGAATGGTTATAAAATATACATGTCTGCCCGTTCAGATTTATCTGACTTAATTATAAACCTCATTATCATGATTTCATTGATCAATATAATCTTTCTTAATTAATAGTTCTTTTCTTTAAAAAAATTATATCCTTTTAGCAATATCAACAAAAACATATGAAGATGATAGAAGATGAGTATGAACTGTTGCACTTACAGGAAACATGTGAACAGATTGAGGGATTTAGAGACGAAAACGATATGATTATAAGACTGCCACAAATATTGGCTGTAGTGGAAAAATGTCAGCCATCTAATAAAAGGTAGCATGCTTTAATGGTTGTCATAGAAACGTGGATAGTTAATCTTATGGTTTTGGAAAAGTCTGCATGTCAATCATTCCTTTTAAAAAAAATAATGTAATTTTGGTTCCTTTATACCCATGAAATCCCCCCAAATTGGTATCTAATGAATATTAATGAATACAAGTATTCTGCTGCAAAATGTCTCCCGAGTCATGTGCCAGGTTAAATCCCAGTGGCTCAGGAATATTATTTTAGCATAATGTATATAGATATAGGAAGATGTGGTGTGAGTGCAAATGAGACAACTCTCCATCCAAATAACAATTTTAAAAAAGTAAACCATTATAGGTCAATGTACTGCCTTCAACACGGAGCCTTGGCTCACACCGAACAACAAGCTATATAGGGCCCCAAAATTACTAGTGTAAAACCATTCAAACGGGAAAACCAACGGTCTAATCTATATAAAAAAGGAGAAACGAGAAACACGTATAAATTACATAAACAAACGACAACTACTGTACATCAGATTCCTGACTTAGGACAGGTGCGAAAATTTGCAGCGGGATTAAACGTATTAATGGATCCAAACCTTCTCCTTTTTTCTGAAACAATAGCATAACATCACAACATAGAAAAACACACGATAAAATATCAATTGGCAGGCCTTACTCAATCAAAAAATGTAAATTAATACCCTATGAACGAATAAATTTGATCGGCGATATCTGAATGCAAATGCACAGTTAAAAACAATATTAAGGCCAAAAAGCAAACAAACAAGTCCAAACAAAGCCATGGCAAGACACCACTGCGAAATATTTAACCTTTCGAAAATATTCACTTTAGAAAAAAAAACGGTTTTAATAATACAGGTAAATCTTGAAGTTTATACAAATGTAGTAAGAAGAAGTGAAAATTTGAAGATATTCCAAATAATCAAAGCTGGTATATAGACAAGATCCATATAAATATAAAATAACAAAAAAGCATTACAAACAGTATCTTATCAGAAGGAAAGAAGAATTTTTGCTAGCTTTAAACATGAGCCAACTTTTAGACATTTGCGCCGTTACTCTATAAACATTTTAACCTTCCTGTATTATAACCCAAGGATATGGATGTATATATGTTGCACATGCTTTGCACTATAGTGATGTATATATATATTAATGGATGACACTTTTTAACTTGTACATGGGGGTTGGAGTTGTTAAGCAAATTTTTTACATTTTAAAACTACCCAATGTATATAGTTTAAAAAAAAATACTTTTAAATAATACAAGTGAAAACAACTCCGTTTCTACTTGGTGTTCCTAATTGGAAGGAAATACGAAGAAGAAGAAGAAGTATCAACAGGTTGAATCAACAAGAAAATACGATTTGAGAGTACTCGCAGTTACTGACAGCTAGTTAAAAGCCAAACACAATTAATAATAAAAAATCATGCATCAGAGACTAAAATCAACTAAATGTGCTCTTTTATCTATTAAATGAATTACCTGAATAGAATCAAAATGGAGTGTTTTCAGAGATTCATGTTAGCAAAGCTTAATCAGATTTCTGTGAGGACTGATTGATATGATATTTGGGCCTTTTTCAAAAAATGTGGATTTTCTTGTACAATCAATATTTCTAAAAAAGTGTAAATATTTTTATCCAATTTTTAGATACACAATTTAGTTTTTGGTGTGTGTAACAAGTTCCAGCAAATTCAATATGAAATTTAGCTACATAAATTGCTTCCAGTGGGTTTCAAAGGGTCCAAAAACCCAAAAATTGCTTGTACGAAATTGAAAAACTAGTCTTTTTTAAATGCTGGTCTTAATACCCAGCCGAAATTATTATTTTTCTTTTGTTATTATAAATATATAGGTATCACTGCAGGTATGTATACACAAATACAGGGAATTATTATATTTTATTAACATTTTTTTTTACTTTTCATTTTGTACTTAAAAAAATGTCAACTACATAACACAAATGAAATAATGTTGCCAATAAACAACTGATTATATCCCTTGTAACTAAGGAAGTGCTCTCTACTTACTCTTCATCCTCTGATGACGTACTTAAAGTTACAGGATGACATCATGGATTCATTTCATTATAGATTAGTTTTGGTGAGTACAAATTACTCCGTAATTTTATTCTATGTCAACTTTGTAACGGCAAAAACATTGATAAATTTTGGCATAAATATTTTTTTTTACATAAATCATTCAAAGTCTATAATACTGACTCTAATTCAATAAAAACCATTTATCTGGTAGTATTAGGGTCAAGAAAAACATTCAAAAACCACAAATAGGTCAACTACATAACGGTCAACTACATAACGCAGTGAATCGTTATGTAGTTGACAAAAAGCGTTATGTAGTTGACAATGCTGAATTAAATTCACTTTAAAATATGTTTCTAAAAAGTATTATGACTGTTATTTTCACTGTTTTGAAAAAAGTGTGATGATTTTTATGGAAATATGTATCAAGCAAAATGTAAATATTATTAAAAAAAAAATAGGGACCGAAACTAAATCCGTTATGTAGTTGACATTTGTCCCATACTTGTTTCTATGTTATTTTTTAAAATATTTTTGTAGTAGCATTTAAGATTGCATATTTTTATTTCAGGTTGTATTGTTGTTAAACTATTCAATTTCATATATTAAAGTTGAAAATTGAATATTTTTTTGTATTGTTATTTCACACCTGAAATATCCACATTTTTTGAAAATGACCCATTTACATTTGATGACCGTGCGGGCATTCCAGTGTATTGCTGTCGCCTAGATTTCCATTACGTAACTTTCATGTTGGGATTGTAACCGATCTATATACATGGTAAATACGCGGAAATTCTCGAGTGCAAAATAACATTCCTTATCGCTTTTTATAAATTCATTTTTTATGGATACTCCTAAAAAAAAAATTAATAATATGAAAATGTTTTGTCGTTAAAAATATATTTATCGCTATTTTGTGCATATTTCCTTTAATCTTTTTTTGTGATAATTTTTCATATCATGCTACTCGCTTGAGATGGAAAATGATCACTAGAAACTAAGGAGGCACGTGACGTTGCTAAGGAAATTGACATGAAATTGACATCGTCATCATAGGTAAAATAGCGATAAACATTATATTATTGGTCATCTCAACTCGATTGCTTTTCTTAGGCTACATGATCACCAGAGAATATTAGTACAATATAATTCACTGAGTAAATAATGATTTAGACTGTAAAAAAATAAAAAAATGAAATGTGTATGTTTTTGTCTACATTTAATAAGCATGATTTAAATATTTAGTTTTTAATCACTTACACTTTAAAAAATCACTTCTAAAAAGTTGCATAACTTTTTATGCCCCACCTATGATAGTCCGTCCGTCCGTCTGTCCATCCCTCCGTCAGTCTGTCTCACTTCAGGTTAAAGTTTTTAGTCAAGATAGTTTTTGATGAAGTTGAAAACCATGCAATCAACTTGAAACTTAGTACACATGTTCCCTATGATATGATCTTTCTAATTTAAATGCCAAATCAAAGTTTTTACCCCAATTTCAGGGTCCACTGAACATGGAAAATGATAGCGTGAGTGGGCCATCTGTGTACTTGTCTTGTCTCCGTATGAACCTCCTTTTCTATGTTGTGTCATGTGTACTACATGTATTGTTTTTCTGTTTGTCTTTTTCATTTTTAGCCATGGTGTTGTCAGTTTGTTTTAGATTTATGAGTTTGACTGTCCCTTTGGTATCTTTCGTCCCTCTTTTAAATAGGAGCACCACCATGAGTTATGGCGTATAAAGGAGGACATTTGGAGCCTGCATCGGTACAGATTAATGTGAGCATTTGCCTACCCAATTCCCCAGCCAGGCCGTGACGGGTCTTATTACCAGAAAGTTAACTTTCCCCCAACATAATAAAATGCAATGGATGGACACATTCTTGTTTGTGAACTATAATATCAGTGACCTTCAAACATGTAATTGGAATTGGAATTTTGTTTTTTTGACAAAAAACATGAATGTTTGAAGGTACAAGAAGGTTAAATATAAAGATAAAGATACAAGACCTGCTAAGGAAGACCATAATGCAGCAGAATCCTATTATAAGGAATTTATTGATTAGTAGAAAGTAAACTCATCAAAGGTACCAGGATTAACTGGGGCGTAGCTGGTTCCCTTTGAAGTGCACGCCAACCAGTGTTTTTTTTTTTTATCTCGACGCAAAATGGTGCGTTCTGACGGCCTAAAATTGGTTTGATTAGCAAATTATTAAGACTGTATTTGATCGTTTTTTTATTGAGAAACATCCTGAATATTTTTCAAAAATCTGCCCTTCGTATTTTTAGCTGCAACAAAAACGTCCATGGCCTTGTCTAAATTGACCTCAAAATCACGGTGGAACCCAAAGCCGATAATCTGTCATTTCTCATTGTGGCACGGATGTACGTTTTCAAACGTTTCAGTACGCTAAACGACCTTTTAGCTGTAGCACTAACAAAGGGCATTGTTAGGAGAACACACAGTATTGGTCAATTGGTCATTAGTTATTTGTTTGACTACACACGGAAGAAGATATTGTGCATGAAAACGGTTTTCTGAATTCAGAAGTCGAGAATCAAGTTCTGTGATCATATGATCCAGAAACGGATAGTAGAGAGAAATTCGCCAGTAATCCTTAGGTTTTTCGGCTGGATAGTTAGCTCTCGAGGTTTGTCTTCCACACCACCTAGGAACATTTTCAACTATACCAAAAAGCTCTGCTATATCTAGAGTGGTTTGGTATAGCTCGTTCCAAACATTATCATCATTTTGATCGGAACGCAACATTTCAGTAACGGACTAGTACTGCGGAACTTGATGAAGTCTTGAAAGGCTATTTTATTTTTTTTTAATGCGTTGACGCCTTAATATTGCGACAGGAAGGTGTCAAAACAGAACAATATGAAGTAGCCCTTCAAAACAATAATTTAAAGAGGGAATTCAGATTTGTATTTACCGTTATCGTAATTTACATATAAAAGAGGGGCGAAAGATACCAAAGGGACAGTCAAACTCATATAAAGTTTACTGTAATTCATTAAATTGTTCAGGGTCGGAACCAAAGTTGAGAGATAAAAATGGAACAAAAGTCAATTGGTAATTTTTTTGCCAAAATAATGTACGAAATTTACAACCCTTATCTAATCAAAAACGTGGGTTTACAACCCCTGCAGCCCTGTTAGTTCAACGACGCGCATTATATATTTTTTTAATTGAAATGGAGTTAATATACCTTGTCGGAAATTTGAAGGTGTGGACATCTTTCCATTTGTCGGGCAAAAGTTGTAACTTTACATCTTTTCCTAAGGATTTCGAATCTTTCAACAAAGAAATATCTGGATAAGATGGTCCCAGATTTTTTTTGTACTGGCTTTGACATTACACTGATGTGGCACTTAAGCTAAATTCAATCATCGTCAATTTTTGACGTTTCAGGGGTCTAAATTGTCCTGATTTGTTGCTGGGTGTGTTTCTGCATGACTATCACTGTTGGTAGGCGTTTTTGTGAGAGAAAAAAATGTCTAACGTTTGCCCTTTAGGCTTGTCACGCTTTAAACTGTTCATGTTTTATACGCTGCTTTTTACGTCGAGTACCAGAAGAAAATTCTTGCAAATAAATTAAAAACGATTTCGGTCAGGGTTGATTTTACAGACGGAAATATTATTGTGACGTTATTAAAATAGTTATACTGTATCGTTTTCTACTTTGCTTGGTTAAGTTAGATTTAATATTTTTTAGTCGTTTGTATTTTTATTTTATTTTTCGGCGTAAATTATTTTTTTAGACCCCGCGATGTGCACTCCATGGCGTGACAGCGTATATGGAGCTACGCCCCAGATTAAAATTTTATATATACGCCAGACGTGCGTTTCATCTACAAAAAAGTTTAAAAGGCCAAATTAACGTCAGTAATCTGTGAATACCTGTACCTGACCAGATAATGGAATAGTCTAGGATTTCAGCATATGATAATGTTTACCCATATTTTAGTGTTGTAAGGGAGCTACCATTTGATTTTTAGGGGGGGGGGGGGGTGTGCTAGGATGATATTTTAAAAAAATTATAAGACAGGACAGGAGTTTTGAGTAGAAAAAATGGCAGAATGAGTCACTTTACTAAAAAAAGAAAGGCTGCATGACAATTTATGTAAAAAACCCGTCAGGAATATATTAAAAAAAGAAAGGAAGGACTGAATTGAGTGAAAAATTAAAAGGCAGTACAGAGATTACAACTGAAAAAAATACAGGACAACATTTTTTCATCCTACTAAGAGGCATGTGAAGTGCATATGAAGTGTTGCCTCTTTGTTGCCAATTTACTGACATTCCAAGATGGCCACCATGATTTTTTATTAATTTACCGAGCCAATATTAAACCAAATTTTGCCTGAATCATTATTTAGAGTATCTGTTATAATTTCAATCTATATTTACATGATAGGGCCAAGTGAGCTTTCAGCTCAATTGGCCTCTTTACTCCTTTGTTGCCAACTAAGATACCGACATGGCTAAAAATAGAACATAGGGATGATATGCAGTTTTTGGCTTATATCTCTGATCAATCTGCTCTGAAATTATCAGAGGATCAGACAACCCTTTGTTGGGTTGCTGCCTCTGAATTGATAATTGACCTTTTAATGAGTTTTTACCCTTGATAATCATTTTTTTGTATTTTTTTTAATCTTTTACAAATATCTTTTTACTGAGCTAAAAAGAGTTAAACTTAGCCTCAATTTGCAATAGGGTATCTTGATTGAAAATTTGTTTGATGACCCTTTCATCCAACCAACATGGCCACCTTGGCTAAAAACGGGACAAAGCTAGGGGTTTACTATGTAGAAAAAACAATTTCATTTCAAATTGTCTCAATTTGAAAACTAATTATTTAAAAAATGATAAGGAGTCTTCATGCAGTAACTATTATAAGACTATAATAGGGTGACCTGCTTTTAATTTAAAAATTGGAACAAATTTAACTAAACTTGGCCTCAATGATCAATCATTATTAAGGTATCTATAATACTATTGATTAGGATTTTAACCTCATTTTACATGATTAAAAACAACAGTAAGATACATGTTGGCGACACATGCTCTTGAGAGCCTCTAATTTTTGTAATATTTTGAATATTTTTAAAAATATTTTTTAATATTTTGTTTACAGGAAATATATTTGATCCCCTCTGTTACTGTAGAGCATGCAGGATTGCCATATGTGAAATACCCTTTTGGGGAGACCAGTCTTTCCCAAGCTGGAAATGAAACTAAAACTGGGTAAAACCCATGCAGTAGAAGATGATTTTGACTTTAATAGAAAGCTAAGATGACAATGTTATCTATAATTAAGGTTTATGAAATGAACTAAAAGTAACTGTGGATATTTTATTTTATTTTATTGTATAGAGGAAAAAAAAAACATTTTTCACAGATGTTTAATTCGATGGTTTCGATATATCTTCTAAACAAGAGAGATATTTGAAGTTGGCTGAATATTAATCATGTTAATTAAATTCTTGAATCACTTTTAATATAATTCAACAAAAAATACAAGTAGTGAATCAATATTGCTTATCCATGTAAAACTATGTCTGGATGTAATTTGAAGATCTATATGCACAAATGTAATTCTAGTGTTATATTTTAAGAATTTGTTAATTATATTTATTTCCTTATATTTTATCGATGTTTATCTTTTCGTTTTAATTCTAAAGAGAGAAAAAAAAATTTTTATTAAAATTTTGTCAATATTACTTGTGTGTATTATTTATTGTTTTAGTCTTGTTATTTAGAAACAATCCTATTTCACTCATCACTTTGCATTCATCGTCCATCTTTAAGTCCACTTGTTAATATTAAAACCAACCATAAGTGTCCCCTTGTTAATGTCAAACACAGAACATACCGTCCACTTGTTAATGTCAAACACAGAACATATCGTCCCCTTGTTAATGTCAAACACAGAACATATCGTCCCCTTGTTAATGTCAAACACAGAACATATCGTCCCCTTGTTAATGTCAAACACAGAACATATCGTCCCCTTGTTAATGCCAAACACAGAACATATCGTCCCCTTGTTAATGTCAAACACAGAACATATCGTCCCCTTGTTAATGCCAAACACAGAACATACCGTCCACTTGTTAATGTCAAACACAGAACATACCGTCCACTTGTTAATGTCAAACACAGAACATATCGTCCCCTTGTTAATGTCAAACACAGAACATATCGTCCCCTTGTTAATGTCAAACACAGAACATATCGTCCCCTTGTTAATGTCAAACACAGAACATATCGTCCCCTTGTTAATGTCAAACACAGAACATATCGTCCCCTTGTTAATGTCAAACACAGAACATACCGTCCACTTGTTAATGTCAAACACAGAACATATCGTACCCTTGTTAATGTCAAACACAGAACATATCATCCCCTTGTTAATGTCAAACACAGAACATATCGTCCCCTTGTTAATGTCAAACACATAACATACCGTCCACTTGTTAATGTCAAACACAGAACATATCGTCCCCTTGTTAAAGTCAAACACAGAACATATCGTCCCCTTGTTAATGTCAAACACAGGACATATTGTCTGTGAACCTCTTGGCGGCTAACCCAGTAATAAGTGAAACCAATGAATCTGTTCGTGAGTACCTGAGAAATACATGTTAGAAGAAAGGATCAACTGACAATTGAATGCAATATAGCCCCAATCCTAGTTGAAGTTTATCAATGTATACGCAGTGTTACTGTTTATTTTGAACAATTTAAAAGTGATACCGGTACTAATATAGTGTACGTATCAAGTAAATGAATATACTTAGCTGTACTGTACTTATTTATGAATGTGGTAATTGTTAGACCGCCATGAATATTAGATGGTCTGGAATTGGGTAATTTAATTTTCTGTTCTTGATATCGTTTGCCTTTTATTCTTTAGTCTTTAATTTTAATGTATTATCTATATTTTAGCTCACCTTGCCTTTTCATCACTTGGCGTCCGTCATCGTTAACTTTTACAAAAATCTTCTCCTCTGAAACTACTGGGCCAAATTTAATCAAACTAAGCCACAATCATTATTAGGGTATCTAACAAGAACTATCTTTAAAAAAAGATATCCGACGTATTTAAATTTGAGTATATGTTTAAAACTATCATTTCGATAACCTTCAGAAGCACAAAAATAAAATGTAGATTTTGGCTTATAACTCTGAAACCAAAGCATTTAGAGCAAATCTGACGCAGTTAAATTCAAGTCAATATCTATCTGTCTTAAAATTTGGGTTGTAGCACCCCCCCCCCCCCCCCCGCCCCCAATTGGTAATTAAATTAAATAATGTTTAGTAAAGTAAGTTCTACAAATAAGTCAACATGACCAATATGTTCAGTTGACCCCTTCAGGAGTTATTGCCATTTATAGTCAATTTTTAACAATTTTCATTAATTTGGTAAATTTTTACAAAATAGTTACCTCTGTAACGAAAGGGCCAAGTTTATTATGGATAGAGACAATTTTTAGTAGCAAGAATGTTCCTTAAAGTAAGATCTACAAACACATCACCATCACCAAAAACACAATTTTGTCATGAATCCATCTGTGTAATTTGTTTAATATGCACATAGACCAAGTTGAGCGACACGGGCTCTTACATTGTCTTAAGAGCCTTCAGTTATTTTTGTATCAATTTCCATCCCCCCCCCCCCCCCCCCCAATTATTCTGTAAACGCCACCCAGACACTCATATAAGAGAAGAGATACATAAATTTACGTCAGGTTGTTGTATATGTAACATGTACATACAGGTATGATTATATAATAAGAAAGATTCAGAAATAGTAATCCAACTTAACATATGAAAGGAATCTCCAAATACCACAGAGAAATGTTACAACAAACAGCGGTATAACACGTCCATGAATGTTAAAACGATGAATGTCTAGCGTCATACAAGCAATCTGTCAGTTTTCTAATGATATTTACTTATCTATTGTATATCACCTTTTGTACCAGTGTCAAGCCAATTCATTCTACCATACACGATAATGTTGTATATATAAATCAGGTTATTTTTCATTTTCAGTTGAGTGGGTAAAATAGATTTAAATGTTGAACATATATGGAAAGGATAATGTTTATATCTAAAACTTATCTCTTAATGAATATTGTTTTGGATTAATTTCTTTAGGTAAGCATTACATATGTTAATAATATATATGTCCTGTCACAGATGCTGCACATATGCACCAGCTTTTATTCAATGTCAAGTGAGTGCTAAATAAAAAAAAAACACACATGACTGTATAATATATAAATATTTATTTTAAATAATTCTTGTTACGCAACCGCAACACGTTTGAAATGTAAATTCAGGGAACGATTTTATGGAATGCACACTGAAGTCTATATTTTTTTTATTAAATTTATATAAAAGAATTATTAAAAAAAACTTTAGTCTATATAAACTAAACCAACTGATCTGATGGAAAAAAAATTGTCGTATTCATGACTTGGTATAGTTATTTTCCGAATTTAAACCAAACTTTCTGGTGTAACCTAGTTTTATGGCTAAACCTCCCACTTATTTGCAGTTGTGTTGATCAAATCTGTATCATTTGTGTATGGATGATAGTTACCAATCTTCTCATTTTTAAACGATGATATAATGAAGTTTGTTCAGATTTCATTTCTAAAGAAGTTTGTGTTATTTATGTATATCAATTACAATAATACACATGAGCGAAAGACTTACAATAATACACATGAGCGAAAGACTTACAATAATACACATGAGCGAAAGACATGCATGTTTGACAGTTCATTATAAAATAATAAATCATTTCTATTTGGATGTAACAATATGTTTTGATGGATGGGTTCACATTGATTCACACGAATGAATTAATCGGCAATCCTCGGGGGACTCCGCTTCTCTCCTTTTATCATTAGATGAGGTACGGAATCGGCCGAGTTGTGACGATTGACGAATGAATTAATCGGCAATCCTCGGCTGACTCCGCTTCTCTCCTTCTATCGTTAGATGAGGTACGGAATCGACCGAGTTGTGACGATTGACGAATGAATTAATCGGCAATCCTCGGGGGACTCCGCTTCTCTCCTTTTATCGTTAGATGAGGTACGGAATCGACCGAGTTGTGACGATTGACGAATGAATTAATCGGCAATCTTCGGGTGACTCCGCTTCTCTCCTTTTATCGTTAGATGAGGTACGGAATCGGCCGAGTTGTGACGATTGACGAATGAATTAATCGGCAATCCTCGGGGGACTCCGCTTCTCTCCTTTTATCGTTAGATGAGGTACGGAATCGACCGAGTTGTTACGATTGACGAATGAATTAATCGGCAATCCTCGGGGGACTCCGCTTCTCTCCTTTTATCGTTAGATGAGGTACGGAATCGACCGAGTTGTGACGATTGACGAATGAATTAATCGGCAATCCTCGGGTGACTCCGCTTCTCTCCTTTTATCGTTAGATGAGGTACGGAATCGACCGAGTTGTGACGATTGACGAATGAATTAATCGGCAATCCTCGGGGGACTCCGCTTCTCTCCTTTTATCGTTAGATGAGGTACGGAATCGACCGAGTTGTGACGATTGACGAATGAATTAATCGGCAATCCTCGGCTGACTCCGCTTCTCTCCTTTTATCGTTAGATGAGGTACGGAATCGGCCGAGTTGTGACGATTGACGAATGAATTAATTAAATGTGATAAAGATATGGTGAGGTCGACTGGAGATGATAGAGGGGTTTAATTGTAATGGTTGAAGAGACTGTATGATTACAAAAAGTTTCTTTAAAGAACCAAAGGTACAATTAACGAGTTCGAGTTTGAATTGAATCTCGTATTCAGTTGTGTTTTTTAATCGTATCTAATTATATTTGTCAGTTTATGATAATATATTCATAATTTGACTAGTGAGAAGCTGATGTGCTGGACTTTTACTTAATAATGTGCATAATTGTCTAGAATTTGTGGACTAAAGACCGTAAACACTTGCCCAAACTGTTGGAATATAGAACTAAGACATGTACTGAGTAATGAACAATTGTCTATATTGAGGAGAACATAAATCTAGCCATTTGATGTAGACACTCATTTAGATTGAGGGGATTTAATGTGGACACTTGGCTAGACAGAGGGTTATATATATAGCCATTTGATGTAGACACTCATTTAGATTGAGGGGATTTAATGTGGACACTTGCCTAGACAGAGGGTTATAAATCTAGCCATTTGATGTAGACACTCATTTAGATTGAGGGGATTTATTGTGGACACTTGCCTAGACAGAGGGTTATAAATCTAGCCATTTGATGTAGACACACATTTAGATTGAGGGGATTTAATGTGGACACTTGCCTAGACAAAGGGTTATATATATAGCTGGACATTTAATGTAGACACTTGCCTAGACAGAGGGTTATATATATATAGCTGGACATTTAATGTGGACACTTGCCTAGACAGAGGGTTATAAATCTAGCCATTTGATGTAGACACTCATTTAGATTGAGGGGATTTAATGTGGACACTTGCCTAGACAGAGGGTTATAAATCTAGCTGGACATTTAATGTAGACACTTGCCTAGACAGAGGGTTATATATATAGCTGGACATTTAATGTAGACACTTGGCTGTATAAAGGGGAATATATAGTGGACTTCTGCCTAGACTCAGTCTATATATTGGGCCGGACCGGTTTTGATAGCTTCCATGTGCCACTCGGATATTCGCATATAAAAGATTCTCAGCCCCAAGTTATACACAAAATTATCCAGACTTAAACAGTATTTTTTTTAAATGATAGCTGTAAACACTTTTCTATTTACGTGTTTTATCCAACAGTTGTTTTAATTGACTGGTCTGGGAATCTACTCACTTTTACACATTTCCAACAATGTGTTTCAACATCAGCACTCCTTTATTCCTCGTCAATTATTTGAAATAAAAGTTAACAAATTTAGCAACAATATTTTGATGACCAATTTTAATCTCTGGTTCACGTGTTACTTTTTTAAAGGGACATTAGCTGTCGAATTCATGTTCACCGATTTGACTCAAAATCTCATATTTGATACTTTAACGATTATTTAAATTGCGATAAGCCTGAAATAAAAAAAAAAAAAACAATTCATAGACTCGATAATATATGTAAATCAGTATTCGTGTGTATATTAGTCTTGACGCCGTCTAATTAAAAGTTAAAATGAAGGTCACTTGCATACGGATTCAATAAAGTCTAATTATTCACTTGCAAGTGAATAGTTCATCAGTGATGTTTCTTAAATTTCTTATTTTGTAATAATTGAACTATTTGCTTAGAGCGAACTGCTATTGAACTATTTCATTCTTCTTTTATTTATGATTGAACAAAAGAAGTAATCTAGTATCAGTATGTCTCTATGTCGGTCTGTGCGTCCGTTTGTTTGTCCCGCTTCTGGTTAAAGGTTTTGGTCAAGGTAGTTTTTGATGAATTTAAAAGGCCAATCAACTTGAAACTTAGTACACATGTTCCCTATTATATGATCTCTCTAATTGTATTGCCAAATTATAATTTTGATCCCGATTTCATGGTCCACTGAACATAGAAAATGGTAGTGCAAGTGGGACATCCGTTTACTATGGACACATTCTGGTTTGTTTTTTTTACATATATCTCGTAGCTAATGCCCCTTTAAAATACAACAAAAAGTTAGTGATACGACTCCTATATGATAGTATTACTATATCGATGTCTTTTAATTTTGATGTTATTAAGCCCTATTTATAATTTTACGACTTTGATACAACATTATTGTAACGACATTTCCTAATGAGAATTAATAACTTGAGTGTTTGTATGAATGGGTGAAAATGGTTTATTTCTGGCCATGATTGACTGAATCATTACATAACACAATACATCACTCGTACAAAAGAGTGCGTGCGGTAAATCGGCTATAAATATTTTGACGATTAGAATGTCGTTAGCGTAACTGTTTTACAATGGTACTGTGGCGGGTCGAGAGAATAACCCAGCATGCAGTATGATTAAGTGTATTGACATTGGTTAAAGATTCAGTACTTTAATAACACTGATTGCTTTTTAATGGCAACTTAATACCTTATTTTCGTAAAATTCACACAATGCTTTATTGTGTAGAATGAAAATTGATTTAATAAATGATTGTTGAAGTTTGAAGTGTAAAAAGGGAAAAAGTATTTAAACAAGTGAATTAAAGAAGGGAAACTTGTCCATAAAACCTGATAAAATCAAACGGTAGACTATATCAACTAACGGTACACATATAAACAATCGTCAGTAGACAATACCAACTAACGGTACACATAGAAACAATCGTCAGTAGATTATACCAACTAACGGTACACATAGAAACAATCGTCAGTAGATTATACCAACTAACGGTACACAATTGTCAGTAGACTATGACATCTAACGGAACACAAAGAAACAATTGTCAGTAGACTATACCAACTAACGGTACACATAGAAACAAGTGTCAGTAGACTATACCAACTAACGGTACACATAGACACAATTGTCATTAGACTATACCAACTAACGGTCACATGGAAACAATTGTCAGTGGACTATACCAACTAACGGTACACATAGAAACAATCGTCAGTAGATTATACCAAATAACGGTACACATAGAAACAATTGTCAGTAGATTATACCAACTAACGGTACACATAGAAACAATCGTCAGTAGATTATACCAACTAACGGTACACAAAGAAACAATTGTCAGTAGACTATACCAACTAACGATACACATCGAAACAATCGTCAGTAGACTATACCAACTAACGGTACACATAGAAACAATCGTCAGTAGATTATACCAACTAACGGTACACATAGAAACAATCGTCAGTAGACTATACCAACTAACGGTACACATAGAAACAATTGTCAGTAGACTATACCAACTAACGGTACACATAGAAACAATCGTCAGTTGATTATACCAACTAATGGTACACATAGAAACATTCGTCAGTAGACTATACCAACTAACGGTACACATAGAAACAATCGTCAGTAGATTATACCAACTAACGGTACACATAGAAACAATCGTCAGTAGATTATACCAACTAACGGTACACATAGAAACAATTGTCAGTAGACTATACCAACTAACGGTACACATAGACACAATGTTCATTAGACTATACCAACTAACTGTACACATATAAACAATTGTCAGTAGATTATACCAACTAACGGTACACATAGAAACAATCGTCAGTAGATTATACCAACTAACGGTACACATAGAAACAATCTTCAGTAGATTATACCAACTAACGGTACACATAAAAACAATCGTCTGTAGACTATAGCAACTAACGGTATACATAGAAACAATCGTCAGTAAACTATACAAACTAAAAGTGCACATAGAAACAATTGTCAGTAGATTATACCAACTAACGGTATACATAGAAACAATCGTCAGTAGACTATACCAACTAACGGTACACATAGAAACAATTGTCAGTAGATCATACCAAGTAACGGTACACATAGAAACAATCGTCAGTAGACTATACCAACTAACGGTACACATAGAAACAATTGTCAGTAGATCATACCAAGTAACAGTACACATAGAAACAATCGTCAGTAGACTATACCAACTAACGATACAATAGAAACAATCGTCAGTAGATTATACAAACTAACGGTACACATAGAAACAATCGTCAGTAGACTATACCAACTAACGGTACACATAGAAACAATTGTCAGTAGATCATACCAAGTAACAGTACACATAGAAACAATCGTCAGTAGACTATACCAACTAACGGTACACATAGAAACAATCGTCAGTAGACTATACCAACTAACGGTACACATAGAAACAATCGTCAGTAGACTATACCAACTAACGGTACACATAGAAACAATCGTCAGTAGATTATATAAACTAACGGTACACATAGAAACAATCGTCAGTAGATTATACCAACTAACGGTACACATAGAAACAATTGTCAGTAGACTATACCATCTAACGGTACACATAGAAACAATTGTCAGTAGACTATACCATCTAACGGAACACAAAGAAACAATTGTCAGTAGACTATACCAACTAACGGTATACATAGAAACAATTGTCAGTAGACTATACCATCTAACGGTACACATGGAAACAATTGTCAGTAGACTATACCATCTAACGGTACACATGGAAACAATTGTCAGTAGACTATACCATCTAACGGTACACATGGAAACAATTGTCAGTAGACTATACCAACTAACGATACACATAGAAACAATCGTCAGTAGATTATACAAACTAACGGTACACAAAGAAACAATTGTCAGTAGACTATACCAACTAACGATACACATCGAAACAATCGTCAGTAGACTATACCAACTAACGGTACACATGGAAACAATTGTCAGTAGACTATACCATCTAACGGTACACATGGAAACAATTGTCAGTAGACTATACCATCTAACGGAACACAAAGAAACAATTGTCAGTAGACTATACCATCTAATGGTACACATAGAAACAATTGTCAGTAGACTATACCAACTAACGGTACACATAGAAACAATTGTCAGTAGATCATACCAAGTAACAGTACACATAGAAACAATCGTCAGTAGACTATACCAACTAACGGTACACATAGAAACAATCGTCAGTAGACTATACCATCTAACGGTACACATAGAAACAATTGTCAGTAGACTATACCATCTAACGGTACACATGGAAACAATTGTCAGTAGACTATACCATCTAACGGTACACATAGAAACAATTGTCAGTAGACTATATCATCTAACGGTACACATAGAAACAATCGTCAGTAGACTATACCAACTAACGGTACACATAGAAACAATTGTCAGTAGACGGTACACATGGAAACAATTGTCATATTATAGTTTTGAAATGTTATAGACATTTTCCGAAGAAAATGCTGGGTTAGAAAAATGGAGACCGGGAATGCATCAAAGACACAGTGTCTAACCCAACAATAGCGCAGAAAGCAACATGAGGGTGTTTAAAGTGAATTTTTTTTATATAGTTAGGCCAGCGGTATTTTCGCTAGCCAAGGGTCACGATCCACTCCTCTAGAGGAGGGGGGTTGTAACCCTTTGCTAGCGAAGATTGGTTAGCGGCAGAAACATTCTGTATATAATTAAGCTTTGATTATTCCTCAGGTCTTGAAACATTCTGTATATAATTAAGCTTTGATTATTCCTCAGGTCTTGAAACATTCTGTATATAATTAAGCTTTGATTATTCCTCGGGTCTTGATTACAATGTTATTTGTCCAAATGTCGTTTGTTTGTCGGAGATACTTCTAAATCTTTAAATTAGGTAAGCACATAGGAGGTACACCTCTCCAATCATTTCAATATCATGTCGTTTGATTCGACAGTTATTCTGGATAACATTTTAAGAGACATTTGACTGGACAACTAACCCATGCTAATAAAAGATAGCACACGCTCCCACCCACTTATAATCATTTTTGAAGTGGACAACATATTCAGTTTTGATTCGGCACAAGTTCCTTGTTTTATCCAATGCTCCAGATATTGTGCCACAACCATTCGTCTCAACTCGGCCGATTCTGTCCCTAACGGATGATAGAAGGAGAGTAGCGGATTATACCGAGGATTGCCGAATGGTGCAACAACGCGTTCAGAGTTGCTAAATGTCAAGCACCGAAGAGTATATGTAAATACAACTGTTCTTGAATTATTAAAGTGTAATTTATGACCCAACATGCATTGCAATATGACTAATTGTGTTGTGTTTGATGTTGTCTATTTCACTCTTATAATAGTTCATCACCTGTTATATTTAAGTAAAAACACGTGCTCTTTTTTCGTTTAAATTGTTTTAAAATGTGCACTATTGCTGTTTTTAAAGTGGAAGAAACATCATTTAATAGATGTATTTTGGAATGTTCTCGTTAAAAGTCACTAATTTACGTTGTAAATTAAGATTGGATCGTTACGCTGAAGTTACAAGAAAAGAGAAATTCCGAAGCTAGTTTTTCTTTTATGTTGTGAGCAAATTGTAAATTTTGTACGAACGATCATTTGTACAATTTAATTTAAAGATTTGTCTCTAAACAGGTTGGATCATAAAGAAAATCAGCTGCATATTGAGGTATCATTTTCCTCTGGCAAGAAATGTGGTGCATAATCATCTCTTATGAGGCTCCAATAGGGTACGCTTCCCTTTCAGGTCATAAGGTCACCTTTACAAATTACCTCGGGTCAACAGATTACTATACTATATTATTCATTGTATAAAAAGTAAATATGATTGCGCCATTATGCAATCAATGTACAACATGAGGACCGAATTAACGAACGAACGAAAAGTGGAGAGGTTTTCAGATTTAGAATTGTGCAACAAACAGTTGAACATAATTATATGTTAAGTCGAATTCGAATTAAAGTATTATGACATCAAAATTACACGTACATGTATTTCCAGCCACGAAAATTTTACATCAGGTACGTCACACCGTGAAATATTCTTCATTTATTTTTTTCAAAAGTAGTCCAATTCATTTTCCTTTTCTTTCCTCATATAGTGTCAATATACAGTACTAGCAAATCAAATTCATTTTCTTAAAAAGTGTCATAGTACTTGCAAATCAAATTTATTTTCTTAAACAGTGTCATAGTACTGGAAAATCAAATTTATTTTCTTAGAAGTGTCATAGTACTGTCAAATCAGATTCCTCTTTTCCTCACATAGTTTCAAAGCACTAGTTAGCTATTTGAAGCAATTCTTGTTTTGATTCTGATTTTACATCACATGTTTTTATTCCGATTTTACAATCACATGTTTTTATTCCGATTTTACAATCACATGTTGTTATTCCGATTTTACAATCACATGTTTTTATTCTGTCAAGTACTCCAACTGTATTGATGAAAGGTCGTGACCTTTCTATATACTAGGATATAAATATGTTTGAGTACTAATAAACCTTTATAAAGTTTATTTCCGGGTTTAAACGAAGAATTTACATATTATGCAAGCTTTTTACTTAAATAATCCTTAACATGCACGATTTAAGAATATTTGAAAGAAATTTAGATTTCGATTCGCAACTTCGTTATGTGGTTAAAACAAAACAAAAAGAAGATGTGGTATGATTGCCAATGGGACAACTTGAACTCTCCAACAGAAACCAAATGACATAATTTATGAATTGAATAACTATTTGTAACCTAATGTTTTTCATTGGATGAATAAGAAACGGAAGTTACTTGTCAGAGCCGTTTATCATGAAGAAACGAATTAACCCATCTACCACGATTACACTTATCAGGGTTGCCAATAAAATAAATTGATGAATAAACATCGACATATCTCAATACGATATTTAATATCAAAATATACTTAATAATCCGATATTATTTACGTATGACCTTGCCAAATCGGGGTTTTGTTTGTGTTTGACGAAATGATGAAGAATCTACTAGTTTGAAACAAGAATGTGTCCATAGTACACGAATGCCATAATCGCAATATCATTGTCTAAGCTCAGTAGATCGTGAAACTGGGTCAAAACTCTAATTTAACATTAAAGTTATAAAGATCGTATCATAGCGAACATGTATACTTAGTTTCAAGCGAGACAGATGGACGAACGGACGCACAGACCGAAAAACATTATGCACCTAAGTGGAGCATAATATCATGCATAACAACTTGTAAGTTTAGTGACTGCACGAATACTAAAGTAGAAAAGAGCCGAGAGGACAGGATACAAGTTCAATACCCGCATATGAAGTCACTTGAAAGATCCAAGATGAAACTTTCGAAAGTAATGACTTATAGATTTATATCATCTTAAAAATCTAGAATGGAGTATTTAAATGGTATCACAGAAAGAATTTCGATTTGATTTTGTGTAAATCTTATAGTTCAAATTAAAAGTTTAGATTATAACCTAATCTAAAACATGAATATAATAATACTAGTACTTAAAGCATAACTACTCTCACTCACTGAACTCATTCGGCAATCCTCGGTAGAATCCGCTATTCTTCTATGAGGGTACGGAATCGGCAGAGTTGAGACGAATTGAATATAATGATACTAGTACTTAAAACATAACTACTCTCACACACTGAACTCATTCGGCAATCCTCGGTAGAATCCGCTACTCTCCTTCTATCCGGAATCGACCGAGTTGAGACGAATTGAATATAATGATACTAGTACTTAAAACATAACTACTCTCACACAGTGAACTCATTCGTCTCAACTCGGCCAATTCCGTACCCTCATCTAAGGAGAGTAGCGGATTCTACCGAGGATTGCCGAATGACACTGAACTATGAATTTGTAAACCAACCCGTAAACAAATATTATCATTTGTGATATCTATAATACTAAACTTACGAGGTCCAATTTGTCAGCCGTCATCGGGTAAAAACGACAAATCAAAGAATTCAACTCTATATCTATAATACTAAAATTACGAGGTCCAATTTGTCAGCCGTCATCGGGTAAAAACGACAAATCAAAGAATTCAACTCTATATATAACTAATATAGGACAATGGTGTAGATTAAAAATTACACCACTCCAGACCCTTTTGTTTTCCACATAATTAATATTGCCAATAATTAACAAGTTCCGGGTCTAATCCGATACCGATACCGATACCAATAGTATATTCACCTGTTAGCTATTACCTTATCTGTACGTTCCGCATTTGACAGGCGCACCACCAAACGGTGTATTTAGGATTTAGGATTTTGCTATATACACGGGTCATAATCAAAGGGCTGACACTACTAAATTCATCAAATTCAGCAATCAGCAAGACTTTCTAAGATAACTAATATAGGACAATGCTGTTGATTAAAAAATACCCCATTCCTGGATAGCCTGGACCTTTTGTTTTCCAAATAATTAATATTTCCAATAATTGATAAGTTCCAGGTCGACGGGTTCAAACAGAAAGATTTGAAAGCAGAGAAAACTGTATCTTATAATCGACATGACTTTATCAGATGACAATACCAATTACTAAAATAAGGCTTAGGCATAGTTATATACTTTAATTCAGTCACGGACCCGCGATATCACGGGTGTGTACTTGTATAACTAATATAGGACAATGGTGTAGATTAAAAATTACACCACTCCAGACCCTTTTGTTTTCAGCATAATTAATATTGCAAATAATTAACAAGTTCCGGGTCGAATCCGATACCGATACAAATAGTATATTCAGCTATTACCTTATCTGTACGTTCCGCATTTGACAGGCGCACCATCAAACGGTGTATTTAGGATTTTGCTATATACACGGGTCATAATCAAAGGACTGACACTACTAAATTCAATCATTGTCAAATTGTTCCCTATTGTAGTTTTATTCAGCAATCAGCAAGACTTTCTAAGATAACTAATATAGGACAATGCTGTTGATTAAAAAATACTCCATTCCTGGATAGCCAGGACCTTTTGTTTTCCAAATAATTAATATTTCCAATAATTTATAAGTTCCAGGTCGACGGGTTCAAACAGAAAGATTTGAAAGCAGAGAAAACTGTGTATCTTATAATCGACATGACTTATCAGATGACAATACCAATTACTAAAATAAGGCTTAGGCATAGTTATATACTTTAATTCAGTCACGGACCCGCGATATCACGGGTGTGTACTTGTATAAATGTATGTTTACGAAGTATATATGTATATTTTATACGACTATCTGACGAGGATAGTGTTTAACGACCTTTACTACCCATTAGGGTCTTGCACGGTCGGGAAAGATAGGTTGTTAGATATACCTTATATATATGTAAATACTAATGTATTAGATAAACATCTGTCGACAACATCTTTAAAGAATGTGATTTTACATTGAAGTTAAAATGTTTTGATTAGGTTATATATCAGTGTCATCGTTAAATCAATATTGTGACAGTTCAGGGACAAATATCACAAGTTCTAATTCATCGATTTTCATCAGTGTATTTTTATATAAAAGTTCAATTACTTTTATCTTTGCGTGCCAAGATGATTGATAAATGATGCACGTAAAAACTTCAGTAACTCACAGATATGATAATTTTTAAAATTATTTTCAATATCATATATTCATATCAATTTTACAGTTGAATAAATCAATGGGTTTGTAAAGATTTACCTATAACTGTATTTATTGTGGAACAAATAAAAGGGTTTAGTGTACATGGTTCTTAAGCCTTCTATAAATAAAACATGTAAACGTTTATCGAAAATGCGTAAAAATCTGTATGTGGGTATGGGTTTTGTTTATTGTTGAATGTTATGCGGTGACTTCTATGTCATTTGGTCTCTGGTGGAGAGTTATAGAGTGGTCTCATTGGCAATAATACCACATTTTATTTTCATATATAAATTTTACATTATATAAAGACAAAACAGATAAAGTTGATATATTTTCTCTCGTATACATACATTACATGTATAAAAAGTCATTGGAGCTGACGACGGGGGACTCTGGATTAGAGTTGATTGTGTATGTATATTTTTATTTATATCATAATTGTGCACTTATTTTGCAGTTGTATGCTCACCATATTAAGTTTATACGGCAACAAACATTTGATTGCATTGGATTTCTTGAAGTAATATTTCGTCAATCTGTATATCACAGACATGGGACACTGAAAGAGGCGGACCCGACCAGGGCAAATATAACCTGCGACCATGGGGAGGGCGGTATGGCGGGAGACACTGTGTCATGTGGTCTCATATAAAACTGAGGACCAGTGACTTTTAAAATGTTCCAAAACCGTTTTATCAAATACTAGTATAGTAATCTGGTGACCCGAGGTAATTTGTAAAAGTGACCTTATGACCTGAAAAGAAAGCGTTTGGTTGTTTATATATGGAATCACTAAAACATGACCGAAGCGGGTCCCCTCTTAGGCAGTCAGTGGGTCCCAACTTATGAAAAATTCTGGATCCGTCACTGCATGGGGATCTTTCCATGTCTTGATTTGGACAACGGTTGTTTTATTTCGTTGGACACTTAAATTCGTGGATAGAGTCATCCACGAAAACCACGAAAATTTGTTCCCTACGAATAAAAGTACTTTCACAGTATTAATTTTCCCCTAATTATCTCTATTTATCAGAAACCAGTAGACGCGGGTTTATCGATATTGTTGTAGTACTATCTTAATCCCAGGTATATAACATATGTCGAGTTATTAATATTTCTGTACAAATCAACAGTTTATAAAGTAAATATGTTTTGTTTTCCTTCTTCTAAAAACAACCCTGCTGTGACGTAGTCTGCGTCGGAGGTATGACGTATCATTATGTAGGGTCTCGGTCTTATAGCGCACTTTATTGCTACATTACGAGAGGTATGATCAGGTATCGAAATGCTGTCTGTAACAAGAAGGCAATATATATACACTTAAGAGAGGTTTTTGCATGTAATAAAATTGAGAATGGAAATGGGGAATGTGTCAAAGAGCCGACCAAATAAAAAACAACAGCAGTGGGTCACCAACAGGTCTTCAATGTAGCGAGAAATTCCCTCACCCGGAGGCGTCCTTCAGCTGTCCCCTAAACAAATATATACTAGTCCAGCGATAATGAACGCCATACTAATTTCCAAATTGTACACAAGAAACTAAAATTAAAATAATACAAGACTAACAAAGGCCAGAGGCTCCTGACTTGGGACAGGCGAGTTTGCTTTTGTACTCGTCCCGATCATGTCTGAAATATTTGCCACTGGATATAAAGAAAATAGTAATTAATCAATCAAACATAAATCAAACAATCTCTTTAGTTTTACTTATATTTCAAATATAACAAAGTTAAATAACAAGCGACCACATGACTTTGTACTAAATATGATCATAAAGATGCAACATATTTATCCTTCCTTTTTTATAAACCTGGTTACAGATGTCTCTAATGTAAGAGGCTAATGGAATATATAGTACTTGTAACATTTGACTCATGTCGCCGGTAAGTAATATTTTTTTTAACACGCATTTAGAGATGCACAGGAATTTTTTTAATTCCAGTTGGGTTCATTATTATATGCATGTACATACGATTTAACCTTTTCTGGGGGTTTCAAGTTTGTAACAATTTACAAAGTTACAATGTACTATATTTAGCTTTAATATAGGGAAAAGTTGCATGACGTAACGTACCCCCCTCCCTCGTTAAAAATTCACTCCGTTTGGACTTTCGCTCTATTCGCCCTCTGTTTGGACTTTTGCTTTATTCACACTCCGTTGTGGACTTCATTTCGATGGAAGTGCCTTCAGATGCGGGAATATTTTTTTAAATAAGCTGTAACGAGTAAATTAGTTAAAGATGTTACGGTTAGATAGTATTTAGCTGAAATATTCATCAATTTTCCGTCTATAGTATAACCATAATGGCATATATATATAATACTAATAGCCATGATTATATCTATATAGTATAACATTATGTAACTTTATCATATTGTTGTCGATCTTTTGTCAGGAAACAGTGCTCTCCGTAGACAGGTCATGCATCAACTCAAATTCTCGCGAGATTTCTGAGAAATGTTACGCATGTCAAACATGCTAATCTGTTAATTATACAAATGATAATGGATTACAGTGCAATGTTTACGGTTCTATATTATCTTTGATCCTAGATACGCAGTAAAACATGTTATATTTATCTCAATTGATTTTGGACAATATCTTAATTGATTTTAGACGATATCTTAATTGATTTTAGACAATATCTTAATTGATTTAGACAATATCTTAATTGATTTTGGACAATATCTTAATTGATTTTGGACAAAATTCGCCAAGTACCGAGAAGCTTTAAAAGACTATAGCTTGTACATGTACTAAATATGATATAATCATTTAAAGCTCAACTTTGACGTAATACAAAAAGAAGTAGAAAAATGAACAATGACCATGCATGATAAGAGTTTTTTTGCTGCATAAAGAACTTATATTAAAGTGTCTGAATCTGATACCTCGAATACAATACCGATGTTTAAATTTATCGCATTGGATTTTAAACTAAGTTGTCCATTACCAAAACACTTATTTGATTAATAATGCTTAGAGAAAACATCTTTAAGGCACATTTCAGGAGTATTTTATAAATGTCACAATTGTGACGGCCGTCGGGATTTACAATTACGAAACAAGTGATGCTAGCTTCTGGTCTGGTCCTTATATAGATAACAATAAATGACAGTTGTACGACTAATATCTAATATTTATTTAATGGGCAGATTTGTAACGTATATATAGATATACTTGTTAGTTCAGTATTGTATCAGGCAAGCTACCCCTGGTGTGTAATACCGTCATTGATTAAATATTCTCACCTATTAGTCTTTCATAAATTTGTACTTTTCAAATTATTTTGATTTTATCTTAAATTTGTTTCAAATAAGACAATAACAAATCAAAACCAAGGAGTAAACAAATAAGTGGAAACTCTTGTGATATACAGAGGAGAGAAATAACGGAAATCTGAAGATCGACCGGACATATTTATATTAATTAGCTTTATCGTAATACGTTTAATAGTTTTGAGAGCTCTAGAAATCAAAGTACTGAAGTACTGAACATAGGGTGATCACAAGTTCTTGTGGATGGTCAAAAGCACATGTCATAGAAAAAGATCACATCTCTATACCTTAAACTGAGGTTAATGTACAGAGATATATTTTTTTTTTCTGAGACAAGTTCGTGCGTGGATGATGAATAAATGACAGGAAATTCAACCGCACCGTAATAACTATTCTATTATATTGTAGTGATACAAATCAGTAAACCTGGGATTATTATACTAATATAATAATAGTCCCAGAGTATACACTGGTTTGTTGTTATATATTATATTAATATAACAGGTGCGTGTATATATAATTTTCATCCATTTGTATATCATTCTATTCTACTATTCTAATAATAGTGCAGTGCAAGTGCATGGTGGACACTCTTCTGTAAAAAAAATCGACTTTTGTAAAAGATTGGATATGAGAAACCATTCATATTTTCCCGCTAAAACAATAACAGAGTTATCGGTCCTTGCCGGGAGTGTCGCAAAACGTTCTTGAGATATTCTTCCGCAAGCTTTAACACAATTTTTCGGTACGTGTGCATAGGTATTATCAACGATTTTCTACTTATATGTATATTTAATTAGACAGTAAAGCTTGGTCACTTGAGGCTATAATAAGGAGTTGTGGGTTTATTGCCAATGGTATCAAACTAAGTAAAGCTTGGTCGCTTGAGGTTATAATAAGGAGTTGTGGTATGATAGCCAGTGGTATCAGACTGAGTAAAGCTTGGTCGCTTGAGGTTATAATAAGGAGTTGTGGTATGATAGTCAGTGGTATCAGACTGAGTATAGCTTGGTCGCTTGAGGTTATAATAAGGAGTTGTGGTATGATTGACAATTAGACAGTAAAGCTTGGTCGCTTGAGGTTATAATAAGGAGTTGTGGTATGATTGCTTGAGGTTATAATAAGGAGTTGTGGTATGATTGCCAATTAGACAACTATCCAGAAGAGTAAAGCTTGGTCGCTTGAGGTTATAATAAGGAGTTGTGGTATGATTACTTGGGGTTATAATATGGAGTTGTGGTATGATTGCCAATTAGACAACTATCCAGAAGAGTAAAGCTTGGTCGCTTAAGGTTATAATAAAAAGTTGTGGTATGATTACTTGGGGTTATGATAAGGAGTTGTGGTATGATTGCTGGAGGTTATAATAAGGAGTTGTGGTATGATTGCTTGAGGTTATACTAAGGAGTTGTGGTATGATTGCCAATTAGACAACTATCCACAAAAGTTTCAATGAAGTCGATTATGAGAAAACCTCATACTAGTACTAGTTTAGAGAGGCATTACGTACTTAATCTTGTTATACCCGTTGTTTAGTATATCAGTATAGACTAAGTACTTACATTATGTATTCTTTATTATCTTAGATAATTTCCCACCAATGAACTATGCATAGTTGTTGTATGTCTAAACACGCATCTGTTTGTGTTATGTCGAGTATTCACATTATACTTTACATTTTTCTGTAGCAGGCTGATTTATTTGACAATGGAAACAAACGTAATAATTATGATGACTGATTATATATACTGTAAGATACATAGTGTGCTAGTGTGCTAGTGATCTAATACGAGATGTATACGGAATTTATACTGTAAGTTACATAGTGTGCTAGTGATCTAATACGAGATGTATACGGAATATATACTGTAAGATACATAGTGTGCTAGTGACTGTGTGCTAGTGATCTAATACGAGATGTATACGGAATTTATACTGTAAGTTACATAGTGTGCTAGTGATCTAATACGAGATGTATACGGAATTTACTGAATCCATATATTATATATATTAATAGGTCACTAGCACACTATGTAACAATGGGTATTCATAGATGCCAACCCCCTTTTGACACAATCAGTAACAAACTATCAAATTTTCCGTATTTTTGAAAAGTTTTCAGTAATCATTCATAAACGTGCATTTACCAATAAAAATTACTGACGAGTGGTTGCAAAGTGATGTACACTAAAATTTGTCATTTAACATGTTGTCTGTAGTATGTATTCCATTCATTAATTGTTCAGATGTTCTCGACTCAAACATTTTTGTTTTGTCAAGGAGAAGTAGAGAAAGGGGGAAAGCTACTTAATAAAATGCAAGTTTGCCTCTTCGGAAGTCAGTTAGTTACCCAACAATAGGTTGATAACTCCCGAGAAACCGGAAGCATTACATTGGCGTTTCCTAAATACTGGACCAGGACGGAAAAGTAATGATAAAAATCCGCGTTTTACAAAATTGAACGTCGATGATTGGGAATCCGTAACTATTCGACTTTGACCGTAATAGCGTAGTTTTTATTTCAAAATCGGAAAAACTACGGAAAAATCGTAATGGTTGGCATCTATGGGTATTTAGACTAGTGGCCTATGAGTTTCAATACTTATAGTATCAAGAACCGATTTCTATTTGTTTTGACAAAAACAAATGCCAACGTTAGCAATAGAATCTCTTCATGATAAATGCTGCGCAATATTAGTCTATGTGATGTATCGTCTAGACACACAACCATGCTCAGTCTGCCCGATCTCCTGGAACCGAGACAAAGGAATTTTCATGACCAGTCGGCGTATCAGGTCGACCCCGATATCCTGAAACCGAACACAAAGGTACTTCCATTCGCAGTTGGCCCCGATCTCCTGGAACCGAGAAAAAATGTATTCCCATGCTCAGTCTGCCCGATCCTCTGCTGGAACCGAGCACATATGTATTTCCATGCTCAGATGGCGTCTCAGGTCGGTCCCGATATCCTGAAACCGAGCATAAATGTACTTCAATGCTCAGGTCGGCCCCGATCTTCTGGAACCGAGCATAAAGGTACTTTTATGCCGAGCATAAAGGTACTTTTATGCCGAGCATAAAGGTACTTTTATGCTCAGGTCGGCCCCGATCACCTTGAACCGAGTGCAAGGTACTTAGATACTCAGTCGGCCCCTATCGTCTGGAAACGAGCACAAAGAAACGTCGATGTGTAACCACAATTGCTTCTTTAATTATCACTGACAAACAAACAGACATGCATAGTATCTTCTCTGTCGATTAACGTCTAGATCATAACATCTTCAAGATTACTATCTTTGATGAGAATTGATCAGGGGATTAGAGAATGTCCATCAACTTTTGTTTGACGGTAGTCGTAATTTTCTAAGACGTAAACTGAAACGCAGTGTCGTAAATCATAAAATTGAACGGTTGGGTTTGTGTGCTTTCTAAGACACGTGTTTACATTGATTTCAGTTGGGTTGTTGTTTAATCTTTAGGGTTAAAAAATATAGTCGTAAAGGTTATTTTGAATGTATTCTGTGATTTGCTAACTCGACACAGGACCTACTCATTGAATAAAACTACTGGCATCAAACTATGTAAAACACAACCGACAAACTTTGCCAGAGTTAAGATGTGGCAAACGTCTCTTTTTTGATATTACTCAAAGGCTCCAATTCGAAAACTAAACTAAAAACTGTCTTTGCTTGACCGTCTGACTCTAAACAGTAAGTTGTGTAGAACGATAAACACCCTAAAGTGACAGAACGACTGCTGTTGAAAGAGCCTAAGACGTAAGGTTATGTGTGGTACTTTTACAGTTTGAAAATAAAAATAAAAAAGATAGTAATAAAACAATTTTGGTACAATCATTTTGAAAACAAAACGTATAATTATGAACTATAAATTGATAATTATTTTTTACTTTAAGTATCATAAAAAAGGGTATTTTTTAATTATCAATATGATAAAAATTAAGTTATATTTCCAGTATGCATTGTTAGTACAAGAAAATATCATTAAAAAGCTCCGTCTCTAATGGATGTGTAGAGTATTGATAAACTGCTTTAATATATAACTATAACTACTTCTCTAATCAGAACGGATATATCAGATAAACATTGCTTCAATGATCGAATCTCTAATTTGATAACGAATGGCTTCGGTTTAATATAATAACTTGTGAGTGAAGGTAATTTTGTGTGAATGCATACAGCTCTCTACTCTAGCGATTCCTTCCGTTTGGATTGAAATCAATAACCTGTAAACTATCGATAACTCGATACCTATCTTAACATGTGCAGAACAAATCTAATCGGCAGACGATCGCACGCGCTCGTGGTCGCCTGCTGTACCATGTTACTGTGTTTTGCCAATAACGAATATACTTTGGAAATTAATTAAAATTAATTAATTAATTAATTAATTAATTGCTTAATTAATGGCATATTTGTGATTGTTTGGGACGTATGAAGTGAAAGGCAAAGTTTGGATAAATGTAATGAATTATTATTTTTGATTTGGAATCAAGTGACATTTATTGGAAAATAACATGACTTTATTATTTAATTTAAGATCTATATTACTTTGATCAATATTATTATATGGAGTTTTAAGTCTCATAACAGGTTAGTTCATTTAACTTTTTGTTATTTTATAAAATATCGATAAATATATTGAAATGGATATGAAAACTTCTGTCGCTGGAATATTTTTATTGTTAGATACGTGAGAGTCATGTATGTAACGTATATTTATAATTTCATGTGTTTATCTATATAAATTTGAAAGTCAGCTCGACTGCTCGTGAATGCATGTAAAACCATTATATAAAGTTATCGCAACTTATTGGTGAATCCAATAAGAAATTCAAGACTTAGGCAGCAACCATTTGATTTTCTGGGGGGGGCTATGGTTTTTTTTGGAAAAAAAAGTTTGTTTCCAGTTTTTGGAGAAAAAAATAATTTGTTTTTGATTCTGAGAAAAAAAAATTGTTTGTTTCACCCTCAGCTGCCACTATATGTAATGCTAAAATTGAAAGAAAAAAATTGTTTTCGACTTGTCGCGAAAAAAATAGATTGTTTTCCGCCGCAGGCGAAAAAAAAAGTTTGTACAGAAAAAAAAACCATAGCCCCCCCCAGAAAATCAAGTGGTTGCTGCCTTAGTCTTACTGTAAAAACTGGAGGGAAAATATAGCATTTGGTGAAAACAATTATTACGACTATTTAACTTTAAAAGGTGGGGGCTATGTTTTTATCCAAAAACAATGTTCTAGTCCCAATTGGATGGAAAATAATAATCTGGCCAAGCAGATGACAAAAAAAATATACTCTGGATGCAGATTTCCCCCGTAAATTTTATTTTGAGAGAAAAAAATGATTGATAGCGCCAGGTTAAAAGTTGCTCTCTTATCTGGACACTTTGTGAATATGTCTTTTGATAAACAATAAATTGGAAGGTTTTTATAAGCAGTGGCGGATCCAGAAATGTTCATAAGTAGGGGCCCACTGACTGCTTAAAAGGGGGCCCGCTCAGTCACGCTTCAGTGATTCTCTATAAAAGCAACCAAATTTTTTCCCCAAAAGGGGGGGGGGGGGAGCGGGCCCCTTGCCCCCTTAATCCGCCTCTGATAAGTGATTGACATCTAGTATGAACATCCAAAGGTGTAAGTTACAATTTTTATCATCCTATCCAATTCATCAGCATGCTTATTTCACAGAAGAATATTTCTTCGACGGTTGCTGGTTATCATTGGTAGATCCAGAAATTTTCATTTAAGAAATATTTGAATATTTTAGGTTAGGGACGACATCAAAAGATCGATGTAGGATAAAAAAAACTTAAATAAAATAGTTTGGGGTGGGGTGTCAACTTTGCTGTAAGTAAAATCGATTTTACATATATCCCTATTTGTTCAATCTATTTTTCCCAAAATAAGTTAAGAGGGGGTGTGGGAGTCAGTGAAAAAACTATGTGAATTACGTTTTTTTTATCCTTCATTGAACTTTTGATGTCGTCCCTTAGACAAATTGTAATTGTATTTTATTCTTGCACCCTTTGTACCTTTGTAAATATTTGTAGAAAAATCGAAAACAATAGCTTTCTTTTAAGTGTATTCAGTGCGACTACCCATATCTGTAACATCCATGTTAAGAAACAAATTTACTCAATAGAAAACATCGTTAACCACTTTCTTATCTGATTGCCTTTAATCATTCGGCAATCCTCGGTAGAATCCGCTACTCTACGGAATCGGACGAGTTGAGACGAAAACATCGTTAACCACTTTCTTATCTGATTGCCTTTAATCATTCGGAAATCCTCGGTAGAATCCGCTACTCTACGGAATCGGCCGAGTTGAGACGAAAACATCGTTAACCACTTTCTTATCTGATTGCCTTTAATATGTCATACTTAAATCTTGCTGCTTCGTTCCGGAGTCAGATCCGGTTTGTAGTAAGATAATATCCGGAGTCAGATCCGGTTTGTGGTAAGATCCGGAGTCAGATCCGGTTTGTAGTAAGATAATATCGACCCTCGAAAACAGAAAACCTTGAAGCACAATATTTTCACAGTTAGATGGACGATCAACGTTTTGTTACGATTCTGTAATTTCATTAGAAATAATTACATTGTTAAACTACTAATAACCATACAATTTTAATGAAATGCAGACACGTGACCAAGCATTCAAGTTGTTACTGAATGTGTATAATTTGATTGCTGAGATTTTTTCCAAACACCTTCAATTATAATTGTGTTGGTTTACCGCAATCATCAAATATTCATAAGTCGAAGAGATGAATGAATATTTCTATAAAACAAACTTGGAATAAGGTAACGTCCATTTACCTTCTAGGGAGGGGGTTATGGTTTTTTCCTAAAAATACATTCTGATTTCCAAATTGATGAAAAATATATTCTGTTCAAGCAGAGGACTAACAAAATAATTCTGAATCCAGATTTTCCATATTACTTATATTGTTAAATTTTGAACAAAATAATTTTATTGATAGCGTTAAAAAGCCATATAAAATTGTTCGCGAAAAAGATTTTCGGACTCGAACAATAATCACCCCCCTCCCCCAATTGAAGGTTATTCGGGTTGATCCTTAATCAATCCATTTGTTTGGTGAATTAAGTAAACTATTTACTGTTTTGATCGTATTGCGATACTTTAGGAAATTGATAACTAAAGAGAATTATCTCAGGGCATCTATAACTTATCTTAGAGGGCCCTCATGGGGTTTTTGATTATGTGATTACTTGGCCGTTTTTTTAATGATTATTTGATTATTAAGCCAAATATTTCATGATTATTTGATTACCTAGGACTGTATTTTTAGTTTATGATTATTTGATTACTAAAGATAAGCAAATATTTAATGATTATGTGATTATATTGGCAAAAAAATGGTGATTATGTGATTACTAGGACCCCCCATGAGGGGCCTCACTTATCTTAGAATGCAAGGACTCTACTCATTTCATTCTTTAATTTGTTAATGTATCACAGGAAAGGCAGAGGAAATAAGCCTTACAGTTGTTTGATACCAGTGATATTGTTGGATTTTTTCAAAACTACCTCTACCCTTTTTTATTGGGAAAATATGCGTCATTTTTATCAAATTGGGAAATTTATAACGAAAGATGAATTTGACTGGAACTTCAATTTGCAGACCCCCTTTTGAGAGGTAAACCCTCATTTGAAATACGACCCCTTATTGTCAGTAAATAGACCCTCAAATCTGCACATAGTCATTTTAGGCATGAAAATGGTTTAAATGAGTGTTTTTCAGTTTGTATTCATGCACAATTACTACTGAGACTGCACTGTTTGGGAAAAAAGTTGTCTTTTTGGGAATAATTTTAAGCCATTTTTTTCAAATTGGTATTTTTCTCCAGGGGAAAAAGCCTTTATTCTCCATTAATTTAAGGCAAACAATATCACTGGATACTTACTTATTGGTGTATGTCTTACAGAAAGACAAAAGTACAATGTTTTATGCTCCAATACTCCAACCCAACGTTCAACATATGTCAAAACAATCTATAAACACTTTACGTTCGTGTACTTGATTGAAAGAATAACAATTGCATAGTTAGGTGGAATAAAATGTATACCAAAGCTTTCAAGCTACTTCAATTAGCATCCATCTAGACAAAGTGTATGCATCGTATTATATTAAATATGTTAAGGTTCGTAATTTTTCAAATATCGAAGATCCTACAAAACTTAGTAGTATTTATTACTGTATTATGTAAAATTGAGAATGGAAATGGGGAATGTGTCACAGCGACAACAACCCGACAACACCCGAAGGCCACCAATGGGTCTTCAATGTAGCGAGAAAGTTCCACACCCGGAGGCGTTTCTCAGCTTGTATATCATATAAAATTGTTCGCGAAATAGATTTTCCGACTCAACAATAACTATGCCCCTCTCCCCAATTGAAGTTAAATAGTTGATCCTTTATCTATCCATTTGTTTGGTGAATTAAGTTAAACGGTTGATCCTTTATCTATCCATTTGTTTGGTGAATTAAGTTAAATAGTTGATCCTTTATCTATCCATTTGTTTGGTGAATTAAGTTAAATGGTTGATCCTTAATCTATCCATTTGTTTGGTGAATTAAGTTAAATGGTTGATCCTTTATCTATCCATTTGTTTGGGGAATTAAGTTAAATGGTTGATCCTTTATCTATCCATTTGTTTGGTGAATTAAGTTAAATGGTTGATCCTTAATCTATCCATTTGTTTGGGGAATTAAGTTAAATGGTTGATCCTTTATCTATCCATTTGTTTGGGGAATTAAGTTAAATGGTTGATCCTTAATCTATCCATTTGTTTGGGGAATTAAGTTAAATGGTTGATCCTTTATCTATCCATTTGTTTGGGGAATTAAGTTAAATGGTTGATCCTTTATCTATCCATTTGTTTGGTGAATTAAGTTAAATGGTTGATCCTTTATCTATCCATTTGTTTGGTGAATTAAGTTAAACGGTTGATCCTTAATCTATCCATTTGTTTGGTGAATTAAGTTAAATGGTTGATCCTTAATCTATCCATTTGTTTGGTGAATTAAGTTAAATGGTTGATCCTTTATCTATCCATTTGTTTGGTGAATTAAGTTAAATGGTTGATCCTTTATCTATCCATTTGTTTGGTGAATTAAGTTAAATGGTTGATCCTTAATCTATCCATTTGTTTGGGGAATTAAGTTAAATGGTTGATCCTTTATCTATCCATTTGTTTGGGGAATTAAGTTAAATGGTTGATCCTTAATCTATCCATTTGTTTGGTGAATTAAGTTAAATGGTTGATCCTTTATCTATCCATTTGTTTGGTGAATTAAGTTAAACGGTTGATCCTTAATCTATCCATTTGTTTGGTGAATTAAGTTAAATGGTTGATCCTTTATCTATCCATTTGTTTGGTGAATTAAGTTAAATAGTTGATCCTTTATCTATCCATTTGTTTGGTGAATTAAGTTAAATGGTTGATCCTTTCTCTATCCATTTGTTTGGTGAATTAAGTTAAATGGTTGATCCTTTATCTATCCATTTGTTTGGGGAATTAAGTTAAATGGTTGATCCTTAATCTATCCATTTGTTTGGTGAATTAAGTTAAATGGTTGATCCTTTATCTATCCATTTGTTTGGTGAATTAAGTTAAATGGTTGATCCTTTATCTATCCATTTGTTTGGTGAATTAAGTTAAATGGTTGATCCTTAATCTATCCATTTGTTTGGGGAATTAAGTTAAATGGTTGATCCTTTATCTATCCATTTGTTTGGGGAATTAAGTTAAATGGTTGATCCTTAATCTATCCATTTGTTTGGTGAATTAAGTTAAATGGTTGATCCTTTATCTATCCATTTGTTTGGTGAATTAAGTTAAACGGTTGATCCTTTATCTATCCATTTGTTTGGTGAATTAAGTTAAATGGTTGATCCTTTATCTATCCATTTGTTTGGTGAATTAAGTTAAATGGTTGATCCTTTATCTATCCATTTGTTTGGTGAATTAAGTTAAATGGTTGATCCGTAATCTATCCATTTGTTTGGGGAATTAAGTTAAATAGTTGATGCTTTATCTATCCATTTGTTTGGGGAATTAAGTTAAATGGTTGATCCTTAATCTATCCATTTGTTTGGTGAATTAAGTTAAATGGTTGATCCTTTATCTATCCATTTGTTTGGTGAATTAAGTTAAATGGTTGATCCTTTATCTATCCATTTGTTTGGTGAATTAAGTTAAATGGTTGATCCTTAATCTATCCATTTGTTTGGGGAATTAAGTTAAATGGTTGATCCTTTATCTATCCATTTGTTTGGTGAATTAAGTTAAATAGTTGATGCTTTATCTATCCATTTGTTTGGTGAATTAAGTTAAATGGTTGATCCTTTATCTATCCATTTGTTTGGTGAATTAAGTTAAATGGTTGATCCTTTATCTATCCATTTGTTTGGTGAATTAAGTTAAATGGTTGATCCTTTATCTATCCATTTGTTTGGGGAATTAAGTTAAATAGTTGATGCTTTATCTATCCATTTGTTTGGGGAATTAAGTTAAATGGTTGATCCTTTATCTATCCATTTGTTTGGTGAATTAAGTTAAATGGTTGATCCTTTATCTATCCATTTGTTTGGTGAATTAAGTTAAATGGTTGATCCTTTATCTATCCATTTGTTTGGTGAATTAAGTTAAATGGTTGATCCTTTATCTATCCATTTGTTTGGTGAATTAAGTTAAATGGTTGATCCTTTATCTATCCATTTGTTTGGTGAATTAAGTTAAATAGTTGATCCTTTCTCTATCCATTTGTTTGGTGAATTAAGTTAAATGGTTGATCCTTTATCTATCCATTTGTTTGGTGAATTAAGTTAAATGGTTGATCCTTTATCTATCCATTTGTTTGGTGAATTAAGTTAAATGGTTGATCCTTTATCTATCCATTTGTTTGGTGAATTAAGTTAAATGGTTGATCCTTTATCTATCCATTTGTTTGGTGAATTAAGTTAAATGGTTGATCCTTTATCTATCCATTTGTTTGGTGAATTAAGTTAAATGGTTGATCCTTTATCTATCCATTTGTTTGGTGAATTAAGTTAAATGGTTGATCCTTTATCTATCCATTTGTTTGGTGAATTAAGTTAAATGGTTGATCCTTTATCTATCCATTTGTTTGGTGAATTAAGTTAAATGGTTGATCCTTTATCTATCCATTTGTTTGGTGAATTAAGTTAAACGGTTGATCCTTTATCTATCCATTTGTTTGGTGAATTAAGTTAAATGGTTGATCCTTTATCTATCCATTTGTTTGGTGAATTAAGTTAAATGGTTGATCCTTTATCTATCCATTTGTTTGGTGAATTAAGTTAAATAGTTGATCCTTTATCTATCCATTTGTTTGGTGAATTAAGTTAAATGGTTGATCCTTTATCTATCCATTTGTTTGGTGAATTAAGTTAAATGGTTGATCCTTTATCTATCCATTTGTTTGGTGAATTAAGTTAAATGGTTGATCCTTTATCTATCCATTTGTTTGGTGAATTAAGTTAAATGGTTGATCCTTTATCTATCCATTTGTTTGGTGAATTAAGTTAAATGGTTGATCCTTTATCTATCCATTTGTTTGGTGAATTAAGTTAAATGGTTGATCCTTTATCTATCCATTTGTTTGGTGAATTAAGTTAAATGGTTGATCCTTTATCTATCCATTTGTTTGGGGAATTAAGTTAAATGGTTGATCCTTTATCTATCCATTTGTTTGGTGAATTAAGTTAAATAGTTGATGCTTTATCTATCCATTTGTTTGGGGAATTAAGTTAAATGGTTGATCCTTTATCTATCCATTTGTTTGGTGAATTAAGTTAAATGGTTGATCCTTAATCTATCCATTTGTTTGGGGAATTAAGTTAAATGGTTGATCCTTTATCTATCCATTTGTTTGGGGAATTAAGTTAAACGGTTGATCCTTTATCTATCCATTTGTTTGGTGAATTAAGTTAAATGGTTGATCCTTTATCTATCCATTTGTTTGGGGAATTAAGTTAAATGGTTGATCCTTTATCTATCCATTTGTTTGGTGAATTAAGTTAAATGGTTGATCCTTTATCTATCCATTTGTTTGGTGAATTAAGTTAAATGGTTGATCCTTTATCTATCCATTTGTTTGGTGAATTAAGTTAAATGGTTGATCCTTTATCTATCCATTTGTTTGGTGAATTAAGTTAAATGGTTGATCCTTAATCTATCCATTTGTTTGGGGAATTAAGTTAAATGGTTGATCCTTTATCTATCCATTTGTTTGGGGAATTAAGTTAAATAGTTGATGCTTTATCTATCCATTTGTTTGGTGAATTAAGTTAAATGGTTGATCCTTAATCTATCCATTTGTTTGGTGAATTAAGTTAAATGGTTGATCCTTTATCTATCCATTTGTTTGGTGAATTAAGTTAAACGGTTGATCCTTAATCTATCCATTTGTTTGGTGAATTAAGTTAAATGGTTGATCCTTTATCTATCCATTTGTTTGGGGAATTAAGTTAAATGGTTGATCCTTAATCTATCCATTTGTTTGGTGAATTAAGTTAAATGGTTGATCCGTAATCTATCCATTTGTTTGGGGAATTAAGTTAAACGGTTGATCCTTTATCTATCCATTTGTTTGGGGAATTAAGTTAAATGGTTGATCCTTTATCTATCCATTTGTTTGGTGAATTAAGTTAAATGGTTGATCCTTTATCTATCCATTTGTTTGGTGAATTAAGTTAAATGGTTGATCCTTAATCTATCCATTTGTTTGGGGAATTAAGTTAAATGGTTGATCCTTTATCTATCCATTTGTTTGGGGAATTAAGTTAAATGGTTGATCCTTTATCTATCCATTTGTTTGGTGAATTAAGTTAAATGGTTGATCCTTTATCTATCCATTTGTTTGGAGAATTAAGTTAAATGGTTGATCCTTTATCTATCCATTTGTTTGGTGAATTAAGTTAAATGGTTGATCCTTTATCTATCCATTTGTTTGGTGAATTAAGTTAAATGGTTGATCCTTAATCTATCCATTTGTTTGGTGAATTAAGTTAAATGGTTGATCCGTAATCTATCCATTTGTTTGGGGAATTAAGTTAAACGGTTGATCCTTTATCTATCCATTTGTTTGGGGAATTAAGTTAAATGGTTGATCCTTTATCTATCCATTTGTTTGGGGAATTAAGTTAAATAGTTGATGCTTTATCTATCCATTTGTTTGGTGAATTAAGTTAAATGGTTGATCCTTTATCTATCCATTTGTTTGGGGAATTAAGTTAAATGGTTGATCCTTAATCTATCCATTTGTTTGGTGAATTAAGTTAAATGGTTGATCCTTTATCTATCCATTTGTTTGGGGAATTAAGTTAAATGGTTGATCCTTTATCTATCCATTTGTTTGGGGAATTAAGTTAAATGGTTGATCCTTTATCTATCCATTTGTTTGGGGAATTAAGTTAAATGGTTGATCCTTTATCTATCCATTTGTTTGGTGAATTAAGTTAAATGGTTGATCCTTTATCTATCCATTTGTTTGGGGAATTAAGTTAAATGGTTGATCCTTTATCTATCCATTTGTTTGGGGAATTAAGTTAAATGGTTGATCCTTAATCTATCCATTTGTTTGGTGAATTAAGTTAAATGGCTGATCCTTAATCTATCCATTTGTTTGGTGAATTAAGTTAAATGGTTGATCCTTAATCTATCCATTTGTTTGGTGAATTAAGTTAAACGGTTGATCCTTAATCTATCCATTTGTTTGGTGAATTAAGTTAAATGGTTGATCCTTTATCTATCCATTTGTTTGGTGAATTAAGTTAAATGGTTGATCCTTTATCTATCCATTTGTTTGGTGAATTAAGTTAAATGGTTGATCCTTTATCTATCCATTTGTTTGGTGAATTAAGTTAAATGGTTGATCCTTTATCTATCCATTTGTTTGGGGAATTAAGTTAAATGGTTGATCCTTTATCTATCCATTTGTTTGGGGAATTAAGTTAAATAGTTGATGCTTTATCTATCCATTTGTTTGGTGAATTAAGTTAAATAGTTGATGCTTAATCTATCCATTTGTTTGGGGAATTAAGTTAAATAGTTGATCCTTTATCTATCCATTTGTTTGGTGAATTAAGTTAAATGGTTGATCCTTTCTCTATCCATTTGTTTGGTGAATTAAGTTAAACGGTTGATCCTTTATCTATCCATTTGTTTGGGGAATTAAGTTAAACGGTTGATCCTTTATCTATCCATTTGTTTGGTGAATTAAGTTAAATGGTTGATCCTTTATCTATCCATTTGTTTGGTGAATTAAGTTAAATGGTTGATCCTTTATCTATCCATTTGTTTGGTGAATTAAGTTAAATGGTTGATCCTTTATCTATCCATTTGTTTGGTGAATTAAGTTAAATGGTTGATCCTTTATCTATCCATTTGTTTGGTGAATTAAGTTAAACGGTTGATCCTTTATCTATCCATTTGTTTGGTGAATTAAGTTAAACGGTTGATCCTTTATCTATCCATTTGTTTGGTGAATTAAGTTAAATGGTTGATCCTTTCTCTATCCATTTGTTTGGGGAATTAAGTTAAATGGTTGATCCTTAATCTATCCATTTGTTTGGTGAATTAAGTTAAATGGTTGATCCTTTCTCTATCCATTTGTTTGGGGAATTAAGTTAAATGGTTGATCCTTAATCTATCCATTTGTTTGGTGAATTAAGTTAAATGGTTGATCCTTAATCTATCCATTTGTTTGGTGAATTAAGTTAAATGGTTGATCCTTTATCTATCCATTTGTTTGGTGAATTAAGTTAAATGGTTGATCCTTTATCTATCCATTTGTTTGGTGAATTAAGTTAAATGGTTGATCCTTTATCTATCCATTTGTTTGGTGAATTAAGTTAAATGGTTGATCCTTAATCTATCCATTTGTTTGGGGAATTAAGTTAAATGGTTGATCCTTTATCTATCCATTTGTTTGGTGAATTAAGTTAAATGGTTGATCCTTTATCTATCCATTTGTTTGGTGAATTAAGTTAAATGGTTGATCCTTAATCTATCCATTTGTTTGGTGAATTAAGTTAAATGGTTGATCCTTTATCTATCCATTTGTTTGGTGAATTAAGTTAAACGGTTGATCCTTTATCTATCCATTTGTTTGGGGAATTAAGTTAAATGGTTGATGCTTAATCTATCCATTTGTTTGGGGAATTAAGTTAAATGGTTGATCCTTTATCTATCCATTTGTTTGGTGAATTAAGTTAAATGGTTGATCCTTAATCTATCCATTTGTTTGGGGAATTAAGTTAAATGGTTGATCCTTAATCTATCCATTTGTTTGGGGAATTAAGTTAAATGGTTGATCCTTAATCTATCCATTTGTTTGGGGAATTAAGTTAAATGGTTGATCCTTTATCTATCCATTTGTTTGGGGAATTAAGTTAAATGGTTGATCCTTTATCTATCCATTTGTTTGGGGAATTAAGTTAAATGGTTGATCCTTTATCTATCCATTTGTTTGGGGAATTAAGTTAAATGGTTGATCCTTTATCTATCCATTTGTTTGGTGAATTAAGTTAAATGGTTGATCCTTTATCTATCCATTTGTTTGGGGAATTAAGTTAAATGGTTGATCCTTAATCTATCCATTTGTTTGGGGAATTAAGTTAAATGGTTGATCCTTAATCTATCCATTTGTTTGGGGAATTAAGTTAAATGGTTGATCCTTTATCTATCCATTTGTTTGGGGAATTAAGTTAAATGGTTGATCCTTAATCTATCCATTTGTTTGGGGAATTAAGTTAAATGGTTGATCCTTAATCTATCCATTTGTTTGGGGAATTAAGTTAAACGGTTGATCCTTTATCTATCCATTTGTTTGGGGAATTAAGTTAAATGGTTGATCCTTTATCTATCCATTTGTTTGGTGAATTAAGTTAAATGGTTGATCCTTTATCTATCCATTTGTTTGGTGAATTAAGTTAAATGGTTGATGCTTTATCTATCCATTTGTTTGGGGAATTAAGTTAAATGGTTGATCCTTAATCTATCCATTTGTTTGGTGAATTAAGTTAAATGGTTGATCCTTAATCTATCCATTTGTTTGGGGAATTAAGTTAAATAGTTGATGCTTTATCTATCCATTTGTTTGGGGAATTAAGTTAAATGGTTGATCCTTAATCTATCCATTTGTTTGGTGAATTAAGTTAAATGGTTGATCCTTTATCTATCCATTTGTTTGGTGAATTAAGTTAAATGGTTGATCCTTTATCTATCCATTTGTTTGGGGAATTAAGTTAAATAGTTGATGCTTTATCTATCCATTTGTTTGGTGAATTAAGTTAAATGGTTGATCCTTTATCTATCCATTTGTTTGGTGAATTAAGTTAAATGGTTGATCCTTTATCTATCCATTTGTTTGGGGAATTAAGTTAAATGGTTGATCCTTTATCTATCCATTTGTTTGGGGAATTAAGTTAAATGGTTGATCCTTTATCTATCCATTTGTTTGGGGAATTAAGTTAAATGGTTGATCCTTAATCTATCCATTTGTTTGGGGAATTAAGTTAAATGGTTGATCCTTAATCTATCCATTTGTTTGGGGAATTAAGTTAAATGGTTGATCCTTAATCTATCCATTTGTTTGGTGAATTAAGTTAAATGGTTGATCCTTTATCTATCCATTTGTTTGGTGAATTAAGTTAAATGGTTGATCCTTTATCTATCCATTTGTTTGGTGAATTAAGTTAAATGGTTGATCCTTAATCTATCCATTTGTTTGGGGAATTAAGTTAAATGGTTGATCCGTAATCTATCCATTTGTTTGGGGAATTAAGTTAAATGGTTGATCCTTTATCTATCCATTTGTTTGGTGAATTAAGTTAAATGGTTGATCCTTTATCTATCCATTTGTTTGGTGAATTAAGTTAAATGGTTGATCCTTAATCTATCCATTTGTTTGGGGAATTAAGTTAAATGGTTGATCCGTAATCTATCCATTTGTTTGGGGAATTAAGTTAAATGGTTGATCCTTTATCTATCCATTTGTTTGGTGAATTAAGTTAAATAGTTGATGCTTTATCTATCCATTTGTTTGGGGAATTAAGTTAAATGGTTGATCCTTTATCTATCCATTTGTTTGGGGAATTAAGTTAAATGGTTGATCCTTTATCTATCCATTTGTTTGGGGAATTAAGTTAAATGGTTGATCCTTTATCTATCCATTTGTTTGGTGAATTAAGTTAAATGGTTGATCCTTTATCTATCCATTTGTTTGGGGAATTAAGTTAAATGGTTGATCCTTTATCTATCCATTTGTTTGGGGAATTAAGTTAAATGGTTGATCCTTAATCTATCCATTTGTTTGGTGAATTAAGTTAAATGGTTGATCCTTTATCTATCCATTTGTTTGGTGAATTAAGTTAAACGGTTGATCCTTTATCTATCCATTTGTTTGGTGAATTAAGTTAAATGGTTGATCCTTTATCTATCCATTTGTTTGGGGAATTAAGTTAAATGGTTGATCCTTAATCTATCCATTTGTTTGGGGAATTAAGTTAAATGGTTGATCCTTTATCTATCCATTTGTTTGGTGAATTAAGTTAAATGGTTGATCCTTTATCTATCCATTTGTTTGGTGAATTAAGTTAAACGGTTGATCCTTTATCTATCCATTTGTTTGGTGAATTAAGTTAAATGGTTGATCCTTTATCTATCCATTTGTTTGGGGAATTAAGTTAAACGGTTGATCCTTTATCTATCCATTTGTTTGGTGAATTAAGTTAAATGGTTGATCCTTTATCTATCCATTTGTTTGGTGAATTAAGTTAAATGGTTGATCCTTTATCTATCCATTTGTTTGGTGAATTAAGTTAAATGGTTGATCCTTTATCTATCCATTTGTTTGGGGAATTAAGTTAAATGGTTGATCCTTTATCTATCCATTTGTTTGGTGAATTAAGTTAAATGGTTGATCCTTAATCTATCCATTTGTTTGGTGAATTAAGTTAAATGGTTGATCCTTTATCTATCCATTTGTTTGGAGAATTAAGTTAAATAGTTGATCCTTAATCTATCCATTTGTTTGGTGAATTAAGTTAAATAGTTGATGCTTTATCTATCCATTTGTTTGGTGAATTAAGTTAAACGGTTGATCCTTTATCTATCCATTTGTTTGGTGAATTAAGTTAAATGGTTGATCCTTTATCTATCCATTTGTTTGGGGAATTAAGTTAAACGGTTGATCCTTTATCTATCCATTTGTTTGGGGAATTAAGTTAAATGGTTGATCCTTTATCTATCCATTTGTTTGGTGAATTAAGTTAAATGGTTGATCCTTTATCTATCCATTTGTTTGGGGAATTAAGTTAAATGGTTGATCCTTTATCTATCCATTTGTTTGGGGAATTAAGTTAAATGGTTGATCCTTTATCTATCCATTTGTTTGGGGAATTAAGTTAAATGGTTGATCCTTAATCTATCCATTTGTTTGGGGAATTAAGTTAAATGGTTGATCCTTAATCTATCCATTTGTTTGGGGAATTAAGTTAAATGGTTGATCCTTAATCTATCCATTTGTTTGGTGAATTAAGTTAAATGGTTGATCCTTTATCTATCCATTTGTTTGGTGAATTAAGTTAAATGGTTGATCCTTTATCTATCCATTTGTTTGGTGAATTAAGTTAAATGGTTGATCCTTTATCTATCCATTTGTTTGGTGAATTAAGTTAAATGGTTGATCCTTTATCTATCCATTTGTTTGGTGAATTAAGTTAAATGGTTGATCCTTTATCTATCCATTTGTTTGGGGAATTAAGTTAAATGGTTGATCCTTTATCTATCCATTTGTTTGGTGAATTAAGTTAAATGGTTGATCCTTTATCTATCCATTTGTTTGGTGAATTAAGTTAAATGGTTGATCCTTTATCTATCCATTTGTTTGGGGAATTAAGTTAAATGGTTGATCCTTTATCTATCCATTTGTTTGGTGAATTAAGTTAAATGGTTGATCCTTTATCTATCCATTTGTTTGGGGAATTAAGTTAAATGGTTGATCCTTTATCTATCCATTTGTTTGGGGAATTAAGTTAAATGGTTGATCCTTTATCTATCCATTTGTTTGGTGAATTAAGTTAAATGGTTGATCCTTTATCTATCCATTTGTTTGGGGAATTAAGTTAAATAGTTGATCCTTAATCTATCCATTTGTTTGGTGAATTAAGTTAAATGGTTGATCCTTAATCTATCCATTTGTTTGGGGAATTAAGTTAAATGGTTGATCCTTAATCTATCCATTTGTTTGGGGAATTAAGTTAAATGGTTGATCCTTTATCTATCCATTTGTTTGGTGAATTAAGTTAAATGGTTGATCCTTAATCTATCCATTTGTTTGGTGAATTAAGTTAAATGGTTGATCCTTTATCTATCCATTTGTTTGGGGAATTAAGTTAAATGGTTGATCCTTAATCTATCCATTTGTTTGGTGAATTAAGTTAAATGGTTGATCCTTAATCTATCCATTTGTTTGGTGAATTAAGTTAAATAGTTGATCCTTTATCTATCCATTTGTTTGGGGAATTAAGTTAAATGGTTGATCCTTTATCTATCCATTTGTTTGGTGAATTAAGTTAAATGGTTGATCCTTTATCTATCCATTTGTTTGGAGAATTAAGTTAAATAGTTGATCCTTAATCTATCCATTTGTTTGGTGAATTAAGTTAAATAGTTGATCCTTTATCTATCCATTTGTTTGGGGAATTAAGTTAAATAGTTGATGCTTTATCTATCCATTTGTTTGGTGAATTAAGTAAACTATTTTGATCGAATTGCAATACTTAAGGAAGTTGATAGCTAAAGAGAATTATCTCAGGGCAGCTATAACTTATCTTAGAATGCAAGGACTCGACTCTTTTCAATTTTAATGTTTGTAAGCCTTAGTCCATATGGACGTAACGTGCTGTTTCAACAAAGTTATTATTACTAGTATTCATATTGAAAATTAATACACGTAATTCAATGCATAAAAGAAATCTCTCAATGGGATGATAAGAGTACATTGCGAAATTCATACTCGTGTGGTCATTCATTTGTACTTGTGATTATCATTAAAACTGACAAACAGAAAACAAGTAGGCTTACGCTATGTATATATCGTCCATTGCACGTCTAAACAAATAAATATAAGATTCTTTGTTAATGGACAAACCTTGATTTTACGATAGCTAGTATAGCATATATATAACACAAAAAACTACAAATGTAAATGCAAGAACTATCTTAAAACCAAATCGGACAAACAATTATAACGTCTTCACATTGTATGAAACAAAACCGCAGGGTACACCTACCAAATCGATTTTCATAAAATTTGGCTTTGAAAGAATATTCAATTTGATATTTATACTGAAAAACGGAACCTTACAAAACTGGCGTTTTAATCAGTTTTCAAAAACTAAGTTTAATTGGTAATCTTAATTTGAAATTGTAAATGTAGGCTATTTTGATTTATCTAATGCTTGTTTAACCATGAAGTATCAAAAAAATACGATGAGATTCTATTCCATCCAAGTCCGTCAAAGTCCGTCAAAGTTTAAGTTTAAAATTTTCTTTGACGGTTGTCACTAAATAATCCATCAAAACCTTTGATCAACAAAAATGTGTTGAAAGAAAACTTCCATTGTCACTGAACTAGCATACATTTTGTTTAGAGGCCAACCGAAGCACGCCTCTGGGTGTGGGAGTTTCTGACTACATTGAAGACACATTGGTGGCCTTCGACTGTTGTCTACTCTTTGGTCAGGTTGTTGTCTCTTTGACCCATTCCCCATTTCCATTCTCAATTACATTTGTGGCAACGGGCTTTTAATCTTTTCAATTTCAACACATATTCTTATGCAAGTGTTTATATATATACCATGTCAATTACCGTAAAGGAATCATATCAATCAATCAGTGCATTTAATCAGTGATTAATCTGATAAAAAATATGTTTAACGTTTATCTAAATACCTATTAAATGTTCTTCATTAAGTGTTCTTACTATTAAGTCTACCCTGTGGTTATCAGATGTACCATAGATGTATAAAGTAGGTATTACATCTATAGATTTACTTATCGGAGAATAGACAAGGTTGATATATCGAGGTCACGTGGAAGGTTTTAAATCGTCGATTTCCTTTCAATCATAGTATGTTTCTTAATTAAATCTGTAATGGGTCGAAATGATTCCCCATATATCCATCATCGAATCTCTCTTATGTTGGTCGCACAGACAATTAGATGTATGTACTCGGTATAATTTTCTGGACTAAGATTTTGGATAATAAAGAAGTTTTGAATACGTCCTACTAACAGTCCTATTTCTCAGACGAAATTTTAGATCTGTTGGTTCCTAAGTTTTTTCCACAATTGTGCGTATTGAGGGTTGTTTGAAGCGTAGATTAAATAAACCCCTATCGCTTTCTAGTTAACACATCTAAGATTGAGCGTACGTTTGAAGATCATACTTTAAACAAGCTAACGTTGTAGATTTATCGATATTTAAACATTAATCTTTTAAAGAGATTTTTTCAAAGGTTTTGTATAAGTATTAAGACAAACTTTCATGTTTGTCCATTTTTATACCACCTGATTTTAAAAGCGGTCGGTTGACAGATATTAGTTATAAATTAAGAAGATTTTGATACAATTGGCAATGAGAGAACACTCCACTAGAGTCCAAAAGAAGTTTAAAATATATAGGTCGCCGTGCGGCATTCAACAATGACAAAAAACGGCATTCCCCTCAGTCGGCTATAAAAGACCCAGAAATGACAAATGTAAAGCAACTGAAACTAAAAAGGTCACGTGGTGTCCGTTTGATCATTTATTTCGTAGCTAACATTATAGTGTAGGTTTTCCTTATTATCAAAGACCGTATTGTGCAGGTTTTTGGTTTTGGTTATTGTTGAAGGCCGTATTATGCAGGTTTTGCTTATGTTGAATGACGTATTATTCAGGTTTTGTTTATTGTTGAAGGCCGTATTGTGCAGGTTTTGCTCATTGTTGACATACATTTACTTAAATTCAAGTTATTTTTAACTCTGGTGCCACCATTGCTTTCTCATTAGTAATTATAAATAGAAACTTTTTTATATTTTGAAAACATGAAAATAAGGAAGTGCATAAACAATCTTCTCGTCAAATTATCATTTACTATGATCCTGTTTAGAGTGGGGTGCTCATTTTCGCCATATCTTTCCATGTTTTCTACAGTTTATGTTCAGGTCTATATGTTTTTGAAGTATACTGATATTTCTATATGAAGATAACTTCAAATGCAAAACAATCCTAAGCTTGAAAACATGTTTGTTTGAAAATAATCATCTGTAAAGTTAGATTAAAAGGTGTTTGAAATTTCCTGAAGTTTTGTCAATGGTGGACATTCTTTAATAATAATTCTTCTTTCAGTGACTTCAAATGAGATTATCTAAAGTTGATTTAAAGGAAATATTTATTTTCTTTGTAGGATTAAACTATATCTTTGTTGCTGTATTTTGATCGAGTAATGAAAAAAGAATTTTATATATAGTAGTTCAACGTACCGTGACATCGGATTGCACTGGTTACGGTATTACATGTATATATATATAGTTTTCACTCTTTGGAGAACATTGGCATGGGTTTAATTGGAAATTTAATTTATCCTGAATATTTTTAAACTATTTGTCACTGGACGCACTAATCAATTACATGTACGTATAAACAAAATTATACAATTCTTTTTGTATTTCAAATCCAACATTATATAAACATATGCAGTATAATTAAATACTAAGGCCTCTCAGGAATAGATTACCGTCGCTAACTGTATATACTTAGCAAAATCTTTAGGAATTTTTGGTCCTCAAGGCTCTTCAACTTCGTACATTATTTGGTCTTTTTACTTTTTTTTTTATTAAAGCGTCACTGATGAGTTTTCTTTTTGTTAACGAAACGCTCGTCTGACGCAAATAAAAATTTGAATCTTAGTATCTTTGATGAGTTTATATGCACTGAAGTGATGAAGACGTTTTAAAAAGTTTGAAATTACGGAACAGTTTTAAACAGTCTAACATATAAAATTACGAGTATCATATACATATATTTACGGACGATTTCTTTGAAGGAATTTTAAAAATTGTAATTTTTTATATAAAGAATATAAAAAAAGTATATATGACATAGATTTCTTTCGACATAATACCCTAAAAATAACGCCAAAAGGCCTGGAATCAATTGCATGAAACGTTTGTACCAATACAACCAGGTGCGCACGCATCTAGAATTTTGAAAAAGGAAGAAGGGCTGACAAGCCAACGTTTGGAGTGATACTGTTGGTTTATCACATATATATGTAGCTCCGGATCCTCAAAAGGGGATCTGGGCTAACAAAATCCGCTCAGTAGAACAAAAACATTCTTCTAAAAGCATTTATTTAAAAAAAGCAACAAAATAAAATTGATAATGGAATGGGGAATGTGCCAAAGAGACAACAACCCGACCATAGAGCAGACAACAGCAGAAGGTCACCAACAGGTCTTCAATGCAACGAGAAATTCCCGCACCCGGAAGCGTCCTTCAGCTGGCCCCTAAACAAATATATACTAGTTCAGTGATAATGAACGCCATACTAAAAACATTTATACATTTCCCTTGGATAAATTGAAGATGGAAATATGGAATGGAGAATGTGTCAAAGGGACAAAAACCCGAACAAATGGACAGAAAACAGGGTCAACAATCGGTCTTCGGCACAGTGAGAAATTCCCGCACTCGGAGGCGGGCTTCAACTGGCCACTAAACAAACTATGTGCTTGATCAGTGGAAATTGACGTATTAACACTAAACTCCAAAGAATATAAAGAACTAGTATTAAAAGTGAAAACGGACGTATCAGTAACACTAAACTCTAAAGAATATTGACATGATTAATGAACTAGAATAAAAAAAAACCCATACACGACTAACAAATTTTTACTCTTGTATTTCATTTAGATGTGTGTCCAGAAAATGTAATTTCTTTTTCACGATGAGACATTTAACAATATATGCACAAAGAAAGTTTATTCATTTGTTTATCTGATAATGATTCAGATCATGAAGTTGATGTTTACATTTCCGAATGTCATAACGAGGTCATAGTACCCGGAAATGAATGCAATCAAATAGTTATTATTTTTCAAAGGCACGTATTATGTCAATCAATCTTATAATTGAAACATAGGTCCGAGACTAATTGTTTGACCCCCTGACACTCTAAAAAGATAAAATGTATAATTGGAATCCATTAAAATCTCATTTACGACAATTTGAATGTTACGACAATCGTAAGTTGTCATAAAAGCTTAAAAGTGACACCTATATTATATGGTGTAATTGAAAGGGGCGTAACTGTATTCTGTAACAAATAAGAAATGTATTTCACGTAAGACATATTCAATTTAAACTGTATACAGAACGGAGTTTGTAAAATACCTGTAAAACAAACTGCAAGGAATTAGCTAGATTAAGATTAACGAGATTTTATTCATAAACTCAGACACATACTTGTGTACAAGAGGACTAGCAGAAACATTCATAGGTAAATATTTTATATTTCTTAATAATTTTTTTTAAAATATCTTTAATTTAATGAATAAATTTAAAAGATGTATCCAACCTTTATTTTTTCTAGAATTCGATCTGTCAAATAAAACACCCCACTGACATTCTCGAAGTATGTGAACTAATATACATTCTAATATGACGTGCTTCTTTAGCTTTGTAAAGAAACCATACTTTATTATCCAATAAAATTAGTTTACACATGCGTATATTGACTACGGCAAAAAAAATAATTTTCGTCAAATTGGTATGCATTTAATGTATTTCCTTAAATTAAAGCACTTTCAAACACTAAAATGATACACATTTTGTTACTAATACTTTTACAATAACAACAATGTGTTACAATTCGTAATTGTCATATTTGACCTAGATACCACAACGTTCATGTTGGCTGTTCTAACTTCAAAACCCCTCCCTCTGAAAAATAGGTTTCATCTCTCCTGTTGTGGCATGTCATTGTATATAATAATTTCATTGAAACATATGTTCTGACGATAAAATATAAAATAAATTATAGGTTATTATTACTGTTGTACTGAAATGACAAAATTGTTTCATATTTCTGATAAAATGGATTGACCCTAGCAGGGAATCGAACCCCATTCTCCTATAAAAAGAAATAGGCGTAATTACCAATATACCACCAAGGTTTCCAATCCATTTTACAAATGCAACAAGATTGTCACCCAGTATTAATTTTAATCATCATGTTATACAGCATTTGAAACCGTCAGATGCACAAAGGACACCAACTTTACAAGGTGTAGCCACCGCAAGTATAAATGGAGATCTGTCAAACTGAAAGGGCCCCTCCTGCCAAGTCTCGAATGTCAGCAAAACTTATCAAGGAATCCTCTATCAGATATGAACATATTTACCAATGCTACAATATTAACCGGCGGAATATTTACGATTAATTTAGTAACTAAAGACCTACCCGATTCTCCTTGTGCGTCCACCGCCATTGACAACTGACTTGAAAATGTGCGTGTCAGAAATTGACCTCATAGGAAAAGACTGTTGTAATATAACTTTTCTGTTATATTGTGACACAAATAGTGTTTTAGTTAATAAATTAATTTGTTAATTTCTGTTTCAATTTTGAATTTTAGAAATAAACAACTTTGCGAAATTAAACTGGTTTGAACTAGTTGGATAAAAATCGACAGGAAGGTTGATGGAAGAGCCTTCACAGATACTGTGCACCTATACACAGCGAACATAGAAATTACTGTAATTGTCCTAATCAGAATCGAAATAATTGATGCCAGCTATACTTTATTGTAGTTTTAACATGGGTAGGCATTATATTCGTGTTATTTTAGCCCTCGCTATCGCTCTGGCAAAAATAATCACGAATATAATGCCTACCCATGTTAAAACTACAATAAAGTATAGCTGGCATCAATTATTTCTTAATTTAATTTACTTGTAATAAAATGCCTTCGTCAAACTATATTTGGTAAATCCAAGCTGCTTTAAGTATAGAAACTATTACCACGCTGTAAATAATTTCAAGATCCTAAATTCGTTTTGTGCAGTTTTTCGCTTAATTAAAACATTTGCATTTGTCACGAAATATGGAAACATAATTGAAAATAAGAGAATCCGTCACTATTTTAATTCATAATCATTGACAATTAAGATAAATAATTCGGGTTCTTGTACACCTTTGGGTGCATATTAAATGTAAAAAATCCAGGACAGTTTAGTCAAGTTATATTAGGAGTTGTGGATCATGACTGAAAATGAATTCAAATGACGAAATCAACTGTAGGTCACCTTCAACAATGAACAAAACCGATAAGAATCACGATATTATTAATCATCAGTTCAGTATATGACATTTAGTTTTGAACGTGTATACCAAGTACATTATTCTAACTTGAACAAATCACCATTTCTTGCAACTGAAAATAATGATTTCGTATAAATTGAGAAACTTAAAGACCTGTTCAAACATCATTGGCGAGGAAGATGAATGTGAAAATTATTAACCTTGCCTAAGAAAGCTCTATTCTTTCTCACGCGTAAGATTTTTATTTGGACAAACTTTCACTAATAATCTGTTCCACTGCTGTACTGAAACAGACGACGTATGTATTGATATCTCGGCTTCAAAGACATAATGCAATACTATATGAGAAATATGCTAAGAGTTCAAAGTTATATTATATGGAGAATTCATTGAACTGACAGATGGATGTTTCTTCTTAATATCAATTAATATAACATTTCAGATTATGATTTCTTTCATAAACTAAACCACGTGCTTTTTATAGTCTTTAATTTTACATTACAATTTACGTACATCCAGCATTTTTCTAGCAACCCGTTGTTGGATTGATGTCCCTTAACTGGTAATTTTAAGAAAATTTTGCAGTTTTTGGTTATTATCTCCAATATTATTATATATAGAGATAAACTGTAAACAGCTATACTGTTCAGCAAGGTAAGATCTACAAATAAGTCAACATGGCCAAAATTGTCAATTGATCCCCTTAAGGAGTTATTGTCCTTTATAGTAAATTCTAAACAATTTTTAGTAAATTTTGTAAATTTTTATAAGTTTTTATAAGTTTTTATAAAATATTTTCCTCTGAAACTACTGGGCCAAAATTCACTATAGATAGATAAATAAAGTAAGATATACAAACACATCACCATCACCAAAACACAATTTTGTTTATTCTTGTCTATAACCATTTGGGTCCCAGTCTAATATGAACATAGACCAAGATAAACGACACTGTCTCTTGAGAGCCTCTAGTTTTTTTAATGGTTTCCGTTCTGCTCAAAAATAGTTTTGCGAAATGTAGTTTCATCGTGGACTATGGTGCTGTTTGCTTTTTTATTCGACGTTTATTTCTGTTATAGCACCCACGGTATCTTCGCATTTTTTTTGTATCGAAAGACAAAACAAATTAAAACAACAAACACATGTGTAAACCCGACGTACAACACATGCATTAGACGTGTTAATTTCTGTTACTGATTTTTATTATTTTGTCTAACCTATTATTGGTCTGATCAAGATTCAAAGGGAAATAATTAAGATCCTCGGTGATTTTCTTATGTCGTTCTCAAAGTTATAATTTGGGTTTATTATAGGGTAAGGGAGCTACCATTTGATTTTTATGGGGGGGGGGGGGGGGGGTGGGGGGGGGGGGGTCTAGGATGAAAATTTTAGTCCTGCCTTTTTTTAGTCGGAATCTCTGTCCTGCGTTTTTATTTTTCACTCTATTCGGTCCTGCCTTTTTTAAGTTTATCCTGACTTTTTTTTACCTAAATTGTCATCCCGACTTTTTTTTCAAATCTCATCCTAGCCCCCCGCCCCACCCCCCCCTATAAAATCAAATGGTAGCTCCCTTAGGTATGCCTGAATTATTCACCACTAGTTTTTACAGATCCATGACGATTAAATGTGTAGTTTTGTTGTAGGGTTACTGTCTCATTGAAGTTAACAATTTCAAATCTAAGACTAATTCTACTTCTTCAAAAATTACCTAATCAAAAAGATCTTGCATGACTGATTTGATCAACACATTATTGTGAAATCTTTGTCGCAGAAAGTGGGCCGATGTACACATTAGTCTATAATTAACTCGAAAGCAAACATTTGAGACAGAATATCATGATTGTTAGACTTTGATTAGAAAAGTAGAAATTTATGTTCCCACATTTGATTTAAAAAGAGTTTATGAAAAGGTTATATGGTGAATAGTGCCGTAATATATCTTCACACACGCAGTGATCTGTTATTGAACGCGATGTACGTTACTAATATTCTCGCTGACGTAGATTTATACAAATAGGAGAAATTTGTTAAATACTTGAGAAAAACGAGGTACACTTAAAATCGTTTACTCAGTACCTATATACAGTTAGTAGCTGTTGAGCGTCAAATTCTACCTATACAGATAGTATACACTGAGCGTCAAAATATCACACTGCTTATAGAGTCTGTAAATATTGAGCGTCAAATAATAATTTATCTCCAGACTGTATACACCGAGCGTCAAAATAAAAACTCTATACACACAGCCTTAACTCTACATATAGACTGTATAAACTGAGCGTAAACAAATTCAAACGCTTCGCGTCAAACTCTTTATGCAGACATTAAACGCTGTGCGTCAAACTCGATATGCAGACATCAAATGTTTTTGCAAATATTAAACACAGTACGTCAAGCCCAAGCAGACATTAAACGCCGTGCGTCAAATTCTCTATGAAAATGTTAAACACTATGCGTCAAACTGTATATGCAAACATTAAAGACGCCAAAGATCCATTGGTGACCGTCGACTGGTGTCTGCTCTTTGGTCAGGATGTTGTCTCTTTGACATTTTCCCCATTTAAATTCTCCATTTGATTAAACGCTATGCGTCAAACTCTATATGCAGACCTTGACCATTAACGTTCTGCGCCAAACTCTGTATGCAGACCTAAAACCATGTACGTGAAACTCTATGCAGACTTTTACCTTTTACGCTCTGCGTCAAACTCTGTGTGCACACCTTAAACGCTGTGCGTCAAACTCTATATGCAGACCTTAAACGCTATGCATCAAACTCTATAATTTTAATGCAGAAATTAAACGCTATGCGTCAAACTCTATTTGCAGGCATTAAACGCTGTGCGTCAAACTCTATATTCAGACGTTAAACGCTGTTCGCCAAATTCTATATGCATTACACTCTATATGCAAACATTAAACAAACGCTATATGTTTTACACTTGTAATTTTTGGGCCCTTTATAGCTTGTTGTTTCGTGTGAGCCAAGGCTCCGTATTGAAGGCCGTATATTGACCTATAATTGTTTACTTAATGAATTGTTATTTGGATGGAGAGTTGTCTCATTGGCACTCATACCATATCTTCCTATACCTATCTATATGCAGACATTTTAAAAACGCTGTGCGCCAAACTCTATATGCAGACACTAAACGCTGTGCGCCAAACTCTATATGCAGACATTAAAAGCTGTGCGCCAAACTCTATATGCAGACAATAATCGCTGTGCGCCACACTCTATATGCAGACACTAAACGCTGTGCGCCAAGCTATATGCAGACATTAAACGCTGTGCACCAAACTCTATATGCAGACATTAAACGCTGTGCGCCAAACTCTATATGCAGACGCCCGCGTTCTATGATAATTAGAACAACAACTATTGGTAATCATATACATCACTGTCAAGCTGCACAATGTGCACTCGAGCATAATCATATTAAATATAAGATTACTAATTAGACAACAACCTAACCAAGTTTTTGATTAAACGCAAGATTTTGATTACACTCAGTTGTAATCACTTTTTTTCCTTCACGATATGTGTTAGTCAGTTGTAAATCCCTTTTCTTTCACGCCATGTTTAAACCAGTTCTAAACCCTTTTTCTTTCGCGCTATGTTTTGACCAGTTGTACACTCTCTATCTTTCACACTATGTTTAAACCAGTTGTAAACAATTTTTTTTAATTCATTAATCGAGTGTCTTAAAGTGATGTAATACGCGAGAAAAAACCCGAAGAGTTGAAGAGCACTCGAGACAAGAATTTAAAGCGCGTTTTTAACATTTGAAATCTATAGCCTGTATATAAGTATATATACATAGACAAAATAATTTCTAAAGATCGATTTATAATGACAAAATACTTGACATTTATAGGACAATACAGCAATAGATATACATTTATACTTCATCTTGAGTTTTTTTTCTTTTTCTGTATGGTGTAACTTTCCTGTCAAGTTTTAGATCATTTCACACGGTGGTTATATGTAAGATAGATTGACTTATTGTCGTTATCAGGTATCTATTCTCCGTTTTGATGTGCTTGAGCTTTTGATTTTGCCATTTGATAACGGAATATCCGATTTGAATATTCCTTATATAACTCTGTATTTTTGTAAATTTACTTTGTAATGTTTTAATTAAAAGTAACTTTTTGTCATGTGCCACGGTCAGTTAAATATATAGATACGTCTTTTAATTATAAACTTTGCATAACATATTTTGTTGATAAATATGTAAAGATATATTTTTAAGACAAACATCATAGAAATTGAACAATTTCAGGTATTTCTTAGTTACATCAATGTCACCACAACAATGACCATGTTATGATGTCTTATGGGGGAGGGGGGGGGGGGGTACGTTTTACCCTTATCCGTCCGTACGTACGTTCCGACCTTTGCTTCTGTTCTCTAACTTTAGTTTGCCTCAACCAAATATTATGAAACTTATATACAATGCTTATTACCACAACACTCAGATCAAGTTAGATTTTTGGTGGCGATACGTACGTTTACCATTCTAGTGTTATGCCTCTTTATGATTGTAAACACTTCGGAATGTTCAGTTTCCGTTCTCTAACTTAAGTTTGCCTCAACCAAATGATATAAAACTTATACACAATGCGTATTAACACAATTTACAGATTACTTGTAAACTTTCGTGTCGTCACTTTTTCTGTTCTAGAGTTATGCCCCTTTACAATGGAAAAATTGACGTTTTGACGAAGAATTGCACTTTGATTTACTTTAAATATGTAAGCGGGGGCATCATCTGTGTCCCATGGACACATAATTCATTTTTTTTTATCATCTAACATATAGGGCAAAATGGCACATCCATTGCCATCCGTTCGTATGTCATTCGTTAAAGTTTACCAAGATCTTTCCCTCTAACACTACAAGACGTGTTGGAATCAAAGCTTGGTCCTTTGAGATCTTGTTAATGATAATTTGTAGCAATTTTCAAACGAAAACTTTAATAAAAAAGAATAAAAATGTACACAGAAAAAAAGAACAACAAACACAGAAATCAGTCATGAATTTTATAGTTTAATGTATAATATTTGCGATGCCCATGATATGGCTGAAGATGCATTTGTTCCAGATAAACAAAACAGACTTTTAGCCTCTGGTTTACTGCAGTTGCATTTAACAGTATTCTTTATTTTGCTGATGTATAAGTAAAACAATCCAAAACTATCCTTTCTTATCGATCCTTCTCCTTCCAAGAAAGAGGTACATGTCATTTTTTAAGAAATCTTCATTTCAAAAAACGGATTAGAAGTCGATAAAAATTTTCATTTTTTCTTTCAGAAACCAAGTCAGGAGAATGAAAAACTATGTGGTCGTTTTGGTGCATGCCTTTACCGTTTATATAGTGGTCTCTGTTGACCCGGAAGTAGTAACAACAAACGGACGAATTCAAGGCTTTGAACAGGCATCATACAGTAACAAAATCGTTTCTACTTTTCTTGGGATTCCCTTTGCTGCGCCACCTGTCGGAGACTTGAGATTCAAACGACCGGAACCGTTACAGAACTGGTCAGATACGAAAGACTGTAAAGTGCTTCCAAATTCATGTCCCCAAATTAAGTTCCATACATTTAACAATACTGCTGGTCAAATTGGTGAGGAAATGTGGAATTATAATACAAATAGTAGCGAAGATTGTCTTTATTTAAATATATGGAAACCAAAAACAACCTCAGGGAACAAATTGACAACTCTTGTATGGATATTTGGTGGTGGGTATATTTATGGCACTTCAACTCTTGACCTTTACGACGGAACTTATTTATCAGCATACGCCGATGTGATTATTGCATCGATAAATTATAGGGTCGGTCCATACGGGTTCTTATATATGGGTAATTCCGAAGCGCCTGGGAATGCAGGACTTTTGGACCAGGCTGTTGCCCTAGAATGGATATATAACAATATAGAGTCTTTTGGGGGCAGCAAAGATTCTATAACTATTTTTGGCGAAAGCGCCGGAGCTGCAAGCGTCTCTTATTTAATGGCGTCAGATTTATCAAAGAACTATTTTCAACGTGCAATTTTACAGAGTGCTTCGTTACTTTCGACATGGGCATATCAAACACCAGACGTTGCAATAAAATACGCTCAACTTTTAGCGGATGAAGTTTCTTGTGGAGGAAAATCTGCTTCAGAAACTGTTCAATGTTTACGACAGACCTCAACAGACGATTTAACTAATAAAGCATGGAATCTTCCCATGACGCATGTGCAATGGCCTTTTGCACCTACGCTCGATAATTATTTTATTCACAAGAGTCCAACAGAGATTATGAAAACTGATTATTTTGCAAATAAAGACATTTTATTTGGTTTCAATAGAGATGAAGGCAGTTTTTTCCTTTTATACTATTTAATAGACAAAATGAATTATCCTACACGTAGAAATATGAGTCGGGGGGATTTTATAGAGGAGATTCCATATATAGTATCACAAGATGGCTTGTCTTTTATTAATGGAGACAAAGACAGATTACTTTTTGATGCAATTTTGTTATATTACAATGCCTGGAGTAATGCAACTACGTCACAATACTACTTTGACGTCTTAGACGATATAGGTAAGTGTCCTTCAGGAAATTAAAGAACATATCACGTGTCAATTATAAATGAGGATGAGGAGGGGGGTTTACTAAATGGGGAATAATTGACTCAACAAATTATAAATAGAGAAAAAATGAGACTAAAAGTAAATAACAGAGAATAATGAGGTGTAGAAATATTGTAAAAAAAAGAAAATTGGGCAATAAGTATAAAGGATAGAGAAACATGGCATAGAAAAAATAAACGGAATACAGAAATGAAGGACCCTTATCCAGACCCTCATAAGTCTTATTGTTATCAATTGTTTGTCGTTATAGTATCAATAACAAGACGAGAGGCTCTTAGTTAAAGAAATAGTCAAGTTTTGTTTTAATATTAGAATATGCCAATTAGTTTAAACACATTTATTCACAGTGGATTGGAAATAAGTTATAATAATACCTTTCGACTTTGCGGGTGCGAGTGCTGCCTTGAATGGGAATTATCCTGCTCTTTGCGTGTGCGAGTGCTGCCTTGAATGGGAATTATCCTGCTCTTTGCGTGTGCGAGTGCTGCCTTGAAGGGGAATTACCCTGCTCTTTGGGGGTGCGAGTGCTGCCTTGAAGGGGAATTATCCTGCTCTTTGGGGGTGCGAGTGCTGCCTTGAAGGGGAATTATCCTGCTCTTTGGGGGTGCGATTGCTGCCTTGAAGGGGAATTATCCTGCTCTTTGGGGGTGCGAGTGCTGCCTTGAAGGGGAACTATCCTGCTCTTTGGGGGTGCGAGTGCTACCTTGAAGGGGAATTATCCTGCTCTTTGCGGGTGCGAGTGCTGCCTTGAAGGTGAATTATCCTGCTCTTTGGGGTGCGAGTTCTGCCTTGAAGGGGAATTATCCTGCTCTTTGCGTGTGCGAGTGCTGCCTTGAAGGGGAATTATCCTGCTCTTTGGGGTGCGAGTGATGCCTTGAAGGGGAATTATCCTGCTCTTTGGGGTGCGAGTGCTGCCTTGAAGGGGAATTATCCTGCTCTTTGGGGGAGCGAGTGCTGCCTTGAAGGGGAATTATCCTGCTCTTTGGGGTGCGAGCGCTGCCTTGAAGGGGAATAATCCTGCTCTTTGGGGGTGCGAGTGCTGCCTTGAAGGGGAATAATCCTGCTCTTTGGGGGTGCGAGTGCTGCCTTGAAGGGGAATTATCCTGCTCTTTGCGTGTGCGAGTGCTGCCTTGAAGGGGAATTACCCTGCTCTTTGGGGGTGCGAGTGCTGCCTTGAAGGGGAATTATTCTGCTCTTTGCGGGGGCGAGTGCTGCCTTGAATGGGAATTATCCTGCTCTTTGGGGGTTCGAGTGCTGCCTTGAAGGGGAATTATCCTGCTCTTTGGGGATGCGAGTGCTGCCTTGAAGGGGAATTATCCTGCTCTTTTGGAGTGTGAGTGCTGCCTTGAAGGGGAATTACCCTGCTCTTTGGGGTGCGAGGGCTGCCTTGAAGGGGAATTATCCTGCTCTTTAGGTTTGCGAGTTCTGCCTTGAAGGGGAATTATCCTGCTCTTTGGGGGTGTGAGTGCTGCCTTGAAGGGGAATTCCCTGCTCTTTGCTGGTGCGAGTGCTGTCTTGAAGGGGAATTACCCTGCACTTTGGGGGTGCGAGTGCTGCCTTGAAGGGGAATTACCCTGCTCTTTGCGGTTGCGAGTGATGCCTTAAAGGGGAATTATCCTGCTCTTTGCGGGTGCGAGTGCTGCCTTGAAGGGGAATTACCCTGCTCTTTGGGGGTGTGAGTGCTGCCTTGAAGGGGAATTATCCTGCTCTTTGGGGATGTGAGTGCTGCCTTGAAGGGGAATTCCCTGCTCTTTGGGGATGCGAGTGCTGCCTTGAAGGGGAATTACCCTGCTCTGTGGGGGTGCGAGTGATGCCTTAAAGGGGAATTATCCTGCTCTTTGCGGGTGCGAGTTCTGCCTTAAAGGGGAATTATCCTGCTCTTTGCGCTGCGAGTACTGCCTTGAAGGGGAATTATTCTGCTCTTTGGGGGTGTGAGTGCTGCCTTGAAGGGGAATTATCCTGCTCTTTGGGGATGTGAGTGCTGCCTTGAAGGGGAATTCCCTGCTCTTTGGGGATGCGAGTGCTGCCTTGAAGGGGAATTACCCTGCTCTGTGGGGGTGCGAGTGATGCCTTAAAGGGGAATTATCCTGCTCTTTGCGGGTGCGAGTGCTGCCTTGAAGGGGAATTACCCTGCTCTTTGCGGTTGTGAGTACTGCCTTGAAGGGGAATCATCCTGCTCTTTGGGGGGGGGGGGGGGTGAGTGCTGCCTTGAAGGGGAATTACCCTGCTCTTTGGGGTGCGAGGGCTGCCTTGAAGGGGAATTATCCTGCTCTTTGGGGGGTGAGTGCTGCCTTGAAGTGGAAATATCCTGCTCTTTGCGGGTGCTGCCTTGAAGGGGAATTATCCTGCTCTTTGGGGGTTCGAGTGCTGCCTTGAAGGGCAATTACCCTGCTCTTTGGGGTGCGAGTGCTGCCTTGAAGGGCAATTACCCTGCTCTTTTCGAAATCTACAAGGGTATGCCAATGATGCACAGGGGCGGATCCAGCCATTTTAAAAAGGGGAGGGATCCTAACCCAGGACAAAGGAGGGGGGGGGGTTTCAACTATATGTCCCCATTCAAATGCATTGATCGGCCTAAAAAAAGGGGGGTTCCAACCCCTGGACCCCCACCCCACCCCTCCCTGGATCCGGCAATGATGCAACTACCCACCAGATTCGAAATGACGATTTAATCAAATAAAGTTCACTGTGAGGCCTTCAATAATGAATCAAATCCATACCGTATGTTCAGCTATAAACAATTCTAAAATGACACAGGATAAATATTTATATTAGGGCCATTTATAGCTGACTATGCGGTATGGTCTTTGCTCATTGTTAAAGGCCGTACGGTGACCTATAGTTGTTAATTTCTGTGTCATTTTGGTCTGTTGTGGAGAGTTGTCTCATTTGAAATCATACCACGTTCATCTTCTTTTTTTAAAAATATAAAACACTTTAACGACACCCTGATTTGTGCCAAAAAAATAAACGAAAATTTAATATGACGGCTAACAAATATAAAAATAAGAAGATTTGGTGTAATTGCCAAAGAGACAAATCTCCACAAGACCATGCACATTGTCTATATTAATTTAGGTATTGAAATTTCTGTTATGTATTAATTTTCGACTTTATAACCCATCGCTATTGAATTAAACTAGTATTTACGACTTCTATAGATGAAGAAATAACATAGAAAATATGGTTCACACTGAATAAACTGCATGCCGCGTTATTGAACAGTGCACACCACATATTTTGAATAGACAAACAGAAATATCACAGTAATTCGTTATGATTTGATTTAAGGATTTATTAATGAAAAATAGTCGATGACGTCACGGTTATTCGTAAAAGACAAAAAAAAACCAAAAAAAAAAACCAACAACATGTTTAGTCAGTCAGAAGATGTGCTACATTCAAAATTAAATTTTATATTCTCAAATAATGTGTCAATACATGTACATTAATTTATTAGTATCAATTTATTTTTAGCGGGAGATTTTAATTTCAAATGTCCAGTAGCAGAAATGGCCGATCTTCTTAGCCGTTACCCTAACAGAAACGGGACACTTTATGGTTACTTCTTCGACCAGTTAACATCAGCACGTGATTGGCCGGAGTGGGCCGGTGTTTTACATGGGGATGAAGTAGAATATGTATTCGGAGTGCCTTTAAAATTAATCAACCGTAAATATAGCAGCAATGAACAGTTTTTGTGTAGAAATATGATGGATTATTGGACAGATTTTGCAAAAACTGGGTAAGAAAGTGATATCTCGACAAATCAGTGAGTAGTAAAATGTTGGGACTGATACTCGACATCATAAGTTGCTATTGCTGAGCCTCGACATCGCAATATAATGTAAGTTGTGAACAAGCCTCGACATCGCAATATAATGTAAGTTGTAAACAAGCCTCGACATCGCAATATAATGTAAGGAGGAAACAACCCTCGACATCGCAATACTAAGTTAAGTTGTAAATGAGACTCGACATCGCAATATGATTTAAGTTGTAAACAAGCCTCGACATCGCAATATATTGTAAATTGTAAACAAGCCTCGACATCGCAATATAAATTAAGTTGTAAATGAGCCTTGACATCGGAATATAATGTAAGTTGTAAATGAGCCTCGACATCGCAATATGAATTAAGTTGTAAAAATTTGAAAACAACACGTTTAATTATTCAATGCGTCCGAAGAGCTTTTCTGGATTTACCTTCATCAGGAACGCTCAAAGCTAAACATTTGAAATCCGAAGATGTATAAGTACAATAAAGTACTGAAACCGTTGAGGAGCTTTATGACAAAAATACCTAAAGTAAGTAGCCAAATTCATCTAAAGTCAACTTTGCCTGAGGGAGTTGAAACCTTAGTTTCTTAATTATTTCAAAATTTATAAACGACCAATTTGAGAAAAGTTTGTTAAATCATGTCAGTACCGAGTACTACTAACATATGCAGATTATTATTGTACGATATATATACTATATCAAATTTGTACTTATAATACAACATTCCAATGTTCATAGTTTACATACTTCCGATCTTTGTGAATATGCATTGTCATGTACGCATACTTACATAAAACAAATATCCCTTTGATCAGCCTATTCTTTGTTTAATTTGACACAACTGAGACGATACCAACTGGTGTCGAGTTCGTGGTGGTGTCGAAAGCACAGAGGTTTCCATAAACATGCTGATCTTTTTGAAGTAAAACTATCATTTGTGTTTTTATAATTACTGTTTTCAGATATATGATCCGTACTTATTTGAAATAAATACTTCTGTAAAAATATTATTATGTAACTCGTCCGTGATAAAAAATCAAAATAAAACAAACTGCGCGTTTATTTTGTAGATACGATACAAAGTACTAAGAAAAAGTAATTATCAAAGATGTAGTGCTTGTTTTCTCTGCATTTCTTATCTTTGCATGTGGACTCTAGACCCGAAGAATGTCTACTGGAATTTGAAAATACAATTGTAATATTGAACAGATATATCATGTTAAGGAGGGGTATTTTCGAAAAACACCACTCGAGAGAATGTTAAATTTCACGAGCCGTAAGGCGAGGGAAATTCATTCTCAAGACTAGTTTAATGTACTAAAACGCATTGATGATCTAGACGTTACAATCGTCCAGTCAGATAGCAGATATCACGGAAAAGAGGGTAAAAAAAAGCATATCCTTTTTGCATATACCCCGGCGGCGTTAAAAAATGATATTCATTTGATAACAGTAAATTGGTAAAAAATACACTGACTATCAACCAATCAAAACCCAGGATTCTTACATAAGGTGTAATTAATCCATAAAATAACATCCATAATCATTGCTCTTCATGTCAGTTTTGATGCAACATCGAAAAATTGCCGAATTTCACTCTTATAATAAAATTTAGAAATAATTTCAACCCACCAAATATTGAATAATCTCTATAAAAAAGAGCTGCTCCCTTTATGGATTAAATGCATTTATACCCTTGCTTGAACATTCATTGATATATTGAATTTTCTTTACGTTATACACACTTTTTAACTTGATATAAGTTACACACACATTCAATCCATGCACATCAATTAATATAAGGATGATTATAGTCATCTTGATCTGTATCTATAGTTTAAAACAAGACAGTTATTAGTATTTCAATATTCAGCCCCATTCTACTTTTTAGTGAAACGTCAGTCGCTACCCTGATATACCCTATCTTTTTCGGGTAATTAATACGGATAGCGTTGACATCTTTTGCCAAACAGATTTATCATTTCCACATAATTCAATTCATTGTATGCTGGTGCATATTCTAAACTCCTTTCTAATATAAAATATCACAAACATTTTTAACCCCGCCGCATTTTTACGCATGTCCCAAATCAGGGGCCTTTAGCCTTTGTTATTCTTGTATTATTTTTAATTTTAGTTTCTTGTGTACAATTTGGAGTTTAGTATGGCGTTCATTATCACTGAACTAGAATACATATTTGTTTATCGTCCAGCTGAAGGACGCCTCCGGGTGCGGGAGTTTCTCGCTGCATTGAAGACCTGTTGGTGACTTTCTGCTGTTGTCTGTTCTATGGTCGGGTTGTTGTCGCTTTGACACATTACCCATTTCCATTCTCAATTTTAGTTATATTCGTTTCCCCTGTCATTATACAATGTATCTACTGAAAATGTAATATTTTAACTTGTATATTTGTAGTCATCCGGAAGTTCAAAAATGGAAGCAGTTTACTTCAGATAACCACCAGTACGCTTTATTGCAAGGTGGGAGAGAAATTGCTATGGAAACAATAGACCTAACTAGAACGTGTCTGTTCTGGTCACAGTATATACCACGGTTAAAAAATACATGTAAGTATTATAATAGGTTGTTTTTATCCAGAAATCAGCGTCCTTCATATGCATGAAATATTTGCCACTGAACCCACTCGACATTCAGCAAGCAAGCAACAATCATAACCTGTACGAGAGCGGATTATAACCAGATTTTCCTTAACAAATACAATGATATTTTCTATTTATACTGAAAAACGATGGTTCTGATGAAAGCAAATTTATTGCATTAAAACGAAAATAAATTTCCATTTTTGAAACAGAAGTTTTCCTTTACTATTGTTACAACGCCAACTGCTGAAACTAAAATCAGGATGATTATTGTCACAAAACGAGGTACTGTTTATAAGTTATTATTCCTTGTGATCTTCATTACCAATGCTTTATTCAAACTGTTGTACAATGCGCATAGGCGGATTCAAAGGGAAAATGGGGGGGGGGGGTTTCGTGGGGAAAATTTGGTTGATTATATAGGGAATCATGACTTATGAAAAGTTCTGAATCCGTCACTGACGAATAACGGGTTAAGTCTTACGTCTTAAGACAAAATTATTAGCATTCATATAAGGGCGTTTAATTACTTTAAAATGTAATCACGAGATCAAATAGAGTTTAATAGGGAATAACAAATACCATGGGGCAAAATCTCAATTAACCCAAATGACATATTTGGAACTGCAGTGCATGTACGTTAATGTGCTAACGTTGTTGCAATGTTAATATAAAAAAGAAGATGTGGTAATAATAAAAAGTTCAAATTTGGGTTTGTCTCATTTCACAGGTGTACCTTTCTGGAATCTGCTTTTAATGAGCTGGAAGGTAAAACAATCAGTGTTATTCTTAATTTCAAAATTTCTGCTTAATTTTAGCTTCTTAAACAGCTGTCCTATGCTGATAATACCTCAAAAGGAAATAAATGTATATGTTAATCCTTTCATAATTTTTTTATGCCATCCATGGTTTGGCGTAACTATGCCGTTACAGTTGGATGTTATCATGCCATTATGGTTGGACCTGATTATGTCGTAGTGGTTGAATGTGATTATGCCGTCATTGTTTGACGTGATTATGCCGTCATTGTTGGACGTGATTTTGCCGACATGGTTGGATGTGATTATGCCATTATGGTCTGACGTGATTATGCCGTCATATATTTGCGTGATTATGCCGTTATGGTTGGACGTGATTATGTCGTCATGGTTTGACGTTATTATGCCGTCAGGTTTGGACGTGATTATGCCATTATGGTCTGACGTGATTATGCAATCGTGGTTTGACATGATTACGACATCATGGTTGGATTTGATTATGCCGTCTTGATTGGACGTGATTATGCCGTCATGGTTGGACATGATTGGATGTGATTATGCCGTCATGGTTGGACGTGATTATGCCGTCATGGAATGACGTTATTTTGCCGACATGCATTGGCGTGATAATGTTGTAATGGTTTGACGTTTGTATGCCATCTTGGTTGGACGTGATTATGCCGTCATGGTTGGACGTGATTATGTCATCATGGTTTGACATGATTATGCCATCATGGTTTGTTATGATTATGCCATCATGATTTATCGTAATTATGCCATCATGGTTTGACGTTATTATGTCTTCATGGTTGAACGTGTATCACACATGTGTAACCATGCCGACGTGCAGCGCATTTGAATGAGCTTTGTTCAGTTGTTTAATTGTTTTGGAGACAAATAATTTGGAAAGACAAACATATAAATATATGAGAGCCCAAAACGAAACAACATTAAGCGTTCGATATTATCATGTTTGAACTATTTATACACCAAGCGTTCGATATTACCCTTTTTGAAACAACTAGACACTACTAAGCGTTCAATATTATCCGGTTTGAACCAACTCTGCACTACTTAGCGTTCGATATTATCATGTTTGAACCAACTCTGCACTACTTAGCGTTCGATATTATCCTGTTTGAACCATCTATCTACACTAAGCGTTCGATATTACCCTGTTTGAACCAATTCTACACTACTAAGCGTTTGATATTATCCGGTTTGAACCAACTCTGCACTACTTAGCGTTCGCTATCAACTCTACACTATTTATCGTCGATATTATCATGTTTGAACCATCTATCTACACTAAGCGTTCGATATTACCCTGTTTGAACCAATTCTACACTCAGCGTTCGATATTATCCTGTATGAACCAACTCTACACTAAGCGTTCGATATTATCCTGTTTGAACCTACTCTACACTAAGCGTTCGATAATATCCTGTATGAACCAATTCTACACTAAGCGTTCGATATTATCTTGTTTGAACCATTTCTACACTACTTAGTGTTCGATATTATCTTGTTTGAACCATCTCTACACTACCAAGTGTTCGATATTAATATCTTGTTTGAATCATCTCTCTACACTTCCAAACGTTCGATATTATCCTGTTTGAACCTACTCTACACTAAGCGTTCGATATTATCCTGTATGAACCAACTCTACACTAAGCGTTCGATATTACCCTGTTTGAACCAATTCTACACTCAGCGTTCGATATTATCCTGTATGAACCAACTCTACACTAAGCGTTCGATATTATCCTGTATGAACCAACTCTACACTAAGCGTTCGATATTATCCTGTTTGAACCAACTCTACACTCAGCGTTCGATATTATCCTGTATGAACCAACTCTACACTAAGCGTTCGATATTATCCTGTTTGAACCTACTCTACACTCAGCGTTCGATATTATCCTGTATGAACCAACTCTACACTAAGCGTTCGATATTATCCTGTATGAACCAACTCTACACTAAGCGTTCGATATTATCCTGTTTGAACCTACTTTACACTCAGCGTTCGATATTATCCTGTATGAACCAACTCTACACTAAGCGTTCGATATTATCCTGTATGAACCAACTCTACACTAAGCGTTCGATATTATCCTGTTTGAACCAACTCTACACTAAGCGTTCGATATTATCTTGTTTGAACCATCTCTACACTACTAAGTGTTCGATATTATCTTGTTTGAACCATCTCTACACTACCAAGTGTTCGATATTAATATCTTGTTTGAATCATCTCTCTACACTTCCAAACGTTCGATATTATCCTGTTTGAACCATATCTACACTAAGCGTTCGATATTATCCTGTATGAACCAATTCTACACTAAATGTTCGATATTTTCTTGTTTGAACCATCACTACACTACTAAGTGTTCGATATTATCTTGTTTGAATCATCCCTACACTACTAAGTGTTCGATATTATCTTGTTTGAACCATCACTACACTACTAAGCGTTCGATATTATGTGTTTGAACCATCACTACACTACTAAGTGTTCGACATTATCTTGTTTGAACCATCTCTACACTACCAAGTGTTCGATATTAATATCTTGTTTGAACCATCTCTCTACACCACCAAACATTCGATATTATCCTGTTTGAACCATCACTACACTACTAAGTGTTCGACATTATCTTGTTTGAACCATCTCTACACTAAGTGTCATAAGCACCTTTTATACAAGACACAAGTTAAGAAAATGTATTAATTTTAATTAGATATTTATATAGATGAAAAGATATATATAAATACAATATACGCTTAGCAGGTTCATAAAAATGTTCTCTTTTCATTATATATATTTATTAAATATGAATTTATACTTTTAAGAAATGCACATTTATACCCCGAGAGGTTGAAGGCAGACAGTATGTAACGATATACACAATGCAAATATTATAAAATAGTAAACATCATATACCAATAGTAAAAATTAAATAATTATGCAGGTGTTGTGTTCACTATAAAATTAACATCTGTGATTATTTCAAATACTAAATGGACTAACATTCAAATGCTATGACCATGTGACTATAAGCTTGCAATGCAATCACATGCCTTTATAATTAAGATTTCAATTGCATGGCTTTATTTTAACTTAAGTTGATCAAATAGTAGGTTTACAATTTTTTGTGATATATCAAAATTCAAGAAATAGGAAGTTATACCCGGGTCATATACAGCACTCATGCAATGTAAAATGATCATTTGTTTTGTGTAAGATTCAGCGTCAAATTCAATCCTGTTAGAAGAATATCAAGGATAGTATTACCATTAAATATAAAATACATGTATGTTGATGAGGTTACTATTTTTTTTCTCTTTTTCAGCCACAACATTGAATACCTGTGTGAACAATGGAAGCAGTCTGCACGTATCTATGCACATGCTAGCAGTAACCTTGACCTTTATGTGGATATATTCCCGTTTATGGCAGTGATGAACCTTTAAAAATAGCTACCTCAAAACTAATGAAAATAATTCCATCGAAGTGCATTCCTCATTAAACATCAATTAAAAGTGCCTAACAATGCAAATCTGTATGTAAAATAGCAGCGTGTAATATGAAGCGTACAAAATGTGTCACGTGATATATCACTTGTGGTACGTGTAAAAAGATTCCCCCAGTTACATATAGCAACGAGAACAACAACGAATATCAACAAATTCGTTTTAAACATAGCTTTCCTGTAGCATCTATAGTTCCATTTGTTAAAAACTTTTGATCATTGATCCTAGGAACAGTACATCTATATAATTAATATGTTCTTGATTGATCCAAATGTTATTTCATGAACTAAAATAAGAATTTATCTGAACCATGATATTTTAAAAACCAACATGTCGTCACTCACATACAGCCATCTCTAGTCATTAGTATACTCTTAAGTTATTCTACAACTCAACTCTCCGTCAAATGACTTTTTTGTTGTGGTTCTAATCATATCAAAACATATATTTTCGGTCCGTTTATTTTTGAAGTTTGTTTGAATTTATTTTGGTTTTTAGTATACCGTTTGAATGCTACTTCAGACAAACACTAATTTCATGGAGTCTTATATGATTATTTTTTAAATTCTCATTTGTGTTCTTTTTGTGTTCCTGTGTTTTAGCACATGATCAGTACAATAAATAAATGGGCATAAAAATAAAGGGAAGTAACTTTCAGTGGTATGATTTCATTCATTTTTGCATATAATTCTAAAAGTTAAAAAGGGAAGTAACTCCTAACTAATGCACTTTGCACATAATAGCTAACTTCAGTCTGTTTCTAATTGATAAAATTGTTAATATTGCATTGCATTTTTTGTAGACTTTAGTCTTTATGTTTTTATTTCATCTAGATAAATTGTGTATTTATTTGATTTAGATCTTTATAAAGTTACATTTAAAGAAATGTAAATTATTAATATCTAATCATTTTATTTTGTTTATATCTTTATATGTTCGTTCTGTTTGTACCTAAATATGTTCGTTCTGTTTGCACCTTAATATGTTCGTTCTGTTTGTACCTTAGTTTTATAATTGTATTCTTGGATACTTGAATATTGAAACAGTGTCAATTGGTCCGACTTGACATTCAATTGGTCCGACTTGACATTCAATTGCTGTTGTGATATAGTCAATTACTGCAGTGTTTTTGTCTGGAAAATACAGCGATCAATTATCTAATCAAAATGCGCCACAATACGAATAAATCATTGACCTACTGACTTGGTCTACTAATGAAAAGGTGACGTTCTATTGACCTACTGTCCTGGTCATATATAACGGAAAGCTGATGTTCCAAGCATTACTACAGTGAAGGAACAATACATGTTAAAAAGAAGATGTGGTATGATTGCAAATGAGACAACTATCCACAAAAGACCAAAATGACACAGACATTAACAACTATAGGCCTTCAACAATGAGCAAAGCCCATACAGCATAGTCAGCTATAAAAGGCCCTGATAAGACAATGTAAAACAATTAAAACGAGAAAACTAACGGCCTTATTTATGTAAAAAAATGAATGTATTCCTTATAATATTAAAATCCGGAAATGTGGTTTAATTATCAATGATACAACTATTCACCAAATGACGATGATTTATAAGCAGTTAAGAGATCACAGCTAGGTTTCCTTCAAATATTCCTGTTCGAGATAGATGCTGTGATTCCTGGTGCTCTGCAATCTATGTTTATTTATTAACATTTTTACTCAAAACGGTAATACACGAGGTAGTGTTTTATAGTGTTTTATAGATTGATTAAATTTCAATTAAAAAAATAAAAAAAAACCTTGAGGAAATCACAAAATAGGTTGAACATAAAAGACAAAAAAAATAATTTATGTTTGTGAACTTGTACTACGAAAATTATTTAAGGTCTATAATTGCTTATTTTCATCGCCAAATACATTTCATTTGTTTGCTTTTAGGAGTTGTTTTATCATTTCAAATTGACTATTTACCAGTTTATTTATCATCTAGATTTCAAACGGGAATGAAACCAAAATAGGACATTCTGTCAGGAAAACAGGAAACATTTGACATGATAGTTTTTTCAACCTTTAACCATATGATACTTTGTACATGTATATACTCATTAATTTGTACCTTTATATAAGTTATATTAAGTATGGTCGTTCTACATAATGCCAATAATTAATCTACATCCCGAATAAAACTTGATTTATTGATGTTTATGTTTTGTTTATTTATACAAGTATTCGAACATGATCTATAAATATAAGAAGATGTGGTATGATTGCCAATAAGACAACTCTCCACAATAGACCAATTGAAACAGAAAAAAAAACCAACTATAGGTCACCGTATCTTAAAAATGAGCCAAGCCCAAACTGCTATAAAAAGGCCATGAAATGAAAACAAAAAACCAAGTGAAAGGGTGAGCTACTGCTTACTGGTGTATCATGCTAAAATATTTCAGTAAACAGTAGTTGAGTGATGAATCTGAAAACGCATCACACGGTATACATGATTTAAACAATTCCTGAAACCAACTGGTTAAGGCAGGCGCATGTAGAATGTGACATGTATGTACATGTATCATATATGCACATGGCTTGATTTCCATATGTAAGAAAGCGTCGAAATACCCGTCTTTACGTAGAGAAGTATTTAATGTTCAACTGACGAGAGGCGAAGTAAGAAAGTGTCGAAATACACGTCTTTACGTAGAGAAGTATTTTGTGTTCAACTGACGAGGGGCGAAGTAAGAAAGTGTCGAAATACACGTCTTCACGTACAGAAGTATTTAATGTTCAACTGACGAGGGGCGAAGTAAGAAAGGGTCGAAATACACGTCTTTACGTAGAGAAGTATTTAATGTTCACTGACGAGAGGCGAAGTAAGAAAGCGTCGAAATACACGTCTTTACGTAGAGAAGTATTTAATGTTCAACTGACGAGGGGCGAAGTAAGAAAGTGTCGAAATACACGTCTTTACGTAGAGAAGTATTTTGTGTTCAACTGACGAGGGGCGAAGTAAGAAAGTATCGAAATACACGTCTTTACGTAGAGAAGTATTTAATGTTCAACTGACGAGGGGCGAAGTAAGAAAGTCTCGAAATACACGTCTTTACGTAGAAAAGTATTTTGTGTTCAACTTACAAAGGGGCGAAGTAAGAAAGTGTCGAAATACACGTATTAACGTAGAGAAGTATTTTGTGTTCAACTGACGAGGGGCGAAGTAAGAAAGCGTCGAAATACACGTCTTTATGTAGAGAAGTATGCAATGTTCAACTGACGAGGGGCGAAGTAAAAAAGGGTCGAAATACACGTCTTAACGTAGAGAAGTATTTAATGTTCAACTGACGAGGGGCGAAATAAGAAAGTCTCGAAATACACGTCTTTACGTAGAGAAGTATTTAATGTTCAACTGACGAGGGGCGAAGTAAGAAAGTGTCGAAATACCCGTCTTTACGTAGAGAAGTATTTAATGTTCAACCGACGAGGGGCGAAGTAAAAAAGTGTCGAAATATACGTCTTCACGTACAGAAGTATTTAATGTTCAACTGACGAGGGGCGAAGTAAGAAAGCGTCGAAATACACGTCTTTACGTAGAGAAGTATTTAATGTTCACTGACGAGGGGCGAAGTAAGAAAGTGTCGAAATACACGTCTTTACGTAGAGAAGAATTTTGTGTTCAATTGACGAGGGGCGAAGTAAGAAAGCGTCGAAATACACGTCTTTACGTAGAGAAGTTTTTAATGTTCAACTGACGAGGGGCGAAGTAAGAAAGCGTCGAAATACACGTCTTTACGTAGAGAAGTATTTTGTGTTCAACTGACGAGGGGCGAAGTAAGAAAGTGTCGGAACTACACGTCTTTACGTAGAGAAGTATTTAATGTTCAACTGACGAGGGGCGAAGTAAGAAAGCGTCGAAATACACGTCTTTACGTAGAGAAGTATTTTGTGTTCAACTGACGAGGGGCGAAGTAAGAAAGTGTCGAAATACACGTCTTTACGTAGAGAAGTATTTAATGTTCAACTGACGAGGGGCGAAGTAAGAAAGCGTCGAAATACACGTCTTTACGTACAGAAGTATTTAATGTTCAACTGACGAGGGGCGAAGTAAGAAAGCGTCGAAATACACGTCTTTACGTAGAGAAGTATTTAATGTTCAACTGACAAGGGGCGAAGTAAGAAAGGGTCGAAATACACGTCTTTACGTAGAGAAGTATTTTGTGTTCAATTGACGAGGGGCGAAGTAAGAAAGTGTCGAAATACACGTCTTTACGTAGAGAAGTATTTTGTGTTCAATTGACGAGGGGCTAATTAGTGTTTTAAAATAGAGACAGATGAGCAAAACATATAAAAAGGAGAAAAAGGACCAAAAATATTAAAGGACCCCTGTCAAGGCTCGCTGATGCAGTTACCAACGTCAATCTTTCTTCTACAATGTACTTCAGTTTACTGCATGGGGGAAAGTGTATAAGACACTGTTGTCTGTCTAACATATACGTCTGTGTCTCGATAACTGGAGTACATTTTATGTACACCCATTACAAGTTCATTAAACACAGCTATGTTTTTATTTCGATAATTTTCATTTTTTTTCTAGAGTTACCGGACTTTAACCGTAAAGATAAGAACATAATTCTTAAAAACTACGGATGGACGACGGAAGCCAAGTGATGGCAAAAACTCACATGGCCTTTTTAACCCACATGAGCTAAGGAGCAAAATTCAAAAAATTGTCCTTCAATTAAAACCTCTTTCATCACTAGACTCACATAAAACATAGATACTACAGACTTACTCCCGCTCCTGGCTGGGCAAGTTATAAAACCTATATCATCACTAGACTCACATAAAACATAGATACTACAGACGTACTCCCGCTCCTGGCTGGGCAAGTTATAAAACCAATATCATCACTAGACTCACATAAAACATAGATACTACAGACGTACTCCCGCTCCTGGCTGGGCAAGTTATAAAACCTATATCATCACTAGACTCACATAAAACATAGATACTACAGACGTACTCCCGCTCCTGGCTGGGCAAGTTATAAAACCTATATCATCACTAGACTCACATAAAACATAGCTACTACAGACGTACTCCCGCTCCTGGCTGGGCAAGTTATAAAACCTATATCATCACTAGACTCACATAAAACATAGCTACTACAGACGTACTCCCCCTCCTGGCTGGGCAAGTTATAAAACCTATATCATCACTAGACTCGCATAAAACATAGATACTACAGACGTACTCCCGCTCCTGGCTGGGCAAGTTATAAAACCTATATCATCACTAGACTCACATAAAACATAGCTACTACAGACGTACTCCCGCTCCTGACTGGGCAAGTTATAAAACCTATATCATCACTAGACTCACATAAAACATAGATACTACAGACGTACTCCCGCTCCTGACTGGGCAAGTTATAAAACCTATATCATCACTAGACTCACATAAAACATAGATACTACAGACGTACTCCCGCTCCTGGCTGGGCAAGTTATAAAACCTATATCATCACTAGACTCACATAAAACATAGATACTACAGACGTACTCCCGCTCCTGGCTGGGCAAGTTATAAAACCTATATCATCACTAGACTCACATAAAACATAGATACTACAGACGTACTCCCGCTCCTGGCTGGGCAAGTTATAAAACCTATATCATCACTAGACACACATAAAACATAGCTACTACAGACGTACTCCCGCTCCTGACTGGGCAAGTTATAAAACCTATATCATTACTAGACTCACATAAAACATAGATACTACAGACGTACTCCCGCTCCTGGCTGGGCAAGTTATAAAACCTATATCATCACTAGACTCACATAAAACATAGATACTACAGACGTACTCCCGCTCCTGACTGGGCAAGTTATAAAACCTATATCATCACTAGACTCACATAAAACATAGCTACTACAGACGTACTCCCACTCCTGGCTGGGCAAGTTATAAAACCTATATCATCACTAGACTCACATAAAACATAGATACTACAGACGTACTCCCGCTCCTGACTGGGCAAGTTATAAAACCTATATCATCACTAGACTCACATAAAACCTAGCTACTACAGACGTACTCCCGCTCCTGACTGGGCAAGTTATAAAACCTATATCATCACTAGACTCACATAAAACATAGCTACTACAGACGTACTCCCGCTCCTGACTGGGCAAGTTATAAAACCTATATCATCACTAGACTCACATAAAACATAGATACTACAGACGTACTCCCGCTCCTGACTGGGCAAGTTATAAAACCTATATCATCACTAGACTCACATAAAACATAGATACTACAGACGTACTCCCGCTCCTGGCTGGGCAAGTTATAAAACCTATATCATCACTAGACTCACATAAAACATAGCTACTACAGATGTACTCCCCCTCCTGGCTGGGCAAGTTATAAAACCTATATCATCACTAGACTCACATAAAACATAGCTACTACAGACGTACTCCCGCTCCTGACTGGGCAAGTTATAAAACCTATATCATCACTAGACTCACATAAAACATAGATACTACAGACGTACTCCCGCTCCTGACTGGGCAAGTTATAAAACCTATATCATCACTAGACTCACATAAAACATAGCTACTACAGACGTACTCCCGCTCCTGGCTGGGCAAGTTATAAAACCTATATCATCACTAGACTCACATAAAACATAGCTACTACAGACGTACTCCCGCTCCTGGCTGGGCAAGTTATAAAACCTATATCATCACTAGACTCACATAAAACATAGATACTACAGACGTACTCCCGCTCCTGGCTGGGCAAGTTATAAAACCCGAGTGATGATTTATAATCAACACCGCTCCTGGCTGGGCAAGTTATAAAACCCGAGTGATGATTTATAATCAACACCGCTCCTGGCTGGGCAAGTTATAAAACCCGAGTGATGATTTATAATCAACAGTTTACTGATGTTGAAATAGAAAATCATTAATAAAAGAACATACAATAACCGAATAAAAAAGACCTATACCAGATATAAACAAGCGTCTCTACATGAATCGATTAAAATACTTGAGCATAACTAATATAAAAATTGCTTACTCCAACAACCCATTTGTTTTTCAAACTGCAGACCAATAAATAAGAGCAGAGAAAAATTAGACGAACATTTCCTTTGTACTATGACTTAGACTGTTATAAAATTTCAAACTATTTGCAAACAAGTGGATAGACCTCATTGTTATAGAGATGTATATTCCTTTTCAAAAAAACTTTGGCGACATATTTCTTTTGAATGGACAAGCGGACGGACGGATGGGGTCGCGTGGTTAATAAATCTCCTTTCCCATATGGCGATGCAGGTATTAACAAAGGAAATCACTGTAGAAAAGACGTTGCCGGGTGCATCGATAGGGTAAGCATCTTCTGCTCTGCATGCATATCCATATCCCACAACACTAAGTGAAAATGTCCCAATCTGAACCAGTTATAACCGAAAAATGTGATTCTGGTATGTTAAGAGCTAATATCGAGAAAAACGTGTCGCAAAGTACTGGGTTGAGTTCAATATTGTAGCCGCTGCTATCAATATATATGTAACAACTAGTCTATAGCTATACGTTCAATAGTCAAAATCTACGTAGCACTACGCAGCTGCTACGATATTGAACTCAACCCTGGTGACAATTAAATATGACGTGATGAAATATTGCATGCAAAACAAAAGATGATACCGGTGTCAAACCATCCATTTCAACACTGTATATTAGTATAATTGTAAAGGTAAACATAAAAGTATTGGTTCAAGATTTGCGTCTAATAGATTTTATTTTTATTCTGGAAGACTGCTTTATTATGTAGTTGCCTCTAAGACTCTTCCCGTAACTCCAAGACCAGAATTTGTGCTTCGTGCAAATCTGATAAGTTATGTTTTTCCCCGGAGTATAAAAGTTTTCACAATTATTCTGCAAAGTACATTTGAATGTTTATGTAATTCAGTGCATGGTTGCCGTTGAATGGCATATTTGTTTTGATGTTATTCTTCTCGTTAGCATTAGGCCACGTTTTGTCTTGTTGGGGATGTTAGTCTTCTCGTTAGCATTAGACCACGTTTTGTCTTGTTGAGGTCTTGTTATCAGGTCACGACTATACGCTATACGTTTCGCATATTGTTGTACGGTAACTTAATTAAATACACTTCGAATGATTTTTATATTAGTGGCTATAAATGTTGCAAAACAGAAAAGAAAAAATACACATAAAAAGTAATAAATGTTTATTAACTATATTATAACAAAATAGCTTTAACAAGATCATATGCTTTTTGTTGCTTCGTTGGCTGGCGTTGCGTAGAGACATATTTAATGGTTTGCATATAACAAAACACATTTTTTACAATGCACTATCACAAAATGTACATAAAACTATATAAAACTTTTAAATGCATTTAACGGCGTGTGAAGTTTGAAAACACACAATTTTCATACCCTAATCACTAAAAGACTATGTAACTCTCATGATACTTAGTAGTGAAACTGTACAAATATAATATACATAATAAACAAGTTTGTGTCCTCAACTCCCCATAAAACTTAGTACTTATATATATATATATATGCATACAAAAATTGGTTATACGTTACAGTATTTGATCAGGTTTTAAAGTGGCTACATAATATCTTTTACATTTTTGTTCTCATAGTTTTCACTTAACAAATTGCACAAAAAAGGGGGATGTTAAATTCTATCAATCTCTGTTTCTCAATTTGAGGAGTCTTTCAATTCGATCTGTCATCTCAGCCATTTTCAGCTCCTCAAATCGTTTTTCTACAAGTAAAAAAAAAACACATTGATAAAGTCATCCATATTAAGGTGGTACCTAGCACTACAGGGAGATAACTCTGTAAAATCAGCTAAACGTTTTAATAACGTTGTGTTGTTAAAGGGATATTAAGCTTCTCAATGATCAAAATAAGTGTTTGTCAAATTGCTATATAACCAGTGTAATTTTTCTGATAAAACGGTTGGTTCAAATTTTTTTTTATATTTTTGTCAAGGGGTCAAAGTAAATACTTTGTCAAAATTTTAAGAAAATTAAACGAGCCAAATTAATTTTAGTTAAAGTGTTGGGTACCACCTTAAACCAATTGGTGGTCTTCGGCTGCTTTCTGTTCTTTGTTTGGGTTTTTGTCTCGATTTGACACATTTCTCAATTGTTTATAAAGTATTATCCTTGGTAGCACCTTCTTTACACCCGAATCTTGCATATTTGTAATCGGTAATCTTTTCATCTTTTCCGTATGAACCCGGCTTTTAATTATACTAAAAAAATGTAGACAAAAAAGCTGGTCCAGATTTTTTTAAAGTGTGAATTTGCAAAGTGACAAAACAGTTAGACATCTCAATAGTTCACTTAGTTAAAAACAAAATTCCTACTTCGAATGTTATTTGTTTAGCTAGATTTCACCATCATGCTTGTGAAAACACAAAACAACACATATAACATAACACATTCCTGTACATACATGTATATTATGCCTTTAGCAACTTATTCTTACCCTTTTCTTGCAAATCTGTCAGTATTTCCTCGACAGTGAACCCAGTTTTTAAAGCAAAGTCCATATCCTGAAGCAATCTGTCTTCAATCTGGGCTAAAACTATAACACAAAGATTTCATTTTTTTTATTTATAGAAAATACAATTTATACTTAAAATTCCAATTAAAAAGTTTTTAGGATTATAACCGCATAACTCTAGAACATGTCTGATTTTTGTTATAAAGAATTCTCTTTCCATAGCTAAATTTCACTCCCGATTAAACGTATATTTTTTTCTAGTACATTTAAAGCAAACTAGAAGATTTAGCTAATTTTGGTCCAATTAGATTAAGACTTCGTTCAAATACACTATAAACCCAACCCTTAGATGTCTTTTTGTCGGGTTGCTGTCTAATTGACTTATATGTCCCCTACAGTTAATAAGATAACATGCTCTGCATGAAATACACTGAAATATCAAGAAGACGACCCCAAAATGAACTGGTTATGGATCAGAAATATTCATAATATCGCTTAATCAACATGGAAGTAGAGTAATAGGATACTTTATTAGTACATGTACATGTACGAATAAAGCAAAAAATTATTTGTATATCTGTACAATACTTGGCTAATTGCAGGATAAATCCACGTAATTTGGACATCGACTCTGGTGGACATTTATGTTTCATTTGCAATCATACAACATTTCCTCATTATATATTACGCGTGTACGAGAAATACACACCTTCTTGTCTATACAATGAAAATTTTCCTTCCTTTGGCTGCACTTCTTTGTTTTGAGATAAATCTTCTACAACATGTCAATATACTGTTTATATCAGATTAAACACACAATAAAGCAAACAAACAAAACAGAGAAACAACTTAATGGAGTACAGTAATAAATAGCAATTGATCTTCAAAACGAGCACAAAGGTGTCCAAACATAAACATTTTTTCTTCATTTTTTATAATTGGTGTGTCAACAACACTTTTAAGCACCATTCTTTGGGCTATTTCGTGAAGGCAAGTTTTTATTGGTGGAGGAAGCCGGAATGCCTGGAGAAAAACCAGCAAGCTTCGATAGGAAAACTGACAATCCTAGTCAATCCAGATCGGAGTCGAGAGCACCCGAATGAACGGAATTCCCTAGTCAATCCAGATCGGAGTCTAGAGCAACCGCATGAACGGAATTACCTAGTCAATCCAGATCGGAGTCGAGAGCACCCGCATGAACGGAATTCCCTAGTCAATCCAGATCGAAGTCGAGAGCACCCGCATGAACGGAATTCCCTAGTCAATCCAGATCGAAGTCGAGAGCACCCGAATGAACGGAATTCCCTAGTCAATCCAGATCGAAGTCGAGAGCATCCGCATGAACGGAATTCCCTAGTCAATCCAGATCGAAGTCGAGAGCACCCGCATGAACGGAATTCCCCAGTCAATCCAGATCGAAGTCGAGAGCACCCGAATGAACGGAATTACCTAGTCAATCCAGATCGGAGTCGAGAGCACCCGCATGAACGGAATTCCCTAGTCAATCCAGATCGAATTCGAGAGCACCCGAATGAACGGAATTCCCTAGTCAATCCAGATCGGAGTCGAGAGCACCCGAATGAACGGAATTCCCTAGTCAATCCAGATCGGAGTCGAGAACACCCGCATGAACGGAATTCCCTAGTCAATCCAGATCGGAGTCGAGAGCACCCGCATGAACGGAATTCCCTAGTCAATCCAGATCGGAGTCGAGAGCACCCGCATGCACGGAATTCCCTAGTCAATCCAAATCGGAGTCGAGAGCACCCGCATGAACGGAACTCCCTAGTCAATCCAGATCGGAGTCGAGAGCACCCGCATGAACGGAATTCCCTAGTCAATCCAGATCGGAGTCGAGAGCACCCGCATGAACGGAATTCCCTAGTCAATCCAGATCGGAGTCGAGAGCACCCGCATGAACGGAATTCCCTTGTCAATCCAAATCGGAGTCGAGAGCACCCGCATGAACGGAATTCCCTAGTCAATCCAGATCGGAGTCGAGAGCACCCGCATGAACGGAATTCCCTAGTCAATCCAGATCTGAGTCGAGAGCACCTGCATGAACGGAATTCCCTAGTCAATCCAGATCGGAGTCGAGAGCACCCGCATGAACGGAATTCGAACTCACAACCTCAGTGTTGACTGACTATTGATTATAGTAGTAGCTACTTAGATCACTTGGCCATCGTGACCCCTAAAACATAAACAATCAAATCACCCACTGGTGCAAACATAACTTATTTTACACAGTAAAGTTCTTCTTTAAATTCTTACACTTTAATTTAACTAAAAAGGTAATTGCTATGTTGCGTTGATGAACCATTAGATGATCTGGGCTGTTTTCTGCTCTTTGGTCTAGCTGTGTCTTTGACATATCTATTAAATTCTATCCAACATTCAAAATTTTTCACAAATTAAAATGTCTAAGAAAGAGATGTTTAATCACACTGAAAGAGTTTCGATTTATACAATACCATACCTTTATCATCACGTTGTTGTACATTCTGTTTTGTTTCAGTGTCTTTGGACACTTTGGAAAGTTTACTTGCTAAGGACTTTAACACTGCAGCATCATCGGCTCCTTTCTCGACAATAGGTTTATCATAAAATGATTCCTTATTTTCTAAAAAATATTTAATAAAATAAACATCAACAAACACGTGATAGTTTAAGTAACTCTTAATCCAAAGTTGTGAAATGTTATTGTATATGCCCGCGTCACACTGTCCCGATTTTTATATACGATGGACACCCGAATGCGAAAATTGTAAGTTCGTACGAAGTTGGTCCCGATCTCGTTAAAATACCAAAAAGTGACAGAAGCAAGTACGATGAATAACGAAGTCTATACGATGTCGAAATTATATACGATAGCAAAAGATGGACATACGAAGGTTAACCGAAGACGGGTATTTAAGCTTCATATCTCAGCCGAAGCCTACACGATGGATCACGAAGGCTACACGATGGATTACGATGATGGCGCGATGGCCATACGATGTCTAAAAGACGTCGTGTACAGCTTACGATGCATTTAAATTATATGCAGATGGACATGTTTTTTCTCCCCTTGAAATAGCATAATACACAGGAAATTGGTTGCTCATTTTTTTACCTGCTGGTTCTAAGGACAATATCAAAGGTATTTCCAGTTACTGAATGTTTTGGTTGATTTCTAAAAAAATAGTTTATGTATCAACTTGATATTCAATTTACCATTTTCTGCATGTGTCATATACAAATATAGTGTCCATATTTGTCCCCAATATGTTACATACGAGGGGATGCAACGCTCGGCATTGCCTTGTTTGAACTGTAAAATGTGTGCACTAGTCTGAATAATCACCCATAATTATGCCCATGTTTACTGATCTACCTTAAAGGTAAGGTAATGGGTTCGTTGATCCCTTTTATTCAAAAAGAGCTCTTTCCAGGAGAATATCATAATGATATAGACAAAAAGAAGGATGTGGGGAAAGCAACAAATGCGGTAAAATATGACATATAGAAAACAAAATTGTTATGGAGTAAACATTCGTGTGACAACAACTCAGACGATACATAAAAAATCAGAAATAAATGAAGAAAAAGTTGGTTTCCCTATATACGTGTACCTGCAGTGTTGGTGTACGAGGCGCGTTTATGATTTTCTTTATGTTACTTGATATGATAAATTGACAAAAAAAAATATTTTACTTGTAAAAGTAAATCCTGAGCCTGTAATAGCTGCTCTTCTTGTTCCATTTGAATTAATAGAAACAACGCTGTCGCCTTTCTTGTTCTCATAGAATCATATGATATGTGCTCCATGTTTTGTGAACGTCTTTCTTAACTGTCGTATTAGACTGACCAGTGCATATCGCGCTTGGCACTTTAAATGTATTTAAGCGCGAAAATTAACTTACATTTAGCTGGATTTATTGCCGCCGTAGTGCCATCTTGTCGCCTTCGTACTTTTATTCGATGGCAACACGACGGGATTACGAGGTCTTCACGAAGTCGTGTTGCCATCATAAGACCTTCGGGTAGCTTCGTGATTCATTCGTGTAGACATCGTAATGTCAAAACTGCCCGATGGAAACGATGGAAACACGAATGCAATACGATGTTCAAAGATGCATTCCCGGTGACATTACGATGGTGGGGATGGTGATACGAACTCAATACGAACCCTCAACATCGGACGCACCTTCGGGGATTTTTTAACATGTTAAAAATTTAGAACCCTTCCCGAAGTTGTCCCCGAAGACTAGAAAAAGTGGCCAATGGTTCTACGATGGTTAAAGATGGCACTACGAATAGCCCGATCTGGATACGATCAGTCCTGATTTTGAAAATTTCCATAATCGTGTTGCCATCGGCGTAAAAATCGGGACAGTGTGACGCGGGCAATAACGAAAGCGTGATTTATAATTCTCAATAACTTTTACAATTCGACTTTTGATTGGTAAAATAAAAAATGCATTTAGGAAGTATGTAACACTTAACCATTTGTATTGTAGTTGCAGTTCTTGAACAAATTCCCAACTTAAATACTAGTACTAGAAGTATATAAATGATAATAAACCTACCAAGCTCTTCTCGTATCTTGGAATTCAATTTCTGCTGACGTTGGCGGTTTAAAGTATTTTTTAAGGCCTAAAAAGGAACGAAAATATTTATTTTTACTACTTTACTAGAATAGACAAAAGAACAAATCCGAAACGGAACAGCACAATTATAAATCACATGGTATTACCAAACTGGCTGTATATATCTGGACAGTGCATATTTTGTTGTTGTTTTTCGTTTTTGTTCTTATGTTATGTACTTTTTAGATGTGAGTTTGATGTTGGTGGTTGCTGTGGCTTTTAGTAAACTGTTTGTACTATTGATTGACAATTCTGATGTGTCATGCATTCATCACATGAATCACGATTAGGATTCTGGTGAACCAGCTCGTGGAAATTGAAAGAAAAGTTGTTACGGTTGAGAATTTTAAGAATTGAACACATTTGTTTTATGTGTAACCACAAACAAATATCCTTTGAACTTTTATTAATTTCGCGAATTAATAGAAAGGCAATAACATGTGTAGAATTTGTTTAATCCTAAAGGTCGCTATATTGGGTTCACCTTTCACCAGTTCTTACCATTAAGACAGCCACTTCATCCGATGTTAGACTTTCACCAGAATTATCACTGTCAGTGGTCTTGGATGTGACCATTGCAGATTCCTTGGCCTTGTTGATCGACTCGGGTTTAACTGTAGGTGGCAGAGTTGTTTTTATAGCTTTTTCTTCACCTTTCTCTATTTGTTGAAGCTGAATAAAAAAAAAACACAAAAAAAGTCTAGATATTTTAAGTATTATTAATAGAATTGCCTTTACAATAACACACTAAGAAGCAAGTATATGAAAGTAATTATATGTATATCTTTATTGCAAAATTACACCCATAAGGGTCAAGCAATACATACAAACAATTTTACATTTTAAATACAATGCAATACAATACAATATAATAGAACATATTTTAAGAGTTCAAATTATAAATTGATGTATAAAACACAATCATGAGCTTGTCTGACATGGGTCTGATCCCCTCAGTTCTAAAGACTGCTTAATGAAGACTCCAATATGACAAACAAGTTCAGGGATGAGGTTAAGAATGTGTTTTAGTTTATTAAATGTATCAAGATGTTGAAATAATGGTACATATTCTTTTTGATAAGCATTTTTGTGTCATCTTGTTTACTTATACTCAGAACCTTACTATTGATAATTCTCATATTCTATACAAATTACTTACCAAGCCTTGAAGATTTGCTAGCTGTAAAAAAAAAAATCAAATTGAAAATGTAGTCCTAATCCTTACCATTGGTAAATTCCTATCAGATTAAAACAACTTGCAAACTTGACAATTTGTATAGACATGTGTCTACTATTGAAGACCCCATGTTGACAACTATGTATTTAGTTTGTATAGACATGTGTCTACTATTGAAGACCCCATGTTGACAACTATGTATTTAGTTTGTATAGACATGTGTCTACTATTGAAGACCCCATGTTGACAACTATGTATTAAGTTTGTATAGACATGTGTCTACTATTGAAGACCCCATGTTGACAACTATGTATTTAGTTTGTATAGACATGTGTCTACTATTGAAGACCCCATGTTGACAACTATGTATTTAGTTTGTATAGACATGTGTCTACTATTGAAGACCCCATGTTGACAACTATGTATTTAGTTTGTATAGACATGTGTCTACTATTGAAGACCCCATGTTGACAACTATGTATTTAGTTTGTATAGACATGTGTCTACTATTGAAGACCCCATGTTGACAACTATGTATTTAGTTTGTATAGACATGTGTCTACTATTGAAGACCCCATGTTGACAACTATGTATTTAGTTTGTATAGACATGTGTCTACTATTGAAGACCCCATGTTGACAACTATGTATTTAGTTTTGTATAGACATGTGTCTACTATTGAAGACCCCATGTTGACAACTATGTATTTAGTTTTGTATAGACATGTGTCTACTATTGAAGACCCCATGTTGACAACTATGTATTTAGTTTTGTATAGACATGTGTCTACTATTGAAGACCCCATGTTGACAACTATGTATTTAGTTTGTATAGACATGTGTCTACTATTGAAGACCCCATGTTGACAACTATGTATTTAGTTTGTATAGACATGTGTCTACTATTAAAGACCCCATGTTGACAACTATGTATTTAGTTTGTATAGACATGTGTCTACTATTGAAGACCCCATGTTGACAACTATGTATTTAGTTTGTATAGACATGTGTCTACTATTGAAGACCCCATGTTGACAACTATGTATTTAGTTTTGTATAGACATGTGTCTACTATTGAAGACCCCATGTTGACAACTATGTATTTAGTTTTTATAGACATGTGTCTACTATTGAAGACCCCATGTTGACAACTATGTATTTAGTTTTTATTCATTATGCATGTTATGTTGATATAAAAATATCAATGTTTCCATGAAAAAGTTTCTGATTACCAAATCACATACGGTGGATTCTTTTAATTCCGATGGTTCCAATTTTCGCGGATTTGGGAAAATTGGATGTTTGATTTCGTTTAAAAGCTTATTGAAAACTTGTAATTCGTCGAATTTTTGAATTCGACGTTAACCAGTTTCCTCAAATTCCAAGAAAATTGATACCCCACGAAGAAAGTGAATTAACTGTTACAGTTTAGTTTGTTCGTACACTCAATTCTCGCATTCAATTTATATATGACCGACTATTGTGTAAAGTCACAAACTTTGATATATAACTAGACCAAGTGTTTGTATTATCTTAAGAATGTTAACCTTTTATCAGAGGTCAAATAAAGACAAATATTTACCTTTATTAACTATGGTCGTAAAAGAAAGATTTTCTACTATCTATATATATATATATAAAACTCCCTCGCAAGCTGTTGTCTCCGATTCGCGATGTGTGGGCACAGGATTTTTTTGGTTTATAATCAACAAATGATAATAAATGGATATTTTTATTGTATGAGTAAAAGAAATGTATGGGTGGCATCATTTAGCTTGTTTCTCATAGATTTTTTAAGTTGTTCTTTCACTCGGTTTTTTTTCGGGTAGGTTCTTTTATTTTGATATTGTGACTATGCTTTACTGAATTTTTAGATAGAGTATCATATCGCAGTTACTGACAGCTAATCCAAAACCAATAAAAACTAATAAAGACATGTTTCTAAGATTAAAGTATCAATCAGTACCCTTCCAACATCCAAAGGATTTAGTGTAAAGACGTCATTTACAGTCAGAGAAACATTGACCTTGAAAAAATAGAAAATTAAACTTTTTGTGTACTCGCCACGAAATAGGAGAAAAGCTCGGAGATCCTCGCTTTTTGTTCTGTTTCTAAAACACATACACATATTTTTGTATTTAATTTTCCGGCAAATTTCATACATGTATATTGGATATACATATATAAAAAAAAATATTCGTTTGATTTCAATGCATTATTGTGACGTTGTTTAGGGAAGCAAGAGCTTATTTGGAATGTCTCTTGGCTGAGGTAAGAAACATATTCCACACTGACCTCTAACTGCATGTCATAGCTAGAATATTTTTTATTGTTTTTATTTTGTGACACATTATATAATGATTTATAAAGCAATAATCTTACCTTATTTTTCAAAATGTCAATCTAAAATATATAAAAAAAAACGTGATTTTATTTTATAAATTTCTGCACTTTCCCGATTGAATGGTTTTACATTAATCATTTTTAGGGCTCTTTATAGCTTGCTGTTCGGTGTGATCTAAAGCTCCGTGTTGAAGACCGTACTTTGACTTATAATGGTTTACTTTCACAAATTGTAACTTGGATGGAGAGTTAGCACTCATCATCTTATATCTATTTGACATTATCTTTACTTTAGAAATTATCTTCCAAGTTATACAAAAATAATGTAGTGCATGAATAACATCAATTCAATTTAATTCTTATCTTACAACCAATTAAAATAGGCAACACTTAAAGTGTTAATTAAAAAGACAAAAGATACAAAATGGCAATATTTTCTTTCTATATTTTTTATTTCATTATTTACAAGATCTAAGTGAGAGTTTTCGATAAAACGTTTTGTGTAATCTCATTTCTTACCTGGCTACTGGATCTTTTTGATCTGGTACCTACATGTACTAAAAGACAATTACACATACAATTAGTGGAAAAAGTATAAAATATGTAAATATGTTGATTTAAAAAGTGAGAGATTGACTGATTTTCATTTATGTTATATAATGATAATTATGGGGATATTGAATTTCCTGTTATCTATTCATCATCAACGCACGAACTTGTCTCAGAAAAAAAATAAATATATCTCTGTACATTAACCTCAGTTCAAGTCTATAGAAGTGATTTCTATCTGTGACAAGTGCTTTTGACCATCCATAGAATTTGCGGTCATCCGATGTTCAGTACTTCAGTACTTTGATTTATTGATTGTTGCTTTTTTATATCTAGTGGCAAATATTTCATGCATGGTGAAAGCGAGTTGACTGTTTTGTTATGCATAAGTCAAGGAATTGTCAGTCTCCGATCTCTAGGTATCGAATGATGTCTACCGCTTGTGTGCATAGACTGTATCGAATGATGTCTACCGTTTGTGTGACATAGACTGTATCGTAAGATGTCTACTGCTTGTGTGACATAGACTGTATCGAATGATGTCTACCGCTTGTGTGACCTAGACTGTATCGAATGATGTCTACCGCTTGTGTGACATAGACTGTATCGAATGATGTCTACCGCTTGTGTGACCTAGACTGTATCGAATGATGTCTACCGCTTGTGTAACCTAGACTGTATCGAATGATGTCTACCGTTTGTGTGACATAGACTGTATCGAATGATGTCTACCGCTTGTGTGACCTAGACTGTATCGAATGATGTCTACCGCTTGTGTGACCTAGACTGTATCGAATGATGTGTACCGCTTGTGTGACTTAGACTGTATCGAATGATGTCTACCGCTTGTGTGACATAGACTGTATCGAATGATGTCTACCGCTTGTGTGACATAGACTGTATCGAATGATGTCTACCGCTTGTGTGACATAGACTTATCGAATGATGTCTACCGCTTGTGTGACATAGACTGTATCGAATGATGTGTACCGCTTGTGTGACATAGACTTATCGAATGATGTCTACCGCTTGTGTGACATAGACTGTATCGAATGATGTGTACCGCTTGTGTGACTTAGACTGTATCGAATGATGTGTACCGCTTGTGTGACGTAGACTGTATCGAATGATGTGTACCGCTTGTGTTATCGAATGATGTCTACCGCTTGTGTGAGATAGACTGTATCGAATGATGTCTACCGCTTGTGTGACTTAGACTGTATCGAATGATGTCTACCGCTTGTGTGACATAGACTGTATCGAATGATGGCTACCGCTTGTGTGACATAGACTGTATCGAATGATGGCTACCGCTTGTGTGACTTAGACTGTATCGAATGATGTCTACCGCTTGTGTGACATAGACTGTATCGAATGATGTCTACCGCTTGTGTGACATAGACTGTATCGAATGATGTGTACCGCTTGTGTGACCTAGACTGTATCGAATGATGTCTACCGCTTGTGTGACCTAGACTGTATCGAATGATGTGTACCGCTTGTGTGACTTAGACTGTATCGAATGATGTGTACCGCTTGTGTGACTTAGACTGTATCGAATGATGTGTACCGCTTGTGTGACGTAGACTGTATCGAATGATGTGTACCGCTTGTGTTATCGAATGATGTCTACCGCTTGTGTGACATAGACTGTATCGAATGATGTCTACCGCTTGTGTGACTTAGACTGTATCGAATGATGTCTACCGCTTGTGTGACATAGACTGTATCGAATGATGGCTACCGCTTGTGTGACATAGACTGTATCGAATGATGGCTACCGCTTGTGTGACTTAGACTGTATCGAATGATGTCTACCGCTTGTGTGACATAGACTGTATCGAATGATGTCTACCGCTTGTGTGACATAGACTGTATCGAATGATGTGTACCGCTTGTGTGACCTAGACTGTATCGAATGATGTCTACCGCTTGTGTGACCTAGACTGTATCGAATGATGTCTACCGCTTGTGTGACCTAGACTGTATCGAATGATGTCTACCGCTTGTGTGACTTAGACTGTATCGAATGATGTCTACCGCTTGTGTGACATAGACTGTATCGAATGATGTCTACCGCTTGTGTGACATAGACTGTATCGAATGATGTGTACCGCTTGTGTGACATAGACATATCGAATGATGGCTACCGCTTGTGTGACAGAGACTTATCGAATGATGTCTACCGCTTGTGTGACATAGACTGTATCGAATGATGTGTACCGCTTGTGTGACATAGACTGTATCGAATGATGTGTACCGCTTGTGTGACTTAGAATGTATCGAATGATGTGTACCGCTTGTGTGACGTAGACTGTATCGAATGATGTCTACCGCTTGTGTGACGTAGACTGTATCGAATGATGTCTACCGCTTGTGTGACATAGACTATCGAATGATGTCTACCGCTTGTGTGACATAGACTGTATCGAATGATGTCTACCGCTTGTGTGACATAGACTGTATCGAATGATGTCTACCGCTTTAGTGACATAAACTGTATCGAATGATGTCTACCGCTTGTGTGACATAGACTGTATCGAATGATGTCTACCGCTTGTGTGACATAGACTGTATCGAATGATGTCTACCGCTTTAGTGACATAAACTGTATCGAATGATGTCTACCGCTTGTGTGACATAGACTGTATCGAATGATGTCTACCGCTTGTGTGACATAGACTGTATTTCTTGTTATCTCCCTTTATATCTTTTTATCCCTTAAACTTAAGTGAAATTAAACGAAAACCAAAATTATTTTAAAGATTGCTTCATCTACATTATTTTATATACATTATCAATTTAAGAAGTCGACCGCGATTTATATAGTTTTCATAACTTCTGAATACATTTGCAGTTTTCATGATTTTTCTTATATTTTAGGCAATTTAATTTTTTTTTTTTTTCCGTTTTCTAATATATTGCTAAAATTGTCAGTCTGCAATCGTAATGTAATGTCTGTCGATTTTATGGGAAAATCTGTATTTCTTGCCAACTCCTTGTAATATCTGTTTACCTTGTAATCTAAAGTAAACTCAGTCGAAAACTAAAATAATTTGAAGTGCTTTCGGGACTTTATCACTTTTCAATAAGGTTATAAATTAATATAAATTGAATTTTATGGTAGTTTAAATGATAACGTGGTATTGTAATCTATATGAAAGCATTTAAGTGTACAATACTACCTAGAATAGATACGAGAAAAGAAGAATAAGATTTCAACATCAAGAGATGCTTGGTACGTATACCACTGGGCCACTATAGATAAAGCTACTCCAAGGGTTGCCGTCTAACTATACATTTTGACCTACAACAATAACGTACTAAAATGTTTATTTTGGCTAACCTTTTGGGCAGCAGACGGCCCATCGATCTGCAGGGTGCACGTGGCACGAGTAGTCATCGGGACATGAAGTAGTCGATCCTCGACCACAATATATATTGGGTAAATAATCGCCATGGTTACAATATGCTGCAAAGACAATATATATCATGATATACTTTCCCTAACCAAATTAGATGATAGATACAGGAATATTGGTATGTGCCAATAAGACAACTCTTCATCCAAGTAACAATTTATAAAAGTAAACCAGTATAGGTTAAGGTACGGCCTTCAACACGGAGCCTAAGCTCACACCGAACAGCGAGTTATAAAGGGCCCCAATAAGCATGTACTTGATTAATAGGGATCATCGTTATAAATATCCTAAGGTAGACGTTTCTTATATTTTACATACAAAAAGGTAGATTTTACCATGTGTTTTATACATGTATATAATCAAAAGTATGTGTTGTCCAAATTTGCATAGATTATTAAAAAAAAATTAACTTTTTCAATTATACAAAGAAATCAAAAATGAAATTCAATTTTGAATTATTGATATGAACAGATCGGTTTTATAACATGCTTCAAGAAGATTTAAACAAAAATAGATGTCCGCACACTTGTGTTCTTGCTAAAAAAAAAGATTAAATTTCTATACCATTCCTTTACAAATATTTATCTCCCTTAAATGGCTAAGATTAAAAAAAAACAAAAACTGATTCGTACCAGACCAAATATTTAGTACTTGTTAAAACAGTCAGAATAATGCAATACATCACGTATTTTTCTGTTTTCGTATAAACAGTTTTACTCATTAATTTCCAATCTTTTGAACGATTTACAGATTCAAGCAAAGAACTAGACCAATCGTATAGTACTATTTTACAATCCAAGATGGCGGTATACATATAATCTACTTTAAGAAAATAAAAATAAAACCTGAACAAATTCCGATATACTTTGATAAAAATTCACTTTGAATTAAAATGAAAATTTAACATTTCTCACGGTATACCAGTCGTATTTTTTTTAAATCACTTCTTGGTAGCTGTATACCTTCTTGGTCAAAGGTTTAAAGATTTTAAGGAACATGAAAAATATGAAACAATTCACTAACGCCCATTTAATCAATTAAGGAAAAACAAAAAGGACAGATATATCCAAACGAGAGCCACTGAATTACATGAGCAATCGAATTTATTTATGATAACAAAAATGTTTAAGACACTTACGTTCATCAGCCAAGAAAGCTTCAGCAACCACAAAGACACAGACGAAACACAGTGCAACAATTCGTCCATCCATCTTAACCTTTTTTTATGTATATAATTGTATATATACTATGAACAATATTATGAAATATATCACTTTCAAATATATCTTATAACTAGCACTGTCCAAAACAATTATCGATGTAAATAGAGAATTTCAGGAGCTTTATTTCCTTTTAAACATGCAGACTATTTCCTAAATCTCTAATATTATCGGTACACTATTTTACTTATTCCATATATGTCCAAATTGACGTAAATTAAAGAATGTTATTCCGTCAACACCCTTAAACAATCCTCCAAACTCCACAGTGCGTCATAATTTAACTGTTAAATTTAAATGATATGCAAACTTATAAATACTATCTAAAGCTCCTAAAATTTACATTGAATTTTTATGGACTGGGCCACTTCCGGTACTTCTACTAAGCAATGGTGGAATGTTGATAACGGTGTATTTAAATTTGAAAATACTGTCATTACCTCACCATGATATGGACTTCTGTGATTTTCCTTTATATCTTCAACGTGATACTTGCTGCTGTGATTCTTGTTTATCTTTTCTTACTAAAATTATTGTTTTATTTGGCAGTACTGATATGTAATACCAATAGATGAAAATACAAATAGGTTTTTGTGTAGATTTTAATGCTAAATCTTTTCACTGTTCTGTTTATCTCTGATATTTTTAAAGATCATTTTCTGTATGTGCATGTTCAAAGATATGTACAGGAGTCTGTTCTTTTAGCACAAAAACTTTCATGATATTTTTATGAATGTCAGAATATGTGTAAAACAAATAAGGATATGCTGTATGATTGCCAATAACATATCTACCAGATTGACGTAGATTTTAACAACTATGGGTCACCGTATGGTCAACTATGAGCAAAGCACTTATCACATAGTCAGCTATAAAAGGCTATGACGTTGACAAAAGTTCAAGTTATTTGAACGCTAATGTCATAGACATTGGCAGGGTTGTCAATATATCATAATTTCTTAAATTTCCCTTTTTGTTTTATATCAGCCACGTGGTCACACTGATTGGTTGGCGGGTACAAAAGCAGCCATGCTCTATATACACTACAGTGATCATATAGATTGGTAGGCGTAGAAAACACACTTAATTTTGTAACTTTTGTATACATGTATTTATTTGTTGGCTGGAACACACACTACTTCATACGCCAAGGTGGACAAGAAAATACATGTATGCAATATATTTGCCACGGCACCACATTAATTTGTTAATGATGACAAACACCATTACTTTCTATATATGTCACGGTATGTATGATACCTGTATCACATATACTGTATGCCTGTTAATTTAGTCTCCAATCACAGACACAATGACACATTGACAGATCGACACTTCGACACATAGACTGATCGACATATTGATAAAAAGACACATCAACATATAAATACATCGACAATTCGACACATCAACATATAAATACATCGACAATTCGACACATCAACATATAAATACATCGACAATTCGACACATCAACATATAGACACATCGACACTTAGACTGATCGACATATTGACAAAAAGACACATCAACATATAGATACTTCGACACATCAACATATAGACACATCAACAATTCGACACATCAACACATAGACTGATCGATATATTGACAAAAAGACACATCAAAATGTAAATACATCGACAATTCGACACATTTACATATGTCTACACATCGACACATCAACATATAGGTACATCGACACTTAGACTGATCGACATATTGACAAAAAGACACATCAACATATAGATACATCGACAATTCGACACATCAACATATAGACACATCAACATATAGACACATCAACACATAGACTGATCGACATATTGACAAAAAGACACATCAACATATAAATACATTGACAATTCGACACATCAACATATAGACACATCGACACATCGACACATCAACATATAGACACATCGACACATCAACATGTAGACACATCGATACACCAACATATATACAGATCGGCACATCGACATATCAAAACATCGACACAAAAACACATAGATACATCGGCGTAATATTTCTCTTTGATATTGCCTTCGGCGGTAGATAACTCTTTGACACAGCCTTCGGCGTTATATAGTCTTTTGATCCTAACCCTAACATGAACCCTTATCCTAGCCCTAACCTAATCGTAATCCTTATCCTAATTCTACCATAACCCTCATCCTAAACTCTAATCCTAAACCTACCCTTACCCTATTCTTAACCTTAAACCCTTACACTTACCCCAAATGTGACCATAATTCCTAACCCTAGCCTATGACGCTAGATTACCATTGACCAATGCGTAAGGTGTTAGATTTCTACTTTACATGTAGCCTTCTCCAGTAGTTTCCCCTTTTATACAGTCTTACAGTACTAGTAGTTAATTTCACTATTACACTTACCATGGTGTCAGAGGTCTATAGACGTCAAAATACACGGCACAAGACGTTACATTGTTCTTTGCCAAAGCCTAGATTGCCGATCATAAACCATTGTCTATATGTCCATATGTCACTGCGTCTATATGTCGACAAGTCCAGACTATTCATTAAATGTCATGCCGATTCACTTTTTATAATTCGCTGATGGGAACTATTTTTTCCCCGTATTCTCCAGTTGATCCTTGATTGGTTGGCGGGGAACAAAAACCTTTAGTTTAAATATGAGCCACGTTAGTTACAGCATCGATTGGTTGGTGGGGTCTAAAGACCTTCAGTTTAAATATGAGCCACGTTGGTCACAGCATTGATTGGTTGGTGTGGGACAAAACCTTTCCTTTCTTTATAAGCAAGGTGGTCACAGCATTGATTGGTGAGGGCATAATTGATAAGTTGGCGGGGACAAACACTTCTCTTTAATAGCCACGGTGGAGGCAAAATAGATTGGTTGGTGGGGGACAAAACATTCTAGTTTAAATATGAGCCACGTTGGTTACATCATTGATTGGTTGGTGGGGGACAATTTTGTAAATTTAAATATGAGCCACGTTGGTTAGAGAATTGATTGGTTGGTGGGAAACAAAAAAATAGTTTAAATGTAAGCTACGTCGGTAACAGCATTGATATTTTGACGGGGACAAAAAACTTAACTTTCTTCATAAGTCGAGGTGGTGGCAACATTGATTGATTGGCAGTAAAAAAACTTTACCTTCTTAATAAGTCAAGGTGGTGGCATCATTGGTGGGTTGGTAAGGAAAAAAACTTTACATTCTTAATAAATCAAGGTGGTGGCATCATTGATGGGTTGGTAAGGAAAAAAAACTTTACCTTCTTAATAAGTCGAGGTGGTGGCAACATTGATGGGTTGGTAAGGAAAAAAACCTTTTCTTTCTATAATAGTTACGGTGTTGGTAGCATAGATTGGTTGACTGAGACAAAACACGTTACTTTCTTTATATGCCACGGTGGTTGAAACATAGATTGATGGGTGGGGAAATAATCTTTTCTATTGTCGCAGTAATTGGTTTGAGGGCAAGAAATATGTTCTTTCTATATTAGCCATGGTGGTGGCAGCATTTATAGGTTGGCAGAGAAAAAACCTTAATGATCTGTATTAACTACAGTGGTCAAATTTATAGGTTGGTGTACTCAGTGGCGTAGCTAGGTCATTTTTACGTGTACGCCCAAACCTCGGTAAGCTAGGGCCTGAATGCCCAAGCGGTTCCAGGCCAAAAAAATATACTGGAAGTTGATAAGCAGGGATAAGCCTCCGGAAGTTTTAGAGTAATAGAGAATGTCATATAATTCCTGTCATTGAAAACTCATCAATAACAACATTTTTTAGATTCAATATAGTTTATTTTTTATGTTTAATCTATTTTTGTGTTTAACATCTATTTAGAATGAATCTAATGACGGTCATTGGTTTAATTTGGAGTAAACGTCCAAACCAGTTACCTTAAACTATGATTAAAGGGAGCCGTGGATAACCTTCAATCATTACCGAAGCAGTATGCGTGGTCTTTCATTTAGGATTATTTTACTTTATGAATACAAGATCGATCAATCGCAGAAAAGTGTTCTCGATTTCTTTCATAAAATGTTTTCATCTAAAATTGAACCTAGCAGAGCGATGGCTTCTGCATCTGTCGATCTGATGTAGCAACGTAACTAGATCTTACAAGTATTTGAAAGCTTGCAATATGTTACTAAACGGTGACCAGATCGTCTGACTTAAATTGCAAAAAAACTAAAATGGGAACGAAAAAAAATGGCTTCTGAAATTAACCATGAAAAAAAAACACTTCACGGAAGTTTAAGTGAATTCGACGAAGGTTTAACAAAGTAATTGATATGTAATAAGTTTTAACGTTAAGCTGTAAAAGCAAAAAAGATAAAAAAAAAAAAAAAAAAAAAAAATATATATATATATATAAAATACGGGAAAACTCATCATATATAATTTCGTCATTATGCTCTGGATACTCGTTTGAGCATAAACAGTTTTTGTCCAGCTACCGTAAAATTTCACAAATGTTTGACAAAGTTATTTATATCTTTAAACTAAAACAACGTATTGAACCTGCATGTACATACATTTTTTTTAGTTATAATATTGGCACTGCCAACAAAATTTACGATCAAAATAGCTCGCTTTCGCGACATATATAAATGTCAATGGCTCGACAAAAAATGAAAACCACATATCGAATCTTAGCTCATAATGAATTGCTTTAAAAAAATAAAGGAGAGAGAGTATAGAATTAACGGTAGATTTAGAATTTGACAGAAGTAATATGCATACATGTCAACCTCTGACAATGGAAAATCATGTCATGACATGACATGACATGTCAAAAAGCGTGTGAAAACGCGTGAGGTAAATGCGGATTTTTTAATATGAATGGGGTAATGTTCATAATTTCACATACAAATTTGTTAATATACAAAAAACAATATATATATTCTACTGTGAACTTTTATTGTATTAAACAGCGGTCTGTTATTTTGTTTTTAAAGCACCACCACTAGGCACATATTCAAAACAACTGCCAGTTTCAAGTTTAGTTACATTTATTTGATAACAGCATACAACAATGTACAATATAAATGTAACATAGTCAAGTTCTGATCAGAATTCAGTGTCAATATTTCTTTATAATTGAAAATGCTCTTTCACAGTAGGAATTGATATTTGAAAGAATGTCATTATGTAGTTTTTTTTGAAATGTAAAATGTCATCTATTATTTCTGCTATTGCTCCCATTGCTATTGCCTGGTCAAAACTGGGTAGTTCATCAGAAGATAGCTGGTACTATGAGAGCTGATCCAACAGTTATGTGATATTTTCATCCCCATGGCCTGTAGAATTTGTTGGCTATATTTGAAACTGAAATTTAAAAAGAAAAATGTTTTATAAATTTGATTTCCATTAAATAAACATGTTAAATGGTTATTCAACTAGCTACATTGTATTTCTCCTCTCACATGTATTGTTTTTGATCATTGCCACAAAGAATGCACCATACGTTACTTGTCACTCGATCATTAAAACTCGAACTCCAAAATATAATTTATAAACATTGAATCTTGGTACGTACATGTACACATCGTTTTGAATTAACAATCAGCGCTTTCGGTGCACATTTCCCCTATAAAGTGAATTTGAAAGAAAGTAACAAAATCGTTAAAACTAATCACAAACTACTTACCTTTTACTGTTTGTCCATATAGAAAAATAAACAATGTGGCAGCCAAACAATTACTTCGAAATTTTCGGTATTTATCGCCGAATAAGGAAAAAAACCGAGAATAGCGATATCACCAACGACCACAAAGTGAAAAGAACGAAAATGCGTGTAATTGCGTGTAAAGTGTTGAAAAGCGTGTACACGCCATGTGACAAAATCCTCGCGTGTAAACCGTTGAAAAAGCGTGTATTACACGCGAATATCATGTTACTTGACATGTATGAATATGAAACTAATTTTCGTCACTTATTCGCAATTACAAGCCATTGAAGAAAGAATTAGAAGGTTGATGTACTGTTAACCAATTCCTTTATTTTTATTTATATGAAAATATTTTTTACCAAATTCAAGTGTTCGCCCGGGCGTTTTGACGTAAACGTAGCTACGCGCATGGTACTGTAATAATTACATAAGTTTAAGGGCATATCCAACAGTTTCAGGGGAGGTAATAACAAACGTAACCGTCGTCTACTGTTCCCCGTAATTTCACGGTGTTTCAACGACGTCATAATGGCCGTCTGGAAAGGGCGGTTTCTTTCTTCAAAGGAAAGGGCATGGCGGGAATCGGCAAAAAACTCATACAGAATATTAACAGAACTAGAACTCAAAACTTAAAAGATATCTTTGTTCTTTTTGTCTATTATAAAAGAACTACAATTATCTTAATCATTACTAGACCATACTCACTTAAGTTTCCGTTTCATGAAAATTATCTTCAATACAGTAGAAAGGAAATGCGTAATGATTTATAATGGCATTAGAATGCAACACAAATTGTAATTAGTTCTTTACCAAACTTTTCTGAGAGATTGTCATTCAGGATAAAAAAAAACTCAAAGTTTGGTTTTACTTGAGAAAGATGAAAAAAATGGTTTCTTGAGAAAAATAAAATACGGCGTAAAACTAACATTTATCATGCATCTAGCTTTGCGTTGAAGTTCTAATATATCTACAGTAGCTCTTTAAATAAATACGACCTTTAACCGGAAAACAATGTAAAACAGTAATAAAAAAACATTGAACTAGGAAAACATTGTAATATATACACTGACATACAAGTGGAAAATATCTGACAATGTTGGTGTTTATGTATGAGGGAATACATATAATTTAACAAACAAAAAACCAGTGTAGGTCTTGACTAATTAGACACGCCCTCTTAAGTCAGCGGGTCCATAACAGGATTGAAAAAAAAACAGCCATCGCAATACCATAATTCGAAATTGGGGGGTGGGGGGCTAATAGCTTAAGTCAATATTTTGATCATTATTCAACTTTATCTAGTACGGCATACATTTTACCGCTAGTACACTCTTTATATCTTGATAATGTACATTTATCAATCATTTACTTCAGATCCATTCTCGCCTCGTCGTAAATATGCGTGAGATATTTGCCACTGGAGCACGGGAGCAATCAATTCATCAGTTTCATATAGTGATGCATAATCATTAGTTCTCAACTGATAAGTGTCTCAAACAGTACTCCAGTTTTGGTATTTTATTTTTATTTATATCTTATTTCTAAACGAAAATTTTAGAATTTCTTTCCGCATCTTTCTCTTTGAATTCATTTGTTTGAATAATCAATGTCTACATCAGTGGTTACATTGTATGCAGCCAAACTATGTAGAGGGCAGTAGAACAGAAAACAATTTCCATTGTGTATATATGCAATAAGTTTTTAACTCATATATTGAAACGTTATACCACGGCAGTCAGGCTCATTTATGTGGAAAAATTACCGTGTCAATTTCATATACTTATATATTGTAAATATGTCATAAAAGCAAAAACACACGAAAAAAATGGCCACAATTTATAATAACATTCAACATTTTTCGGCCGTTTCGTTTATTCTCCAAGTTAATGTCTTACTGAACTGTTTTGTTAATCAAAGTATTTTTTTCATCTACAACTGCAAAAGGAGCAACAGATGCGACTTATTTGAAGATTTATGTGACCTTTGTTGTTGTTTATAGATTTTATTCGAAGTTCGTATATCGCTTCAACCATTTATTTAGATGGTATTTTAACGTATAGATAGCGCGAAACTCTCCTTACTCTATGCGTCTGATATTACGACATTTTTATTTCGACTAAACGAGGCTGCAAATTTATACATCTCAGATATATACACGTAACTGTTGGACGGGAGCAGTCCAGAGATGTGAATATTTCTATACCCAATCAATCCTTTTTTTATGAAAAAGATTTTAAAGGTATACATTAATACGACAGCAACCCAACGACACATATAATTCAAAACACTAAGAGTCAACATACAGATTTTTTTTATAGCTAGAAGCCTGTAAAGAAAGAAAAAAACAAAACTGCAACATGAATATATAGTATAAGAGTCGGACAGATTTTAGACAAGTGTTTGGTTGCAAAATTTCACATGCTCTTTATTGATTTCCATATGTGAAATTATATAGACAGTGTAATATAAATCAGTGTAAGAAAAACACTTCTTTGTAAAGTAACGGTAAAATAAACTAGAATTGCCATTGCAAGCAATAGCGGATGTCACCCTTCCCCTATTGCCACTAAGCGGCATCCATTTGAAAACAATTTAACAGTGAATGCAGATCAACGCATTGCGATATATCTTTCTGTAAATTTTCAGGACATTCAGAGCATTTTAGAAGATTTCACATTTTTGCTGTTTCCATGGCAACGGCAGCCATTTTGAAAATTCCGAAATGCAAAAGTCTCATCTTTACATGCCAGTTAACAATAAAATTAAGTTTCATGAAGTTTGGAGCATTTTGGAAATATTTTACATTTCTGCAGTTTCCATAGCAACAGTGGCCATTTTGGAAATTCCAACTTCAAAAGTCTGATGCAGACTTGACAGTTAACAAATATATTAAGTTTCATCAATTTTGGAGCATTTTGAAATTTTTGACATTTTGGCTGGTTACTATGGTAACAGATACCATTCCAAATTTCTAATGGCAGATACCACATTGGTATATGGGAAGGAACATACCATCAAAGTTTCAATGGATTTGACCTACCATTTTATGAAAGTAAATGCCACTTTAAGGTTTTTGAAGCATTTTGACCATTTTTGACTTGTTTCCATGGTAACGGCAGACATTTTCGAAATTCCAACGCCAAATTCCACATCTACCATGCAATGTTGCTCATCGTTACTGTGGAGTTTTATTAAATTTGGAGCATTTTGATATTTTGGAAATTTTTGGTGTAGTTTCCATGGCAACATGATAGTTCCAATGATTGCCAAAATCATCCAAAACCAGTATATGCCCATACATGTCAAGTGACATGATATTCGCGTGTAATACACGCTTTTTCAATGGTTTACACGCGAGGATTTTGTCACATGGCGTGTACACGCTTTTCAACACTTTACACGGGGAGGGTCTAAAACGCGGAAATGGAAAACGCGGAAATGAAAAATGAGTGTATTATAACTAATATCTTTGGAACCGCTAAAGCTAAATTAATAAATAAAACTGATTTTGAAAGCTTATATAATAGTCTATAAGATAAAATTAAAAATATATATATTTGATTATGCTTTTTTACCGAAAAGTTGACCGGAAGGCTTTCTTAGTGCGACTCTGGCAACAAACTTTTGAACATTAAAACTTAAATTCACGAAAAAGCATATAACCCGGTCAAAGTCTGTAAATTGACTCTTAAAGACATTTAAATGACAAATAATATTATATAAAGAAAAAAATAAATATATTACTATAAAAGGACAAAAAGTTGACCGGAAGAACCCCTTGTACACAAATATTGAAATGAAATTTTCAACTTTGAATTAAAATTCACAAAAATATAAATATACCTCATTCAGTCTAAACATCCCAATGACTGGAAATGCGACCAGTACACTTGGATTAATGAAGGTAAATATGTTTTTGAAATTGAAGGTGTAAAATTAAACAAATGTTACTTTAAACTAAGATTGCCTGGTTTTGAAACAAAAAGTGGTCGAAAGCGACCTCTTTGTACATCAGATTATAAAGATGACATATATAATTTAGTACTTTTGGCATATCAGTTAGATGGGTTTGTTTCTGAAGTTTTAGTATATCCAGATCTTTACGCTGTTGTCGCACTCCCCGAAATCATAAACGCATTCAAAGATATAATTGAGCTTAAAACTGAAGACCCAGTTTACTTAGTTTATGACACAACTTTTAAACTTGGCGATTGTTATGTATCACCGATAGTTTTCAAACATGTCATATTTGATGAAACGCCACTTGATCCTTTGGCATTTTTGATCCATGATTAATATATATCAACTTATATAACATTGACGAAATCTTGTTATCAAGTGTGTTATTAAGAAGGTTGCACCAAAATTTTATCATCCAGGGTTTTTCCTGAAGCGGTATTCCGGTGAAAATCAGGTTCTCCCGCATTGATCTTGTTTGGAGATCTATGTGCCGATCATATAAGTCATCTAGATCTTGTTGTAGTCGGAAGATTGTGTTATTAGTGGCATCTTTTTCGGATCGAATTTCATTAAAAGCACTTTTAACCTCTTTAACATCGTTGTTATTATGTTCGAATTTTTCGTTCACAAAGTTCATGCTCTTTTCGACCTCATCGACTCTTTTCGTTACATTTTCGACGGTTTTCACTAAGGTTTGGAGAGTTTTATCAAACGAAGTTAATTTTTTTGACAGTTCATCCATCATCGACATTTTGTTGAAAATTTCGTTAACTTTATGGGTAAGCATATCAAGTTTATTATTTGCATCTATATTAGGATTCATCATAGGTTGTAAGTTGTGTGGGGTACTTGTGTAAAACCCGGCAGCTGGTAGTTTTGGCGAAAGTTGAGTAAAATTTGGATTTTGAATCGGATGCTGCGATACCGCATACTGTTGGAATTGTGATCTGTTTTGTTGGATCATTGGGGAATCATAAGCTGGAACGTTAAACGTGTCCATATTCGCCTTTTCAATTACATTACTATCGGTTTTATTTTGACTTGCATTGTTTTTGTTTTCATTCGGCGTGTGAGTTGATTTCAGTGTCTTTTTATTTCGTTTCTGACCACTTACATTTTGACCACTCGTGTTTTTCCTTTTCTTTGGATTTTTGGCTTTCTTTTTTGGACTCATATAGAAATTTAACAGTTCCTTTCACATAAATCACTTAAATTGTTCATGTTGAATTCCGTTTTAGTCCATCTTATTCCATTTTAAAATAAATTTTCAAGAGAGAAAGAAAAGTCGACATTTCTTTTTTCACACATGCGCACATTTTCTTGTTGATACTATTGAAATTAAATTAAATGTAATAGAAATAGCAAGTTCAAAGTTGAAAATTTCACTTCAATATTTGTATATAAGGATGCGTTCCGGTCAACTTTTTGCCCTTTTATAGTAATATATTTATTTTTGTCTTTATATCATATTATTTGTCATTTAAATGTTTTTAAGAGTCAATTAACAGACTTTGACCGGGCTTTTTATATTTTTGTGAATTATAATTCAAAGTTAAAAAGTTCACTTCAATATTTGTGTACAAGGGGCCCTTCCGGTCAACTTTTTGCCCTTTTATAGTAATATATTTATTTATTTCTTTATATCATATTATTTGTCATTTAATTGTCTTTAAGAGGCAATTTACAGACTTTGACCGGGCTTTTTATATGTTTGTGAATTTTAATTCAAAGTTGAAATTTTCACTTCAATATTTGTGTACAAGGGGGCCTTCCGGTCAACTTTTTGCCCTTTTATAGTAATATATCTATTTTGTTCTTTATATCATATTGTTTGTCATTTAAATATCTTTAAGAGTCAATTTACAGACTTTGACCGGATTATAAGCTTTTTTGTGAATTTAAGTTTTAATGTACAAAAATGTGTTGCCTGATTCACACAAAGAAAGTCTTCCGGTCAACTTTTCGACAAAAGAACATATTCAAATAAATATTTTTTTTATTTTATCTTATAGACCATTATGTTAGCTTTCAAAATCAGTTTTATTTATTAATTTAGCTTTAGCGGTTCCAAAGATATCAGTTATAATACACCCATTTTTCTCTTCCGCGTTTTTCATTTCCGCGTTTTAGACCTTCCCCACGCATTTTCGTTCTTTTCACTTTGTGGTCGTTAGTGATATCGCTATTCTCGGGTTTTTACCTTATTCGGCGATAAATACCGAAAATTTCCAAGTAATTATTTGGCTGCCGTATTGTTTATTTTTCTGTATGGACAAACAGTAAAAAGTAAGTAGTTTGTGATTAGTTTTAACGATTTTGTTACTTTCTTTCAAAATCACTTTACAGGGTAAATGTTCACAGAAAGAGGTCGCTTTCAGGCCTGTACCGTCGTCTAAAGCGCCGATTGTTAATTCAAAACGATGTGAGGTATAGACTACTATAACACGTGTGTACGTTCCAAGATTCAATGTTTATAAATTATATTTTGGAGTTCGAGTTGTAATTATCGAGTGACAAGTAACGTATTGTGCATTCTTTGTTGCAATGATCAAAAACAATACATGTGAGAGGAGAAATACAATGTAACATGTTTATTTAATGGAAATCAAATTTATAAAACATTTTTTCTTTTTTAATTTCAGTTTCAAATATAGCCAACAGATTCTACAGGCCATGGGGATGACAATATCACAGAACTGTTGGATCAGCTCTCATAGTACCAGCTATCTTCTGATGAACTACCCAGTTTTGACCAGGCAATAGCAATGGGAGTAATTAATGGCAGAGATAATAGATGACATTTTACATTGCCAAAAAAACAACATGACATTCTTTCAAATATCAATTCCTACTGTGGGAGAGCATTTTCAATTATAAAGAAATATTGACACTGAATTCTGATCAGAACTTGACTATGTTACATTTATATGGTACATTGTTGTATGCTGTTATCAAATAAATGTAACTAAACTTGAAACTGGCATTTGTTTTGAATATGTGCCTAGTGGTGGTGCTTTAAAAACAACATAAGAGACCACTTTTTAATACAATAAAAGTTCACAGTAGAATATATATTGTTTTTTTGTATATTAACAAATTTCATTCATATTAAAAAGTCCGCATCTACGTCACGCGTTTTCACACGCTTTATGACATGTCATGTCATGTCATGACATGATTTCCCATTGTCAGAGGTTGACATGTATGTATATGCCCGCCACCTACATTGTATCAAAATATTATGATTCTAAGTTAAAGCAACTCCAAATAATTCCTTAAAACCAAAATCTGGAATTTTTCACAATTGTTCCGTTTCCATGGTAACGGCAGCCATTTTTCATGGTCTTAGACCCTACTGCAACCCAAAATTTGGTGTTCCTCAATATAGTTAACTATCATTAAGATTGGTTCCATTGGCTCCGAGAAAACTGCCGGACAAAATAGGTGGAAGTATAATAATAACTAGAATTGCCATTGCAAGCAATAGCGGATGTCACCCTTCCCCTATTGCCACTAAGCGGCATCCGTTTGAAAACAATTTAACAGTGAATGCAGATCAACGCATTGCGATATATCTTTCTGTAAATTTTCAGTACCATTAGAGCATTGTCAAAAGTTTCACATTTCTTCTGTTTCCATGGCAACGGCAGCCATTTTGAAAATTCCGAAGTCAAAAGTCTCATCTATACATGCCAGTTAACAATTATATTAAGTTTCATTAAGTTTGGAGCATTTTGAAAATATTTGATATTTCTGCAGTTTCCATGGCAACGGTGGCCATTTTGGAAATTCCAACTTCAAAAGTCTCATGCAGATTTTACAGTCAACAAATATATTACGTTTCATCAATTTTGGAGCATTTTGAAATTTTTGAAATTTTTGACATTTTGGCTGGTTTCTATGGTAACAGATACCATTCCAAATTTCTAATGGCAGATACCACATTGGTACATGGGAGGGAACATACCATCAAAGTTTCAATGGATTTGACCTACCATTTTAAGAAAGTAAATGCCACTTTAAGGTTTTTGAAGCATTTTGACCATTTTCGACTTGTTTCCATGGTAACGGCAGACATTTTCGAAATTCCAACGCCAAATTGCACATCTACCAATGTTGCTCATCGTTACTATGAAGTTTTAAAAAATTTGGAGCATTTTGATATTTTTGAAATTTTTGGTGCAGTTTCCATGGCAACATAGTAGTTTCAATGATTGCCAAAATCATCCAAAACCAGTATATGGCTGGCACCTACATTGTATCAAAATATGATGATTCTGAGTTTAAGAATCTCCAAATTATTCACTAAAACCAAAAACTGGAATTTTTCACAATTATTCTGTTTCCATGGAAACGGAAGCCATTTTTTATGGTCTTAGACCCACCTGCACCCCGAAATTTTTTGTTCCACCTTATAGTGAACTATCATTAAGATTGGTTTCATTTCACTCCAAAAAACATGCCGGACAAAATAGGTGGAAGTATAATAATAATAATACAGAAAAAGAAACAGAGGAAAAGCAATATGTCACCCGACATTGTCGATCGGGTGACATAATAATGATTATGGATGACGGACGTCAAGTGGGATATAAAATGAATAATCAGAACAAAAAAATCAAATGTAAATATAATATGAAAATTAACCCTGCTTTGTACTATAGACCGACACACAGAAACGGATTTCTAACGTGTAATTCGTTTGTTTTAAAAGGAGGATGAAATACCGTATACCAGAGACGGGGACTATTTTAATAGTTTGTAATTGCATGGTTTGCTAACCCGAATAATTCAGTCCCTCCCCGTAATCGATCTCTCCTACTTGTAATCTTAGATCAGCGGAATATAACGACTGAATTATTCGGATTAATTGTTTGCATGTTTCACAATTTTGACGAACACAATAGTAAAGCTAACTGAATTATTATCTCGTACAGATACTGGTCCATTATAAATAAAAACATGCGATGTGAGTGCTATCGAGACAACTATCCAACAAAGTCACAGTCTGCAACAACGTCGCACTGCCTTTGAAAAATTTGCGGGGAAATATAACGTTACGTCCCGAAACGTCTTAATTTTTGGCGCAATTTGTGAGGCTTACGGAAGGGATAGAGTAAACAATATTATATTACTGGATTTTTCTCAAAAACGAGTATGGTGACAAATATTTTTCAAAACGTTATGACGTTCCATTTTTTTCAAAGAATAACATATCTTACTTTGGTCAAATCGACACCGTAAGATAAATTTAAAAAAATCTTAAATGTGCATTTCTTGCCGTTTTTGGGGATAACCATGACGTTTTTGGCTTTATTTGAGTAAGAATTTATTCTTTAACTGGTAAAGTTAGATTTTTCTAACCATCTTGAACTATGTTGCTTCAATTTGAGCCCCATTATATAAGTATATGTTGATTAAAAAATCATATTAATTTTTTTTAAATAAAAAACGTTTGTTTCTTCAAAATTGCAAAATGTCCAATTTTCAGCAGTATTTTTTGCAAAAACGAAATCGACAACAAATATTTTTTTTGGCAAAATTGTATTCTCTGTCAATTGAAGAATGAAATATCTTTACGGGAAAAAATTCTCACCGTCAAAAATAAACTGTTGGATATGCCCTTAAAGGAGTCTGATTGGGGATGAAAAATCTTTGTATTGTGCTACCTTAGTGAAATTTAGTTAACTAGATTTCCCTTGTATTACTGGGATTGGTGGTGACGATTTTCATTTGTATATTTTGTTGTACAAAGCGAGATAACTAAAGTATTTTTGTTAAACTCCAAGATACTTTTAAACGTCAATAGAAATAAAGCTCAGTGCAACCGAGTGCTTTAAAAGATCTTCGAGGTCATGTTGTAATTGAGAGATGAGCTAAGCGATTGATTTTTTCTTGCCTGCTATATGTCTATTGGTATACTCAGGTATATTTCATGTATATTTTGACGTAAATTAAACAATTAGTACACTAGATAGGTTTTAGATACCTTTTATGGGTCGTTCGGGTAAAGGGTGGTAATTTTGACGGTGATTGGGATATGAGAATATTTTGCTTTGGCAATTTGTTTTCCGGACTTACAGAAGCAAGGACTAGTGACGGGCAGATATAAACCATGGGTTTACTAAATGGTATCTTCTTTAAGATAATTCAAACAGGATACCAGCATGAGCCTTTATTTTCCAAGCTATTTGTGAGTTTATATATTGCTGCCTCATGGTCGTTAACCACCTAATTTTTTAATTCACACAGTTGCTGCATTTGACTGAAATTACCACACGATGTAGTTATACTAATTCCAAAGGATTTGAAATCCTTTATTGCAATAAGTTAGTGATAAGGGTAATTATTGTTTTTAAAGATGAACTGTCCTATCGATTTTCTTCAAAAACACTTTGTAAATTAGGTCATCCGAAACCATCTTCTGGATTTAACTAGGTTCAACCTACCATATCTTTCTTTAAATGTCCTGTACCAAGTCAGGAAAATGGCCATTGTTATATTAAAGTTCGTTTCTGTGTATGTTGCATTTTAATGTTGTGTTTCTGTTGTGTCGTTGATCTCTTTTAATATTTGATACGTTTCCCGCAGTTTTAGTTTGTAACTCGGATTTGTTTTTTTTCTCAATCGATTTATGATTTCGAACAGCGGTATACTACTGCTGCCTTAATTGTTTACCCTCGTCAGGAATGCTCAAACCAAAATATTCAAAAGCCAAGAATGTAAATATTACTTCTTATACATTATTAAATTCTTTGAAAGAAATTTATGACAAAACTTTGTTTGTTTATGGTGATATATTATGCCTACTCATTAGTTCACTTGTTTCTATTTTCTTTTTATAGAATTTGTACTTTTCTTCCTTCCAAATCTTGATGTGATTTTGTATTAATTCAGGATTGTCCAACAAATAATGTTTGATACTTTAAGCTAGAATTTTATGAATATTGCCCCGAATCTTTATGAAAACAAATTAATAGGTGAAGTATCATTGCCAATGTGACAGCACTCCAACAGAAACTAAATAGCGTCGATGTAACGAAATTAAATTCCCATTGGGCCACTATGGCACTAATAATGAGGAAGCCCCATAAGAAAAAAAAAAAAACAACGCAAGAAAAGTAACGGCCTGATTTACAACAACAACTACTGAATTAGAGCTCCCGACTTAGAACTATAGCTTTCAATCTCATCTCATTACCTGGGACAGCAACGAAACAACAAAATACAAAATCAAACTGTAAAACTGAGTTAAAAATGGCTCAAAATATTAGATTGACACAAGCATTAAATGATTATTATGGCTTAATTGGGCATTTTTAATTTTTAACTTGAACTTTAACATTTTCCAGCAATTGAAATGCTTTTGATTCAATTTGATTTTAACAGAGAGTTCCTGGTGAAGGTAAATCGATTCAAACTCATAACATATATATATATATATATGAATATATTTAGTTTAAGTGCTACATGTATGATTGTTGATTATTATTTACATTTGTATCTTCCCCACTATTGCTGTCATCTGTCGCAGTAGACTGGTTTTAATATAGATCTGACCAAGACCTTATTTAAAGTTAAACTGGGTTTTACAGGTTTGATCTTCATAAAAAGTATTACAAGCAGAACTTGCCAAATAACATTGCTTTACAATTTTACCCTGTTGTTAAACTATATTCACTTATAAAGTCTACACAGAAAATGTAAAACCAGCAAATTGTCCTTGGTCTACATTTGATGTACCGGTACACATTGGTGAATTCTTGAATGTTATTGAAACGTCACAATCTGATGCTTTAATTGTATGATTACATCCTTCACCATAGTACATACCCTCTGTAAAATTTTGTGTAGTTATGGTGTATTCCTTTCCGGATAAAATATGTACTGGTTTTGGGAGCATTATAAGTTGTACTTCATATCCATAATTCAAATCTATTTCAGTTTTATGGACAATAATTTCCTCGTTGGTTTCATCTAATATTTTTAAATTAATTTCCGTATCTGGAAATAAATTGACCCCTTTAAGCCAGATATCTGTATCAGCTTGGAAGATTAAAGCCTCTGTCCCTCCGTTATCATCACAGATTACTGAGTAATCAGTATACCTCGTTACAGTGTGTACCTGTCTTTTTACGATAGGACCTCCTCTTTTGTTATTATTAAATATCGAGGTTTTAATTCCATACTGGGAACGATAAATGGCTATCATTTCATCACTTGACAAAAAGTCTGTATTTGCTATCTCTTTCGAAAAGAAATCCATGTCAACAACTGGAAATCGTATTTGATACAAAGTTTGTCCAACAAGATTCCGCATGTTTTGACCGGTTGCTTCAATCTTCTGTATATCACATTGAGATTTTGTCCATTTTAGGAAAAATTGACATACATCGGTTTCACTGCAGGATAAATAATCTGATTTTAAAATTATATCTACACATTCTTTCGGGAGGAGTAACACGTGTTCTGAGAGAAGACACGCTTTTGTATTCAATTCAATGTGCTGAAGACTTTCTTGTAGAAGTTCTGGCAGATGGTATTTGTATGCAGTTTGTAAAGTTTTAGCTGCATGTTTAGACGTGGCTGTCTTCTTTAATGTCTTTTCACATTCTCGCTTTACCTTTGATAACATGTACTTGTCAGATGCATACAGCAATTCAGTCACGTTTGAATTAGTTACCGCTATTTTGTCAGTGTATATGTACCTGAAATAACAACTGACTCGATCAACGCCAAATGTACATAAAAGATCGGACAATAATACCACGAGAGGAAGAAATTTTACAAGGTTGGCCTATTCTGTTTAGGTTGATGAAAAATAAATAAGGCTACATTTAAGTTTTATATTTACAGTATGCTAAAATAGTCCAAATTGCCGTGTGGTCATGACCTAAACCTTTCCCACTCCCTAATACATAGGTTTGTCTGTACCTTACGTAAAGTTTGTGATAAACATTTTTTCGTCCTTGGACAAGGGTTTTAAAATAAAACTTACACTAAAATATCGTTAAAGGTGTTTTCTTCAATATCCGGAATAGATATCTCTCCTGTCTCCGGCATAGAACCCTCAAACATAGTATGAAATACTGGACTCCTGCTAGCTAACATGTATTTGTGTGCTTTGATTGGTATTCGTCCTTCCCCTACCCTCAGTGTGACGTCACACATAATCTCGTTTTTCAGCATGTGGCTCATGCATTCTGCCAAAGTTTTATCATCACGCCAATCACCTATTTTTGTTTCACAGACAGCCATCTAATAAAAAATAAATGATATACAAAAAAATGAATTATTTTACTTACCTATATAGACGACATTTACACCAGAAAATGACCGAAGAAAAAAAAACCAAATCTGTCCCAAGCTGATTATTGAGTTTTGTTACGAAAGGTATCCTTGTGTGATGTATTTTCGTACTAATAACAATTTTCACTGCCTTCGGTTTTCACTGTTGAGTTTTTTTACTACGTTTTTACTCAAATTTTAAAAGCATGTTTTGTCGAATGTTTTTATGTATCTAGATTTTTTGTCAAGGCTTACTACGATTTTTACTGTTTCACATTACTTTTCGGAATCGTATGTCTAAAAAAAACCGGCGTCATATATGTTCTCGTATGAAATAAAAATTGGGTCAGTACACGGACAGGAAATGACTATAAAATACGGAAACGAGTATTTTTTAAAATCGTAGTTCTGATGATTGCTTGAATCATAAAAAAAGTTATTTAATAATTTTCAGTACTTGAAATAACTAGTTATTATTTTTAGGTTGGTGTTTCATGTGCTGAAATTGTAACATTGTGTGCTTTTTTTCAGATTGGCACTGGGTTTCTACAAAGGACATTTAAAAAAATAATTAAAATGCAGTTTTCAAAATTTGGATTAAATCTGAAAAGTTAAGATAGTTTTTGTCTTTATGTATCAAGTATGTATAAAATTGTCAATTATATAGAGAATTAAGTAAATGGATTTTGAACAACCATTTCATACAAGCATTAGCCTTTCAAAAAGGTCTATAGTCGACTTTTAGCTCATAAAATGGAAAGTGCTCTCGCTTTGTAGATTAATTCATTTACTAGAATAGCCACGTGGATCAATCAACAAATTTTACCACACACGTGAGGTCACACGTTATGAAGTAGTATATATCGTTTAAACGTTGTTGTTTATGAAACTCCAGAAGATTCGACTATTTATAGATAAAAGTTACCTGTGTACCAATATCATGAATATGCATGATTAATGACCAGGCAACATCTTATTGCTAATATAGAGAGGACAAATCTGATACTCTACGGGATTGACGGACATTTACTAGGTTTGGATTGTCCTAACCAATCAATAAATTTTGATTATTCACGTCTCGTAATATCTTCCAATCAGGTAGCAAGAAAAATTCACGCACTATCTGTGCATCGTTCAATTCTTAATGTCGACTCCTAGGAGTCGATAATAAGAACCATGATAATTTTAACTCGCCGGTTAGTATTTATAAAACATGACCAAAAAACCACATGACAATAACACATCTTGAAGATCCGGTGTCTGATAATCAGACGATATAGCTATGTTTCATGTAACCCCTCAGAATTTTTCTCAACAACTATTCTCATGATTCTAGTGATGCATAGTTTTGACATTAAATAAAAATAACTGAAAAGGTAAGTTTAATTTAATTAGTTCTGACGTCTTTGAAATCGACTTTGAATATATCATACATTTGTCACGTTGTAATGTTGTTTTTGTTCCAAATATAGAAACCGAAAAACCCGCCACAATATACGCGTGTTCAATCAAAACCGACGAAATGTGGTTGATACGTAATAGTTATCCCATGAGGAAGCGGTGTGTCAGTGAAAGATCACCCCGATGGCCGGAGGCTAACACTGACACACCAAGTCCGAAAGGGATAACTATTTTACATCCCAGCTGTTTAAGATAAGACGAAAAACCATTTACAATTCATAAAATCTAGCTTAGAACGCCACACAACCATTATAATATACTTATAATATATTCCCTTTATGACCCCCGAACACGATGTTTAAATATGAAACTATGTCAACTCGCCCCATTGGCCAATCGGCCCACACTTAATCGCCACTTGCTAGAAATCACCCCATTCTTCTTTACCAACTCGCCCCACTTATGAAAAGGGTAAAAACCCATTGAACAATCAGTCTGACAACTCGCCTTACTTAGGAAAATATCTTGCTTCCTTTATATATTGTTAAATTACTCAGTGGCGGATCCAGAAATTTTCATAAGTGGGGGCCCACTGACTGACCTAAGAGGGGGCCTGCTCCAGTCACGCTTCAGTGATTCCCTATATAAGCAACCAAATTTTTTCCCAAAAAGGGAGGGCCCGGGCCCCCTGGGCCCCCCTAAATCCGCCTCTGGAGTAAGAGAGTTGGTATCCAGTCGTCCTGGTGTAGGGCTATGTATCGTGGGCTGATATGTTAAAGATCTTGAGTTCGAATCCAAGCATAGATAATGCATTTTTTCTACATAAATTTTGAAAGTGTGTCTTTTCTCGAAAAATAAATCTAAGTTTTATTGTGGATTAGTCGATCATTCCCGCCAAAATGGTTCAAAACAAAGGAAAGCATGCAAAACAAAGAAACTGAAGCTGTTGTGATCTGGTAGGGATGATCCGGCTCAGATCACTCTTGTTAGAACAAAGGATCTGGGATGTAAGAAAAGATATGACATACGAAAACATTAGTCCAAGTTAAAGGAAGGCGTCCAAAAAAATTTATCAAAAAGCCGTACTAAAACGGCATAATTATTTGGACTAACGAAAACATATGACACGACGATATATCAGAAGGAAATTTTTATAACTATTTTTAAATATATTACAGGGTCAATTCAGTATTTTCATGTATTATAATTCAATACACATGCATTTAAAAAATTAAAACTTACCAGTTAACTTATGTGGTCAACTCGCAGGTTAGTATTGAAAACGAAAGTAGATATTCTTACTTCCTTACCGTAATATTGATCATAAATAAAATATCGACAACGGAGATGTGTAATATTTCCGGAAAAATATAAACAAATTAGAATATTTTCTCCATTGTATATTATTTTTCGACAGGTTGGCCTGTCGAAAAATTATATGTTGTGGGATATTCTGGAACTCGATAGGTATTAGGGCACAGTCACAGAAGTAAAATAAAGCTCACAATCGTTGTAATTTTGGGGAAAATAATTGTTTTATGTTTTCTATACACGACAAAATCATCTGAAAACAGTTAATTCCCCTCCCCCACGATTTTTTTTTATTTACTCTTTGGTCGGGATGTTGTTTCTTTGAAACATTCCCCATTTCCATTCTCTATTTTACTCAACAAAAGAAACGATACAAGGCAATGTATTTATTGCTGCAATTTTTTGTAATTTCAAAAATCGTATTTTCACCCAAAAAATTTAAAAATCGATATTAGAAATAAAAACTTTAAACTTAAACATCGTCTGCTTAAAATTTCGAATGCCTTTGAACACTTTATTCTTATCTTCGAAATTAAGTGCCGACTTTTGTTATCATTTTCCGCAAAATAACATGATCTATTTCAGTTTCACTTTCAAATTTGATCAGATTCTTTTAATAATATGTATTTGCTTTGCAAATGAATGTTTTTCATTGGATAATTTAACAGTTTTCTTTTAATTATATTTAATGATAAATTGGAGTTCAAACTTGCGTATCGTTACTTTTGTTGACTAGTATATATTGACTTCGGACAATGATTTTATAAATTTTATAAACTTACCAAGTTATCGATATACAATGTTCCAATACAACAACTATGCAAGAATGAACTGCATAAGTCTGTATGGAATGTTCCAGAGGCGGATTTAGAGGGTTTTTCAGGCCCCCTCCTTTTGTGGGAAACATTTGGTTGATTATATAGGGAATTACTGAAGCATGATTGGAGCGGGCCCCTCCTTACAAAAATGTCTGGATCCGTCACTGAACTATCTGATTTTTTAATAGGCAAACAAAAACAGAAAACTCTTCTAATCGATACAACAACTATGCAAGAATGAACTGCATAAAACGAATTGATTTAAGTTTAAATGTATTATTGAGTAAAAGCGAATGTATCACATTGGTGAACCACGTAGTAAAGTGTTTTGCATTGGAAAAATCAATTTTCTATAAGCAGAATTTGTAAAACCCACGATTTCAAGTCTCCACGGAAAAACATCATTCCTGAATCCACAAATTCAGAACAACGAATATAATTTAATCTACAGCAGGGATATTGTGTCAAGCACAAAAGTTGATAGCCCAGATTGAAGGGAGGCTAAAAGTTTGTCGGAACGTATGATGTACACATTGAAGAGTGAAATTAAGTGTGAATCACATCCAGATTAGGGGAAGACAAAACTCAAGTGAAGGAGCACAAGTATATTTTGTCAACTCGAAGCCAAGTGATTCATACAATGTTTGAATTAAGGGCCAATATCAGAGACAGGAGATATAGATATACCAGACATTGATACAAATACGTTTGGCCTGATTTTAGAGTAAGTAAAAGTTTTCTGTATGGAATTAAATTGTAATTTCTCAATTTGTATTACTGATTTATAAAAACCCACCTTTTATTTGAGGTTGTGTAGATAGATAATACCAAGCTAAAAGTTGTGTACGCCAGACGCGCATTTCGTCTACAAAAGATCCATCAGCGATGCCTGAATAAAAAAAAGTGAACAAGCCAAATAAAGTACGAAGACTCATATCAACACATAAGTGCTGACTGCTCAGTTGGTGATGGTTTTCTGACGTTGGCTAGAACATTTCTATAGCGGCAGAATAAAATTGAGAATAGAAACTAGGAATGTGCACGTCAACTCGATGAGTTAAACAGATGCATCTTTTTGAAAAACAAAATTTCATTTACTTCCAACTATTAATAAGACAATTTACATTTTAATAGTCTACAAACGCGATTGACAAAAATCCTAGTCAACGACTAACTTACATCTATTCTATAAGCAACAATTTAACTTTAAGAATACAAACAAAATATGTGGTGTACATATACCAATTGTTCGTTTTATTCTACAATCAGCAAACTTTTATACATATAACATGTACACGAATGTTTTTATATTTTATTTGTTCTTGAAATATACAGCCTCATGTTACTTTTCGTCCTGTTCCTAATGCTCGTACACATAATTTTGTTAATTTAAAACATATATATTTCCTGGCAATATACATATATTGTATATTTAATGCATGCACTAGGAAATTTTCACTCTGACAATTTGGTAAAATTCATATACCGTATTTTTTACAGACATATTTATACTGACATCAGCAATATATCACATGAGAATATTGAAACCTTTGCCTTGTTGAGCAAACGGTAAAGGGAAACTTCTTTTTGCGAACGACAGTGCATTTTTGGATCCTCTTCGCAATCTGCAATCAAACTAGAAAAATGAGAGACACTTATTTAGATTAACGCAAATATTTCATTCTCATCCTCGCTTTTCGTCCTGTTCCTAAAGCTCGTACACATAATTTTGTTAATTTAAAACATATATATTTCCTGGCAATATACATATAGTGTATATGTAATGCATGTACTAGGAAATTTTCACTCTGACAATTTGGTAAAATTCATATACCGTATTTTTTACAGACATATTTATATTGACACCAGCAATATATCACATGAGAATGTTGAGATGGTCCTTTACGGTGCAGAGAAGTACATGCTAAGGAATTTGAAAAAGGCTTGTGAAACATTCCTTAGGGAAAGCCTCTCATCTGACGTTGCTGCAAAATACCTTTATACCGCTTACCAATATCATATGGATGAACTCTGGCAACTTTGTGCATCATACATAAAGGAATATACAAGATAAAATTGAGAAAGGAAATGGTGAATATGTCAAAGCGACAACCACCCGACCATAGAGCAAACAACAGCCGAAGGCAACCAATGGGTCTTCAATGTAGCGAGAATTCCCGCACCCGTAGGTGTCCTTCAGCTGGCCCCTAAAATATGCATAATAGTACAGCGACAATGGACGCCATACTAAACTCCGAATTATACACAAGAAACTAAGAATTAAAATCATACAAGACCAACAAAGGCCAGAGGCTCCTGACTTGGGACAGGCGCAAAATTGCGGCGGGGTTAAACATGTTTATGAGATCTCAACCCTCCCCCTATACCTCTAGCCAATGTAGAAAAGTAAAAGAATAACAATACGCACATTAAAATTCAGTTCAAGAGAAGTCCGAGTCTGATGTCAAAAGATGTAACAAAAGAAAATAAATAAAATGACAATAATATATAAATAACAACAGACTACTAGCAGTTAACTGACATGCCAGCTCCAGACCTCAATTAAACTGATTGAAAGATTATGTCTTCATCATATGAATATCAGGTACAATCCCTCCCGTTAGGGGTTTAGTATCATACTATCATAAAATATATGAGAAGAACATAACCCGTGTCATGCCAACAACTGTTTTTTTTAAGAAATAAATGTGTTTAGTTCCGATGTGACACTGTTTACAATCGGACTACGCAGTGAAGCTGCCAAAAAAAGTAAAATCACAAAAATAATGAACTGAGAGGAAAATCAAATCGGAAAGTCCCTAATCATGGCAAAATTCAAATGGCAAAACATATCAAAAACGAATGGACAAAGGAATGTATAGAAATCATCCTGATGTTGGAATATCTTACTTGTTCCGAGACCGAACTTTGCATGTTTTTAATGAGATAGATAGAAATGCAATGTCAGATAAATAACCGTGAAACCAACGGTGAAATCATGCGAGAAATGGCAAATAAATTTAGTTAGATTTCCAGAAGTTGATATGACGTATTTTTCTGAGAATGTTTCCAAACAAGGTGTTCTGAATATTGATGAGATGATTTATTATTTATCATCCAACAATTAGCCAACTATTACACAAATAACATGTTTACAAAGGCAAAAATAATATCTTTTTGTATTATGAGGCCCCTCATGGGGGGGGGGGGGGGGGGGTCCTAGTAATCACATAATCACCATTTTTTTGCCAATATAATCACATAATCATTAAATATTTGCTTATCTTTAGTAATCAAATAATCATAAACTAAAAATACAGTCCTAGGTAATCAAATAATCATGAAATATTTGGCTTAATAATCAAATAATCATTAAAAAAACGGCCAAGTAATCACATAATCAAAAACCCCATGAGGGCCCTCTATTATCTGTACTTGTACAAATAAAATCTCCTGTTACCCCGCTTATATCTTGAGCAAGCGATAATATGGATTGTCTTTATGTGTAGCAGATCATTTTTGGCACTCTTCGAGGTCCATGTTTAATCAAAAGTTGCATGTGTCGCGTGTAAATTGCAGGATAATAACAATGTACATACATTGGTGGATAATAGGAAATTTACTTTTTTGGCGACTGCACTATGCTCTACAGTAATATCGGAAGTTGCGTGGCACCGAATCATCATTACAGGTTAGATTTGTTTTGATAACTATATCATTTCAAAATATAGAATTGAGCTTATTCTGCTGGTCTTTAACTAGAGAATAAACTATTGTATGGAATCTTGCTGGCCATAAAAAAATACTAAAATATTTTGGGCGTTTTGTTGAGCATTGTTTTTTCTTATTGCCGTAGTTGTTATTTCTTTTTCTTTTCATTTTCTGAAAATATTAATACGTTGAAATGCTTAAATTTATTGAGGATCTTGGCCAATCTAGCTTTTCTTTATACCAATAAAAAATATTAATTATCATAAAATTGAAGAATAATTTGAACGTCTTCGTAGCATCAGATCTTTCACGATCTTCAAAAAGCGGTACGTGATATTTCACGATCCGAAAAATCAATTTTGTGTAAATATTTCTTTTTTTACCAAGTTTCTGATTATGTTTATACAAAATAATTATGAGAACCATTTGATTCATTCGAATAGAATTCCCTTATTTGGATAAAAGTTGTTAATTTATTTGAATTTGTGAAAACATCATGTTTGTTTACATTTTTTGTCATTGAAATGTTGAGAAGCAATCTGCCTTTTGTTGCTTTGTAAAAACTATGTAATTTTAAAACTAGATTTTCCCACATACAGATCATAATGTTGAACCATTTTGACAGTCAGTTCTATCACGGTGGGTATGGTTGTCCTGCGAGAGAACGTTCTGTGCTGGTGATTTGGTCCTGTCAGGTGCTGGTGGGTCCTGATTCTGTGCTGGTGGGTTTGTTTACATTGTATCAGAACGGCAATAAAACGACAGTTTTGTTGCTTAATTTTTCTCTGATGCGTTATAAGTACCATGCAAAGTATATTACAACAACATTATATTGCAAAAGTCGTGCAAGTTCGTTAAACCGAATTGTCCTGTCGCTGTGCTGGTGATAAGAAAAACGGTCCTGGTTCTGTGCTCCTATGTCCTGGTTCTGTGCCTTTATATTTTAGTTAAAAGTGGCATATATTCAAGATCATTGATGCTGTACTGTTATTGACTAATTAACTGTTGTCTGCTTTCTTGAAATTGACATTGTTGTGAATCTGTTTACTGTTATTATGAGAGAAAAAATACCCCTATTTTTTATTTATTTTTTTTAAATTAACTGTAATCTTATTTATTGGCCTGTTAATGGAACCCTTCTTGCCCCCTTTTAAGATAAGAAAATATGTTTACGATTTTCGGGATTACGATCATTTTGCAAGATCACCAAAATACGTTGTAATTTGTATAATACTTATATAAAGTAGATGATGTGGTATGTTTTTTGTCAATGGACTTTCCATAAGAAACCAAAGGAAGTATGTGTTAACAACCATACGTCATCGTACGACCTTCAACAATAACCCATAAAATAAAAATGTAAAAGGTTTTGCATAAAAATGGAGAGCAAAAATATAGAACAAAAGACTTTCTGAGCGTTTGAATCATATGTCTTTAGCAGCTTAAAACACATTTGTTTGTGAACAATTTAGTGCTGACTATAAGAATGACAATAGTATTGCGGGTTTGTTTGTTTGGTTTTTTTGGGGGGGGGGGGGGGATGGGGGATAAGTTAGAGCGAGGTGAAAAGTTTTAAGCTTGGAATAGTTTCCCGTAAGATTTAAAAGTTGTGTTTTAAAAGAAAAATGTATCTTATAGCTATTAAGAACCACTTGCTGTATCTGTAAGATTTTTTCATCATATTTTTTTTGTCTAAACGGTTATCAGGTTTTTTTTTCGAAAGTTCGATAGAACACTAAAAAAATCACTATTGAATGAAAGGGCAGACTAGAATATGTCAATTTCAAAAATTAAAATACCTCGTAGCTTCATACTACCAATTGAGTATAAAACAAGCATATAAGTTTAAAAAAGAAATTCTTAGATTAAACACATACATTTAACTTTAACAGGTCATAACAGTTTAAAACAATACAAATCTACACACACATAAAACTGGCTTAATTTCAACTGGTTATCAACCCGAATCGCTATAAGATCATATATAAGCTCACCTGTGTCGAGGGGTCGTGTGAGGTTCATGTATTGTCTTGGCGTCCGCAATTACAAAAAGATATAATCTGAAATTACTTGACCAAATGTTAACAAATGATTTTTCAAGAGTGAATCTAGGAAAAACAATATTCATTAACAAACATGACCACTGTCTGTTAATATGTATTCGAATTTTTAGTTACAGCCGATTCCATTGAGTATGTAGGCAGGGGTTATATCTTTGGTTAGCTTGCTTGTTAGCTAAACCTAGAAGTCATTGTTAGGTAAGGTATACTACCCTCCTTTGGAAGTAGCCTGGTCCTACAGACAGAAAGATGTGTCATATGTCGGACTAGTCTACTCTTAAAGTAGGGTAGTTTCCATAACCTAACAATGTCTTTTCTGTTATGCAAGCAAGATAACCAAGGATATTCTCTTTGTCTACACACTCATTGAAATCGGCTTTAATATTGAAAAAGTTCAACCAATTCGGGCAAAACTTACCGAGTAAAAAAAAATCAAAAGGCCAATGTCTATCTACCTTGCACATTTCAGAAAATTCAGATCAGATAACGAAACTGGGTCCAGCAACATTTATAAGCAATTTAAGATTTTGACCCTCACAGTTTCCATTCACCACAAATATTCTCGTTACAACGAATCATTTTAAATACAAAAATACCAGTTGCAGCCTTTTGTTTATCTATTAATATATGTAGACGGATAAAGCTATGAAAGGCAGCAGGGTCACAAGAGTGAGAAGTCCATGTTATCTGAAATAAATGCTAGTAAGCATAGATCTAGAAAGCGACAGATAATCATGACATTAAAAAAACTCTCTTCTTTTCGACTTTTTTTTCAAACAAATTGACACATAAAATGAATTATATAGTATTGTGGAATTTTTAAATTCTGTTAAATTCATTGGTTACACCTTTTACTAGGATAACAATCCTGTCAAGTATGAGCTGGGTAAAATATTTCAGAAAAGAAGATCGGAATGTGAAAGTTTCCGTGCGTCAGGTGCAAGAGCATACGAACAGCTAACATGCCTCGTCAGGGTGAAAGCTAAAAAGTCCACGAAAATTTGATTTAAAACCTTTCTTCGTTTCAACAAAGTTATTGAGATTTTGTTAAGGATTTAACCATCTACGACAACAAGAAATTTTTTTTTAAGAATTTACAGCTCTTCTATAAATATATGCAAAGCAAACCATTGATCAAATTCCTTGCTATGATTGTTTGGATGTTTGTAAACGACAGGTAAGTGGTCTGTTTTCTATATACTAGAATTTGTTTGGACAATAAACATTAACTTCAATTCCTGTCAGTTTATGTTTGTCCAATCAAATCCCAGTATGTATTGAAACTCCACCTACCTATTGTTTGAAAACATCCAAGCAAACATAGCAAGCAAGTCATTGAATCAAAGTTTTTTTTCTGCATGTTTTTATAGAATAGCTGTACTATATAATACAAAGAAGCGTTTAAGTCTTTCGCCAAAAAATACTATCAATTTCTTTCTGTCCTATGTAAACTTCCGTACCATTTCTTTCCATTCATGATCATTAAATTGAACTGTAAAATATTTCTTGGTACCTTCTTAATTCCTTTATAAGTCTTATGTAACATAATAATGACAATAACTGTTGTGAGCACAAGATTCACTGCACACTTTTAAAGTTCTGCTTCATCAGAACTTAAGTTTTGAGACTTTTTTAATCGACACGATTGGGATTTTTGTATATGAGAACACTACACGGTTTATCTAATAGTTGAAAATGCGGCTTTGAACTAGCTTTCAGTACCTGCGAGCATTCGTTGTTCAATAATGTGTATCTTTGTGTTATTATTTTATGTGATAAATTGTTGTGTTGGGACACCACTGTAACAATGAAGGAGGAAATGAGGAAGGTTGATTGGGTGCAAGTGGGAAGGGTTTAGCGCTCCGCTAACAAACATGTCTATGCGGCATGGGCTTTGATCATTGTTGAAGCATCAATGTAAGGTGCATTTAATATCTTAATAAAACTATTCTTATTTAGATACTATATCTTGTTATCTGATATTGGACCAAAGATGTTGCCCTTTTATGTAATTATGTAATACAAGTTACGATCATTTGAAAACACATATTAAACAGCCAAATGGATGCACAAGAGCTAAAATAGGAGTCATAGATCCTATTGACAACAATTATCTGCCCAATTTTATTGATTTTTTAACATTTGTTTCAAATATGACCAACTTCTTATCCAAAATCACCAGCACCGTATCAGGACCCACCAGCACAATGACAGGACCCACCAGCACAGTATCAGGACATGAATAAATTGAGAAAATGCTAAATTTTAATAAATTGCAATGTTTTTTCACAAAATAGTTTTGTCGTGTTGATTGCGGTATAGAAAGCGGACTCTATGAGCATTTTTGTTTTATTTTTTCACTTCTTGATTTTCTGAAAATGAGCATTTTTGTGTTACGCTTACTGAAACAGTTTAGAGGGTCAACTTTTTAATGGTTTACATATGAACCCATAAGCAACATAATTGAAAAATCTCAACTGTTTTCTTCAATTTTGTATGAGTGAAAACGTCAAAAATCATCATTTTCGTCTTTGTTTACATTTTTTTATTGATCACCAGCACCCGTCAGGACCGAATCACCAGCACAGAACGTTCTCTCGCAGGACAACCATACCCACCGTGTCTATTATGTTGTAAATTTGTCTGTGTAATTAATTAAATTGGATAGTTTACATTTCATATATCTTCTCGATTTAATTTCTTTCACGATCTGGTACCAGAGCTTTCACAATCGTCTCGCAATACATGAACGCCGTTAGATATTCTTTCACGATCGTTTTTCTCGTTAAACCGAATGACACCCGTGATTAAGGAAAGCAAGGAATATGCACGAAAAGTTCATGAATTACATATAATGATATGTGTGGTATTAAATGCTTAAGAAACTCTTTAGAACTGAATACATGAATTTCGTACATTTACGTTAAATAAATAATATTTTGAAAATGTTTCTTAACGGAACATTTCATTTATGAACCATTCCGCTGTATATCAATATGCATTTCACAGACGACACTGTGACAAAGAGATAGCAAGAAATTCACGTCATTATTACAAACAGAGGCGGCTATAAAAAAGATTCAACGAAAAAGGCTTATAATGTGGTAATAACACACCAGCCGGTGAGAACTTTTCAATATACAGAGAGATACGTAAATCATGTAAAACAGGTTGTTCCGTTTGTGTTTATTTATCATTCACAATTTGATAAATTGTCACACTTTAACCGCAAAAATTGGATAGAAATCGACAAAAAATCCAAACTTTCCAAAATCTGTCTTGAGTATTGACACAGGCTTTCTGTAACCACAATAGCCTTAACGATTTAATAAGCAAACTCTATGTAAGCGGGCTCATTTAAGGGTTGTACAAAATACAATGTGTGACTCGTCAGATACAACTGCACACCGAGACTTCCAGCAGTCACTCGACTGATATACGACATATATCATTTGCAAATTTTGAAATGTATAAGTAAAAGCATTGCGTATTGTTTTAATGGAAATGTGAAAATCGTAGAGCGAGACCTCCTATTTAGTCGTCATTGGTGATTTCCTGGTCAACGAACTTTAACTTTAACTCACAACGTTTGTTTCGGACCACTTAGTTCTTAAATTTCTATTTTATGTTTTGGATAGTTCTGTTTTTCTTGTTTTTTCAATTAACTGATTAGTGTGAAGGGCTCTGTTGGTATCTTTCGCCTGTTAAGTTAATGGCCCTGTTTTATTGAAATCCATAAATCTGCTTTCATATTAGTTTATTTAATACATATATTTAATTGTATTACCAACTACGTAAATTTAAATTGTTCGATTTTATATATAGTTTTTACTAAATTATACGAAAGCAAGCCAACATTTTATAAAATTCAGAATGTATTAGTTTAAACACTGAATAAAAGTCCCGCAATTTGCCCAGAAATGATAGTATTTGTTCCAAATTGATCAACTGGAGAATTCTTGAACATTATGGTCACCCCAGATTGCTGGTCGTTGACAGACTCCTGACAATTTGTTCCATAAAAACTCTCGTGGCTCATTCCATTCAATACAATTGTATAATCTCTCTTAGAAGTGACATGAACAGGTTTAAAAAAGTCAATCTGTCGAACTTTACCGCTATTTTGTGCAAGCTCTATGTTTTCTTGCTGTTGCATTTTTTCCTCTTTAGAATCATTTAGTACTTGTATGCTTAAGTTCACAGTACTACAAGATTTATGCTACGTCCAATATTTTGAAAATATGGATTAAACGGAGGAAAAATATTTACCCCCTTGAGCCAAATCTCTTTATTTGAAAGAAATGTGAGGGACTGTATTCCCGATGTCTGCCTAGGCCCAGTAATCCGTCCATATCGATTGATTATATATGTTTGTCGTTTAGATACAGGACCTCTCAAACTACGAGGAAAGGCTTTTGAGGTTTCACCGAAATGGGACTGATAAATAGATACCATTTCGTCACTCGTGAGTAAACAAGAGTTAGCAACGGATTTTGAAAAGAATTTCATTTCAACATTTGAGAACCTTATCAGATACAGAATATTTCCTATTGCCTCTCTCATATTTCCACCAGAAGGCTCTAACTTTGTCAGCTCACACTGATGTTTACCCCATTTAAATATAAACTGACAGATGTCTGTTTCGCTGCAATAAAAAAAATCGGATTTTAAAATCAGCTCCAAACAATCTTTGGAAAGGCTCACTGCATGTTCTGACAAAAGGCATGTCTTTGTATTCATCTCAATATAGTGCAGGCTTTCTGTTTGGAGTTCTAAGAGATGGTATTGGTATCCGGTTTGTAAAGCCTTGGTTGCATGCTCTGATTGTACCGTTTGTTTAAGAACTGTCTCGCACCTCCTCTTAACTGCAGCTAACATATACTTGTCAGCAGCATACAACATCTCCTTCACATTGTTGTTTGTTATTGTAATGTCATCGCTATAGAAGTATCTGAAAGAGAAAATTAATAACGTTAAAATCAGTTCGAAAACGTTAATGAAACAAGCAACTCAATATAGTTAACAAGACCAAATTTGTATTACCGCTCATAAGTAACGGGACAATCTAAACCTTTGAAATGTCTTGAGTTAAAGCAACTAAAAATATTGCTCCATTTTGTAGAAGAGGGACGAAAGATACCAAAGGGACAGTCAAACTCATAAATCTAAAACAAACTGACAACGCCATGTTAAAAAATGAAAAAGACAAACAGAAAAAACAATAGTACACATGACACAACATAGAAAACTTAAGAATAAACAACACGAACCCCATAAAACAAGGGGTGATCTCAGGTGCTCCGGAAGGGTAAGCAGATCCTGCTCCAAATGTGGCACCCGTCGTGTTGCTTATGTGATTACAAATCCGGTAAATAGTCTAATTCGGTAGGTCACATTCATGAAAGGGAAGGGGATTGTAGTTACGACGTAAGGAACATATCCGATATCATTAATTTTGTGAAACGGTTATTCCATAACGGTCAACCAATTCGTGATGGCGTCCATAAAATTTACCAAGGGATGATTTCAATTTCACCATTTGAAACTCTTGGTTTAATAGATTCCTTGTGAGCAGTAACCCTCTATCATGAAAATCATGATAGAAAATGCAAGCACGGGAATATCGTATCAATTGGGAGATATATACCCCGTATGCAGGTGCTGCTGGAATGCAGATGTTGAATTTCTCACTGTTATTTGGAACTGTAGAACTGAGACAAAATCGTTGTCTTTTTACTTTTTTGGGTTTTCATATGTGTGTAGTGAGTTTGTGTCATAAATTATTGCATTTCTTTAATTCGATTAACATAATATTATTCACCATGACGACGATTATCGTTAATCTTATTGGATATAAAGGAAAGCGATCACTATTATTAAATCAGTGTCGATAAATATAAATAGAAAAGTCTCGATTATTTGGGGGAAACTTGAGGGAATTTTTTTTTGAATATTTCTTCTAAACCATGAATTACATCCGTTATCTTTTGTGTTGTTTTCAGTATAGCGAATCAGTTTGACAATGTTTGAAGGCGAATGTTAGTTATATTTTGACTTTGTAATGCTATTGCACCAACGTTTACCTCATGTTTTCCTTAATAAATAGATTGTTACATCTACATGAACGATTATGATATTTTTATCAGTTATATTACGAAAAGAGAGTTGAGATTGCTGTAGATTAAGTTTTTGTAGGTTTTTTTTTATAATTGTCTGGTTCTTTCCGTTTTGTTTCACGAAGGAGCTAGTGTTGCATGACTTCTAAGATAATAAACTTTATTTATATCGTTGTGAAAGAGAAGGACACAAGAACGAAAGAACCAGAGGAATAGTCTTCTGTTGATATGTAGCAAAAGTAAGATAGCTTCAGTACTCTCTACATTGTTAAACAATGTTGACTGCAGTTCTCGTAGTACCACAATGGGTGTTCGATCAGTGCCATAGCTACATCTAAATAAAATACTATGGGCAGCTAACAGTGAGTCAAATAGCGTCAAAACCCAATAATCAAGCAATCAGTGTACACAACTTGTGATGATATTAATTTTATCAATTTGTTCATTAACAATAGTTTTATTGTCTGTACTCACTTCAGAATGTCCCGAAAGGTATTGTCATCAATATCAGGTATTATTATTTCTCCTTTTTCGGGCAGAGACCCCTCAAGCATGGTATGGAAGACGGCACTCCGGCTCGACAACATGAACTTGTGTGCGTTGATGAGTGTTCTGTCATGTCCTACTCTCAATGTGACGTCACACATGATCTCGTTCTGTAGTATATACATCATACATTCAGACAAACCTTTATCATCGCGCCATTCGGTTATATTATTGGCATCCATCTTAAATGTAATAAAAAAAAAATCATTTTCATAAAACCAGACAATTCTATACGATCCCATGCCTAGTAAAGCAAAAATTGACATACAATGCCAAAAAAAAGTCGTTAACAAGTCGTTTATAAGTTGTAATCGTTTTTCAGTTTATACACAATAATTTTAATAAATCTACAATAGGGAGGACTTAAAAAAGAAATTCATTAATAATGAAAACTAAAAAACTTAAGATTTTGACGCAGAATATAAATACCTAAAAGTATATTTTACATGTTTTAAATATCTCAAAAGTCGAAGACAAACGGATCGACAGCGACTTAACAACAGGGAAAAAGATTGTGAACTCAGGTGCTCAAAATGGCAAAGCAGCTCCTGTCGCTCCGCAATTAGCACTCTTCGTTTTCCTCATGTATATGAAAGTAAAAAAAAAGGATTAATTCTAAACGGTGACGTCACATGATTGGAAAAGAGGATGAAGTCTGTGGAAGAATTTTGTCTGGAATAACTGTCAACGAACTCGTGTGATAGTGGTCATACATATGTTGATGATGTCTAATCACTTGTTAACAGTAGAATACCACTGCTAAAAAAAAAAATTATTTATAAAGACACAGCCGGGAAACAAACTTAACCCAATGAAACACATCATCTATAAGAAGAAAACAACAGGAGAACAGAAACACCAAACTGCACCAAAACGCAACAACCAACGCCAAAAAAATAGACACGGACATTGGCACTCATATCATCTCTTCTTATTTATTTAATAACAATTGCCATATTCCTTACTTGGCACAGAACGTTTTAAGAAATAGATGGCGGGTTGAACCTGGTTTAATATGCTAGCCAAATCATGAGCTTTGCATGGGGAGATACTTTTCTTTTCGTTAATTCAATAGTCTACTCGATTGTGACATAAATGAAAAAAAAGTAAAACACAAAAATACTGAACTTCGAGGAAAATTCCAAACGGAAAGTCCCAAATTGAGTGGCAAGATCAATAGTTCAAACACATTAAACGAATGGATAACAACTGTCATATTCCGACTTATAAACGATTTATAAGCGGATGTTGTCTGCCTGAGTATCAGTTCAGTCTCGGTTATCATGGGATCTGTGTTGCCTAGTAATGAAGTCCTTGTTTTTTGTGCAATGGAATGCAATTTGTGTTGTTGGTTTGGTTTTTCATCAGTTTTATTTTTATCAAAGGTGTTTTTATGAATATTGTTTATCCTTGGGAAAATGATAATATTTAAAGAATAGTAAAAGTTCTACTTTCATTTTCGTATGAAAATGGAAAAATAAAAAAAAATACCGAACTCCGAAGAAAATTCAAAACGAAAAGTCCCTAAGCAAATGACAAAGTCAAAAGCTCAAAATCATAAAACCAATAGATACACACTGTCATATTCCTGACTGGGTGCAGGCATTTTTCTATGTAGAAAATGATACTTTATCCATCTTTACACAAGGGGGTATGCTGAATTTAAACTTTATACGGATAAAATCAGATTGCATCTGTTATAGTGAATTAATAATTATTTTGAAATTCATCAGAGATTCAATTACAAAAAAAAAACCGTATTCATATGTATCAGTTTTTGGCTTCCTTTATCTGTAGACGCTTTTGATATAGCGTAAGTACACATATAATAATCTTTTAAATTATCGTGTTGTGAATTCAGTTGATAACTTCAGGCCAAACAACTTAAATGTTGATGATTTACGTAAATCGATTTAACAAACTTAAATTATCATGTATTGTTGAAATACGTATCTGGTGCAACAGAATTGATATCATTTATGTTAATTTAATGTGCAATTATTAATAGGATCCTGATAAAATTCAAATGTAACGTCCAAGGCCATCTGAATATATTCACAAAGTCTATGGCTTTTTATACAATATCATTATTACCTGCAATTTCAACATGACATCGGGTCCCTGTCCGGAAATATATTTTTTTCAGTATTTTTGTGGATAACAATACTTAATATAAAAAAGAAGATATGGTTTGATTGCCAATGAGACAACTATCCACAAAAGACCAAAATGACACAAACATTAACAACTATAGGTCACCGTACGGCCTTCAACAATGAGCAAAGCCCATACCGCATAGTCAGCTATAAAAGGCCCCGATAAGACAATGTAAAACAATTCAAACGAGAAAACTAACGGCCTTATTTAAGTAAAAAAATTAACGAATGCATGTTAAGGTTTTCCCTTTCTTAATGAAAAGACCTTCCTGTATTTCGACTGTTTATTGTTATCATTCGCTTTTCAACGACAAATTTCAAAGTAAAAAAGTCAAAACAATAAGTTTTATTCTATTCAGACGTATGAACAATAAAAATATGTTTAAAATTGTAATTTTAGCATGGAGTCGATACGAGGACAATATACCTTGAGAAATATATCGACTTCGGACAATGCTTTTATTCGACGTATTACACACAGTTATCGATATGCAATGTAACATCTGTTTTTTTAATACGACTACCATGCTACGACTAGACCTATTTGTTGATCTTTCAATGCATTTGTATATAATGATTGATGTATATGTTACAGTAAATAGGTGAAATTAGGAATTACATGTAATTACTAAAATTTAGGAATTACAGGTAATTCCCGATGCACTTAGTTAATACAAGTAATTCCTTAAACAGCCCAGTTATTACCAGTAATTACTAATTTTAAAATGAATTTTTACACCTATTTACTGACTGCTAAAACAATGTTGTATTATGGTTAGATGATCAAAAGTTATGGTAATACTAACTAGAAGATCAGTTAGTACTCTTAAAATTTTGAATGGTTGATTTGTATAAAAAAATCTATTGAATAAATATGGAATTTCAAATATTTGGTTAAATCAGAGTAACTTTAGTTTCAATCCAAAATGGTTAAAGTTGACCATTATACAGATAATTTTTTACCAATTTCAGCAGACATGGAAATCAGAAATGGAAAATTCTCCCAAAGCATTATGTTTTAACTTTTTAAAGAAAACTTTGAATTTGAAGAATATTTAGACTTATTACCTTATAAAGATAAGATAAAGTTATGTCATTAGCTTCTAGATATGAAAAAAATAAATATCTTTTTTTTGTTGTTAAATCATTAATAAAAATGATATAGTGAAATTATAATTCACTGTTAGCAGCCAATCTGGTTCTATTTTGTTAAATTAGCTGAGAAACAAGGTTGATGAGTTGTGCACTTGCGAGTGAATATTTGGACCTCATTGAATACCTTCAATTCAACCCCTAGCTGGAGATGGGTTATTGATGTATTAAGCTATTAAAATTGTAAGGGTTTTGCAGAACAAATAGTCTTCTTTTGCTGTTAATCGCAGGCTCAACAAAAATGAGGAAAAAATAATAACATTTTCCTCTAGATACTATCTTTTGACTAGTACTGTAAGAAGCTTCTGTCAAAATTGGATAAAAATACAGGATGGTTTATAAATTCTAATGTTTTAAAACTTTAACTGCAGAGTGTATGTAATGTTAACTGGGGAAAAACTAGTCCTTTTATAAGTAATATACGAAAAAAAAGGATTTTTTTTCAAACTTTACTTTTGGATATTATCTTATGATCATAAGCATTAAGCTTCTGTCCAAGTTTGGTAGAAATCCAGTATATTTGGAGAAAATGATTTTAAAGTTTTAAACCACAGTGCATGATGGAGATTTTAGTTTAACAAAATTATGAAAATCAATTTTGAATTGATATCATTGTCTTGCATGCATATATTTACGGAGTTTCAAAACCTATAAAACAACCATCTTCCAGTTTCAATTCATAAAACACTAAAGAGTATGCACTTTTGATGTGTCTTATATTCCAACATCCCTAAGTAAGCTCACTTAAAATACCCTACCCTTTACTTTTTTATTTGATATCTTGAATTATGTTTTGAATTTTAAAACAAAAACATCAAGTTAGTAAATAGCTGTAAAAATGACATTAAAAATCAGTGATTACCAGTAATCACTGAAACAACTAGTAAATACATGTAATTACTAAATTGGCTAGTAATTACAGGTATTTACTGAAATGTTTAGTAATTACATGTAATTCCTAATTTCACCTATTTACTGTAACATATACATTGGTTAACCAGAAAGTAAAGTGTTTAATGTTAGATCAATTTTATATAGGCAGAATTTGCAAAACCCGCGAATTCAAGAAACCACGGAAAAACATCAGTCTTCAATCCACAAATTCAGAACAACGAAAATAATTCAATCTACAACAGTGATAGTGTGTAACGTTCTCCAATGTCAAGCACAAAGGATGAAAGCCCAGATTGGAGGGAGGCTAAAAGTTTGTCGGAATGTCTGAAGTACACATTGACAAGTGAAATTAAGTGTGACGTCACTTTCAGAATAGGGGAAGACAAAACTCCAATGAAGGCGCACAAGTATATTTTGTCAACTCGCAGCCAAGTGTTTCATACAATGTTTGAAGGGCCAATGTCAGAGACAGGAGATATAGATATACCAGACATTGATACAAATACGTTTGACCTGATTTTAGAGTAAGTAAATGTTTTTATTAGCCGTATTTGGCACAACTTTTTGGAATTTTGTGTCCTCAATGCTCTTCAACTTTGTAAAATTTCCTGTATACAAAACTTTGAATTTTTTGAAAAACTAAGGATTTTCTTATCCCAGGCATAGATTACCTTAGCCGTATTTGGCACAACTTTTTGGAATTTTGGATCCTCAATGCTCTTCAACTTTGTTCTTGTTGTTTGGGTTTATAAATATTTTTGATTTGAGCGTCACTGATGAGTCTTATGTAGACGAAACGCGCGACTGGCGTACTAAATTATAATCCTGGTACCTTTGATAACTATTTATGTATGAAATTAAATTGTAATTTCGTAATTTTCATTACTGATATATAACATGTATAAAAAAAAGACAAAAGATTCAACAGCAAAGTTGAATAGGACCGAAAATTTCAACATACAGCTACTGTAAAATTCTTGGTGTATACAAAACTATCATGTACCTATCTAGATTAAATAATGACAATTTAAACCAATTTAAGTCTAAATCAACTTCCAGTCTTTAAATTAACTTTAAATTTAGATACTAAAGGAACATAGTCTTGGTATACTTTTGCAAATAATGTGTCACAAGACATAAATATTGACATCAAACTTATTGAAGAAACTAAAACTTTAAAACAAACTACAAAGTTAGAACCTCAATTAAAAAAAATGTTATACTAACTGTTATCAAACTTTTATTGATGATAAAATAAATGAATTGAATGAAAATAATAAAATATACCTATATAAATTTCTTAAATCTAATATAAATGACCAAATGGAATACTACCTAACACCCCAAAATACGATAAACAAAAATACCAAGAAACAAAAGAAAATGTAGAATATGTGATTCTTTAACTGTAAAATTAATAAAAATAAAAGAGAAATCTTTTTAAAACATTTTATACAAAAATATGTCAATTTTAATACACTTAACATAACTGATAGACTCGTGATTATACTAAATCCACCAACACCAAATGATATAAAACAGTTGTTTCTTTAAAATTTATTAAAGAGCCATTAGAACTGAGGAAGTTTTGTAGTTAATTTATAATTTATTTCAAAATAATGATAATTCATATCAGCACAGAAGTGCTGACTGCTCGGTTGGTGATGTTTTTTTTCTGACGTTGGCTATATCTAACATTTCCATAGCTGCGGAATAACATAAAATTGAGAACTGAAACGGGGAATGTGTCAACTCAACCAATAGCTTAAGGCCAACATATTTGTATTCAAACAGAATTAAATAAAACTCATGCTTAAGTATATTGTAAAAAAAATGAGATCTCATTTCCGAGTGGGCACATTGATAGTTATATTTATAAATTAACTGTTTACAAAACTTTTGAATTTTTAAATACTAAGGCTTTTCGAGCTCAGGAATATATTACCTCAGCTGTATTTGGCAAAACTTTTAGGAATTTTGGTTTTCAATGCTCTTCAACTTCGTACTTTATTTGGCCTTTTTAACTTTTTTGGATTCGAGCGTCACTGATGAGTCTTTTGTAGACGAAACGCGCGTCTGGCGATATTACAAAATTTAATCCTGGTATCTATGATGTGTTTATGTATATGAATGAGTCAAACAGAATCATATTTTTTTAGGGAAAAAAACACTTTAATTTAGTATTCAATTTGATTCCAACCATCAATAAGTTAATTAACATTTTAATAGTAAACGCGATTGACAAAAATCCCAGTCAACGACTAACTTACATCTATTCTATAAGCCACAATTAAACTTTAAGAATACAAACAAATTATGTGGTGTACAAATACCAATTGTTCGTTTTATTCTACAATCAGCAAACTTTTATACATATAACATGTACACGAATATTTTTATACTTTATTTGTTCTTGAAATATACAGCCTCATGTTATCCCGCCTTATTGAGCAAACGGTAAAGGGGAACTTCTTTTTGTGTAACAGTATAATTTTTTATCCTCTTCGCAGTCTGCGTTAAAACTAGAACAATCAGAGACACCTATTTGAATTGACACACATATAACTTTCTCATCCTCGCTTGTCGTCCTGTATGTTTCTAAAGCTCGCACACATATTTTTAAAATTTTAAAACATATATTTTATGACAATATACATATATTGTATATATTTAATACATGTACAAGGAATTTTCACCGCGAGTTGCTTTGAAAAATTATTTCGATGTTTTCATGTGAACACAAAAACAGTTTGTTAAAATTTATAAACCGTATTTTTTACAGATATATTTATACTGACAGCAGCAGCAATATATCACACGAGAATGTTGAGATGGTCCTTTACGCTGCCGAGAAGTACATGCTAACGAATTTGAAAAAGGCTTGTGAAACATTCCTCAAGGAAACCCTCTCATCTGACGTTGCTGCAAACTACCTTGAAACGGCTTACCAATATCATATGGACGAACTCAAGAAACTTTGCGTATCATACCTAAAGGAAAATACCAGAAACTGTTTACAATCAGATTACGCAGTGAAGCTTCCAAAGGAATGCATTGAAATCATTCTGATGTCGGATTATCTAACTTGTTCCGAGACCGAACTTTGCATGTTTTTTATGAGATGGATGGAAATGCAATGTCAGATAAATAACCGTGACAAGAACGGAGAAAACATGCGAGAAATGGCAAATAAATTGCTGTATTTAGTTAGATTTCCGGAAGTTGATATGACGTATTTTTCTGAGAATGTTTCCAAATCAGGTGTTCTGAATTCCAATGAGATAATATCAATTTATCAATCTCACTTCGGAGAAAAGAATGATTTATTTCCCGACCTGCCAAGAAATCCGTACGGAAAAAAGCAATTTAGAAGCATCACAAACCGATTTAATGGTATGCATTTGGAAAGGAGTACTAAAAAAGGATTACATGCGTTATCATTCTATACAAGTAGAGATGTATCGTTAACTGGTGTGGTTATAGGGTGTCCGTTAGTCGACTGGAAAAAACAATCAGTCTCATCTTGTACACTGAAAGCTGAACTTACACTTTTTTATAACAACAGTCCTGTTGCCAGTTCGGTGAGACAGTTTCAGTTGGCTAAAGAGAACGGCGAGATGTATGGTAAATGTTACGATATGATTCTAAGTAACAAACTTAGAATTGATGCTAACCAATTATATACATGCACTTTAACAATGGAAAGTACCAAAACAACTTCTGTGGAATATATGTGCTATTTTGGAACTGAGGGCGTTCAACAGACTATAAATGACGGTTTAACGGTAATTTTTCAAAATTCACAAAGATCCAAAGCTGGAACAAACATTCGACAGGGTCAGTTTGCTGGATTAATATTCGACGTTTGTTGTACAAAGGAAAAATAAATGCTGTCTATTTAAATTATAATTGATAAAAGATGTACTAACCTGATCGTACTTGGTAGTATGTGAACTTGATTTAAGTAAACAGATAACTCACAAAAATACTAAACTCCTAGAAAAATTCAAAAAGGAAAGTCCCTAAGAAAATTGACGAAATCAAATCTCAAACACATCAAACGAATGAATAACAACTGTCATACTCCTGAATTAGTACAGGCTTTTTTTTATATGTAGAAAATGGTGGATTAAACCTGGTTTTATTGCTAGGTAAACCTCTCACTTGTCTGACAGTCGCATAAAATTCTAATGTATTGCAGACGATGTGTGAATCAAACAAACAGACATACTAGGTAAACATGTCCATTATAGGGGTACAGCAGTCAACATTGGGCTAACATCCTAAATACTCAAGGAACAATAAATATATTAACAAACATTAATCATTAAGTACAGAGACACGTCAAATGTAAGAAAGAAATACAAACAGGTTTCAAGGAACTCCGATTCGAATGAAAATAAGAAAAGGTCGACAAGGAGAGGCAAGCTTTTGAAAGTGCCCAATGTTTAATATCTATTTATCATTTTCTTTCATATAAATACAATTGTTCTGAAAACAGAATTAAATATTTATCATCCTGTCCAAGGTACATCACAGGGGTTCCATGGTTTGCAGGATTTGTCGGGAGAATCGTCCTGAAAAAAAAAAGAATTCATTATACAAGAGGACTGAAGATGTCTGAAAGTAGTAATTTTTTTACTTAAACTTTTGAATATATTTTGTACAACTAATTAATTCTAACACTGGAAACTGTGTTATTATGTTTTTTTTTAAGTGGTTTTATGATCGTTTACATATATTAAAAAGAAGATGTGGTATGATTGCCAATGAGACAACTGTCCACAAGATACCAAAATGACACAGAAATTAACAACTTTGGGTCACCGTGCGGCCTAATTTTATTACTTTAGAAATATAGGTTGCACTTTGTAAATACAGCTGTTTCTCAAACCACGCCTCGTTCGGGGAGATTTAGAATATTCATAGAAAATTAATTTTGTTTACACACTGGTTCCCAGTTATGCTCTCTGTGTTCCATCTCATAGAAACATAACTTGGGAATGTTACCAGTAAATATACATGTGCATATTGTTTACATTGAAATCAGTGGTAACCCTTCTTTCGAGGTAGGGGTAGGTAAGAAAATTAGTGTTAGTTTAAACTCTGAAATGTTCAGGGCATATAGACGTTGAAAATATGCCGCACAGCGCTATATTTTGACCTTTGAAAAAAATGGTAGTGCATATGAACTTTCAATTCTAGGATAAGATTTTTTTCAAAACTTAATAGTACAAGTGGTACAGTTTTAGCCGTAAAAGGAGTTCCTATGGGAAATGACATTGTCAATATTTACAGAAATGCAACCTAAAACAGTGATAGACGATTGATATTTAGCTATATATGTTTTATGTTATTCAAGATCATGGTACTTTATGAGATAGAGCCGATGAGTCAGAGGTTTCAATAAAAATTTGATTAACGAAATGATACTCCACAAAATGAGAGATTACAAAAAAATAACCAGTCGAAAAGGCAGCAAATATCATTTTTTTAATGTCCCTGATTTGAATGAACAAACTCAAGATTGCTTAATATGAAAACAAAGGGTTGCTTCTAATTTTCAAAGAAGTTCTAGCAACATTTACGTTATTTCCCAGTTTATAAACGAGCATTTGTATAATGTCGATGGATACATTCCTATTATAAACAAGGCGCGAAAAAATTTACTTTTTCTGTTTTCGTTTGATTTGTTGGTGTTTTTTTAAAATTCGTTTGATATGTTTTTATCAATAGAAAACAAGGGATATGGGTTATCCATCCATGACACAAAATCAGTATCTGCACAGCAAAAACACAAATAGCAAAGGACCAGAGCTTTAAATTGAATTTTGGTCTCAAAGTTAATGAGGTCTTCAACAAAAAGCAAAAAAAAAAAAATAAATTAAAAACTCTGACTTTTCTTCAAATTTTAAGACGGCCCCTAGCTTTTTACTGTTTTTTTTAATACCTAAATTATGTTATACTTGTTTTTCCTTTATTTTACCCAATTAGAAAGCAACGCCAAAAAGTCGCTGAGCAAAACCTCTCCTCACTCATATCACCATTTCTTCGTCATTTAATGACCAATCAAAACCTGTACTCACTAATATTGCCATATTTTTATCATTTATTGACCAATCAAAATCTGTACTCACTAATATTGTCATATCTTCAGCATTTAATGACCAATCAAATACAAGCATATTTTCTTCTATTCTACCAGAATGAACAGATTTAGGAATTGTTATGAAACCATGTTGCAAACTCCATCTTATAAGTATTTGTGCTGGTGATTTGTTGTTTCTGAAAACAGTGAATTTGTTAAAAAGTTAGGAAATACCATTAATTGCATCCAGACGGAGAAAATGAGTTTAGTTTAAACATATTTATTAATCGTGGATTGGAAAACAAGTTTTGCAACTTATATAAACCCCTTTTCACTGTGCGGATGCGAGTGCTGCCTTGTAGTGGCATTACCCTGTTCATTTTCGACATCTACAAGGTTGTCTTTTACGTGCAAGAGAGATGGCTCACTCTTAACACATTTCAGCCATTTATCGTCCCCTTCCGACGGACTATCATCGTTTTCTCAAGACCATACTCGCAAATGATCTCAAGGGTGAGACGAAAACTCAGTCCCTGAAATTTTCATCCCGGACCGGGAATCGATGTGTTAGTAATCCTATGCACAAACCACTACATCACCACGAAATGAGTGGTACATATCAATAAAAGCTCAGATATAAAAATTACATGATTTAGAATTCACTTTCATCTGCTATTTCGTTGGATGACATTTGACAATAATAATACGATAAGTAAGAAATTAGGGAGTTTTATCCCAAATATTATCGCTCATTGTTCCCAATATGAAATCTTGCATACTTAAAATTGTTCTTATCTTAGACTGTGTTGAATTGCAAATTACTTCTCATTTAGTCTTGATAGAAGTCATATTAATATAGTATGTCTTGTTTTTTTACTTTATTTCTCTACGGAAATTTTCCTATCTGGTCCTTTTCTTCATTCGTTTTTTATTCGGTATTTTGATGTATTTCCGCTATATAAAGAAAGTTATTTCTTGGTTAAATCCAATACATGTGACTATAATTGTGTACACAAACCTTTTTGCCATCTCACAAAGTGTTTTGTCATCAAATCTTTGTCCTTTGACGAGAGGAGCATATCCCATGACTGCTATATTATTGTCTCTACAGTATTTAACTATGTCCGGTTTCTGTTGCCATGGATGCAGTTCAATCTGATTAACTGATGGTACCGGAAGTCCATGAGACTTTATACCCTCTAAATGTTGGATACCAAAATTAGATACACCTACTGATCTATAACGTTAGTTACCATTGTTAAATATATATATATATATATATATATATATATATATATATATATATATATATATATATATAACGTATGTTCACAATAACACATAATTTTAAAAAGCAATGCACAGCAGAGTAATATGCAAAAAAAATGGCAACCTCAAAAGTAGTCTATCTCTTTGGTGAAAAAGATGAAGATAGAAATGATTCTATGAACATGTTTTGATTGCATACTTTTCTATGTTATTATATGAACAAAACAGATTTGACATAATCTATAATATACATGTTCATGTTCATAGTTATCTTCACCAACGGAGAAGAAAAACAGAACAATGCTTTGTTTTGTTGTCGATGTTAATTGTTTAACAAAGTATCAGTAAGGCTTTTAATACGAAGCACCATCTCGAAATTCAGTAATTTGCAGACTTATCTCATAACATAGAGAATTAATTTAAAAAAACAGTTAGGCAAACATGTGGTTCATAATTATTTGAAAAAAAAAGATGTAGTATAATTGCCAACGATCGACAACTCTCATCGATAGAAGTAGAAATTAACAACTTTAGACTATATATGTTCCGGACCATATGAGTATTTGGACCATACGCGTATGGTCATGACCATATGGGTATATACTCATATGGTCCGACCATACGCGTATGGTCGGGGTAATTAACACTTTTTTACAGTTTACTTTTAATACTTCTAAACTCTTCATATGGTATGACCGTTAATTCAAAATACGGTATCATATAGGTAATTTTATCATTATATTATAATAAAAAGATAAGCTAAATAAAATTAAGAAGTTTCACATAGTTACTTAATTTTACTTAATTGTCAAATTTAAAGTAAACACATTTTATACCGATGGTCATTACCGATTTGTTATTACGAGTAAATGGCAATATGTCGACTAAAAAATTAAATTCCAAACATTTCTTAATGAACTGTTACATAAGAAGTCACTGGAAAGTAGCATACTTTTAGTTTATTTAAGTTGTGTTGTGAAGATGGTGTATTGCAGTCATTTTACGATATTTGAGATCTAGAGCTTCTTAAAAACACCGTAGACATCAGAGTTGCCAAAGACCTCGGTATCACTGAACGCAGCTGTAAAAAAGGCTTGTTTTTCACTCGCAAACAAAATGTGTGAATGAAAAAGATCGTGCACAAATTTCTTGCAAATGCAAAAAAGCTATGAAACCGTGTGGAAGTGAATGTCATCCAAACCTTAATGCACGAATATAACTAGCGATGAAAACTAACTATGGCATCAATATTAAATTTTTACGTAGTGTTTTGGATTATAAAATTTAAAAAAATGTCATGTTTTAAACCATCACTGTTTTTTTAGATAAAGTTTTTGTATTATTGAAACGTTTATAATGTAATTTAAAAAAATATATATACCTATATGGTCCAAATACTCATATGGTCCGGCCCGTTAATAACCAAACGAGTATTATACTCATATGGTCCGACCATACGCGTATGGTCGGACCATATGAGTATACGCATATGGTCATGACCATACGCGTATGGTCCAAATACTCATATGGTCCGGAACATATATATTAAATCAAAATGTTGATATAGGATTACCCACCTAATAAGACCTTGTTCTTTCAGTTCTAACATGGCTTTGTATGTTTCGATTATTTTTCCACTTTTTGGTGAGTGCACTAGGTAAAGATCTATGCATGGTACATCTAGCCTGAAACATAAGCATATGATTTTTTAGCGAAATATGTTTTGAACGAGAAACTAATTCACTTAACATGGTATTATCGCCAACATTCGTCAATTTTTTTGCGGGCAATGAATGTTTTAATGCTCGTGTGATTTTTAAACAAATGTCGCATTTTGATATCACATGTGATTTCTTTTGAGCTGTCTCTCTCTCCCTCTTCTATTAATTACCAACCATGCCTGGAAACCAGACAGATACGTCTGTTTCAGATACTAACCTGGGTAGCAGTTTTAAACATATATATCATGTATATAGTGTCATTGAAAATTACCTACTTTTCCAAACTTTCTTTGAATATTTTCTTGCATCGATCGTAACCATTTTCACTGAGCTTTGTGACAATAAACACATCTTCTCTGTTTAATTCGGATTTCTTCAGTTCTCTTCCTACATCGGCTTCATTCCTGTAACAAGAGACATAGGATACAATAAAAACATCTTCTCTGTTTAATTCGGATTTCTTTAGTTCTCTTCCGACATCGGCTTCATTCCTGTAACAAGAGACATATGTATTGTTTTTCTGTAACATAAACGAGGAACAATGTTTATAAAAACGAAAACAACTCTCCACAAGAGACCAAAATGACACAGGAATTAACAACTATAGGTCACCGTACGGTCTTCAACAATGAGCAAAGTCCATACCGTTGTATACATACACATGTCTCGTGGTGTAAACAGATGAAATGATAAAAAGAGCGAGTATTATACACCAATTGACAACTATGTTATGCACTGAATGACGATTCCTCAAAAGTTTTGAATGAAAAAAAAAACCTATCAAAAATACGCCATAAACAAATAAAAAAGAAGCACACATAACATTTATAACCACTAAATTAAATGAGGCTACTGACATGGTCTTTGCTAGATTTGGATTTTTGTGATCTAAAACCTTTATTCTAAAATAAAACCTTTCGCAGTACATATAGTTTACACATCAGATCACTAATATGTAACAGATCACAGTAAAATACATTGTAATAAAATCTAGTACGGGATAATAATTCACTTTAAATTAGTGTGCTGTATCATAACATGCTATATCAGTTTCTGAGGCAAACCTGAAATTATAAAATAATACTGGAATGCAACCGAGATGTATATCAATGTGTTATTCATGCTTGACTATGCGGGATATACACATTTGCAGGTACGTCCGATTGGAATGTGACATTGAATCCGCTGTCTCGTGTAAGGATGACCTGTTGTAAAGCCAAATTTCTGTCCCTTCCTTATATACTCCCATTTTCCAGTGGCAGTCCAAATTTTGCCAACCTTCATCCTGTGCAACCTCCATTGCAGGACCTGCCTATTTTGTTGACTGTTTAATTGTTCCCCTCCTGAACATGCATGACATATTTGTCACTGGACGGTAAGCAGACTATCATTCAAATTTGTTCTCGCCCTGAGCATGCATGGGATATTTGTCACTGGACGCTAAGCAACCTACGATTATTAAAATTTGTTCTCTTCCTGTCCATGCATGAAATATTTGTCACTGGACGATATGTATCAAAACAATAAGTCAAATATGTTGTCATCCAGAACATGCACAAAATAATTGGACGACAAGCAACCAACAATCAATCAATCAATACATTATAATGACCCATTATTAGATATAATTCTCCCTATCCATAAGGTCTAAGTTGTAAAACAGAATATCATAAAATTAAGAATGGAAATAGGGAACGCGTCAAAGAGACAAGCTGACCAAATAGACGAAAACAGCTCGATTACGCCGATAGGTCTTTAACACAGCGCGAATATCTCGCACAGGGATGTGGGCTTCAGTTGAATTAGGTGAATTGTTTTTTTTTGGCTTCTGTGTCTCATTATCATCAGTTTCCTTAGTTCATATTGTTTAAGTTTTGAAGATATTAAAATGAGAATATATTTACATTGATGCAATATTCCTCACGTACGTAAATGTATAAATGTCTAAGTGATGAAAAAAAAAAAAGATGTGGTATGTTTGCCAAGGAGACAACTCTCCACAACAGAGAGAATGACACAGAAATTAACAACTTTAGGTTACCGTACGGCCTCCAACAATGAACAAAGCCAATACCTCATAGTCTGCTATAAAAGGCCCCGAAACGACAAATGTTATGGTTTGTATTTATAAAGTTACTTACTCGTACATTTCAGCCGTGTCTATCATTCGATATCCCTTCTGTAATGCGAACTCAACGGCTTGTTCTGTCTGTCCACCCGGTCCTGGCGTGGCTCGCCACACACCAATTCCAAACAGTGGCATACTTACGCCATCATTTAGTGTTATCTTAGATGTTATGTCTGTAGCTACTGATGCCATTCTTCTTCTCATAATATAGTGGTATATGGGTCTGTGCAAATATCAATAGGCGTTGACTATTACGTATGACGCAACGTTAGATATTGATACTACCACGAAAAATAGCGTTAAGTAAATATTTGACGGGAAAATTTTTATAGAAATGCTGAAATAAATATTTCATATTATACATGAAAATAAAGATTGATTCTTGAATTTCCAAATTATGATAGAGAAAGAATAAAAATATAATATTCATAGTCTTAGGAAGACACAGATTATCCGAAAAAACGTTTACTTAGCGTTGTCCCATGTAACAAACTCGAAACATAAAACTCGAACAATTCGCGAAATGTCCACGCAACTCTTCGAAATTTTGCATGAACATTCTATGACGTGATATATTTCAGTACTGGTTACCATGGCTGTCTCCTTTTAAGATTTGCATACATATTTTCAAAAGAATATGATGTACGGAAATGTCCCATCGGAAAGTTAATTTGGAAACTTGAAACATTTCAGTTCAAAAATAAAATTTTGACAGATAATTCATTAAATTGTAAGCACGATCGTTTTGTACTAAGTGTAAGCTCCCAAAATTCGAATTGGAAAAATAAATTAAGCTACATATTCAATTAAAAAAAAATAGATTTGCAATGTCTTGCGGAAATGTCCGAGTTAAACTTTCATGCCTTCACAAAACTTTTACGGTCAAAAAAACAGAGATTTGATTTCGTGAAGATTATTTTTCGGCTTTGATAACTATACCAATAAAAAGTACTTTTAAAGTTGAAGTTGGTACACCAAATAGCATTAAGATTACAGGGTTATCTATAAAAAAAACGGATTAATGAAAATGTCTTGCAAGTTTGTCCGTTATCATACTTTGACGTCGCCACAAGCGTTATATGCTAGGGACGACATGAACTGCATTCGCGTGTTCCTTCCTCCACTAAATATAAATGCCCTGCTTTCAACAAAACGAAATGATACACACATTACAAACATACACATCTATAAGACGATCAAAAAGTAAGAAAACGTTAGTATCATAACTATAAGCTATTGTATGTCACTGCTTGAATAAAATCATACTCGGGTTGAATATATAATGCAGCAATATTCCTCCAAAAACACATAATTACTAGCAGTAAAATTGAATATCCTATGTTAATTATAAAATCATATTAGATTGGATTCTCACGGCATTTATACTTGTTTGTTATACTTTGCATTTACCCAAAAAGGAAAGCTGGAAGAATTAGATAGTGGGTGTTTCCAATTTAACGTCATTTTTCTGTTACACTAAATGGTAGCAATATCTGACGTTGAGTCTATGTATTAAAGATAATTGTCGAAATCAGAGATTTAACTAGTTCTTAACACAATCGTTTTGTTGGATTATATATAAAAAAAAAGATGTGGTATGATTGCCAATGACACAGCTCTCCACAAAAGACGAAAATGACACAAACATTAACAACTATAGGTCACCGTACGGCCTTCAACAATGAGCAAAACCCATACCACATAGTCAGCTATAAAAGGCCCCGATAAGACAATGTAAAACAATTCAAACGAGAAAACTAACGGCCTTCTTTATGTCAAAAAAGGAAAGAAAAACTAATATGTAACACATAAACAAACAACAACCACTGAATTACAGGCTCCTGACTTTGGACAGGCACATACATAAATAATGTGGCGGGGTTAAACATGTTAGCGGGATCCCAACCTTCCACTAACCTGGGACAGTGGTATGACAGTACAACATAAGAACGAACTATAAAAATCAGTTGAAAAAGGCTTAACTCATCAGATAGACAAAAAATACAAATACAATATATATGATTGTTTTTTTTTATTATGAATGAGCATTATTTTTTATAATCTGAGTAACAAAAGCTAATATTTGCATTCTCTAGATAATAATGAAAATTAGATAGTATGTACGTATTTGCATGTATATTTCTGTTACTATAAGAATAAGGAGATGTGGTAGGAACTATCCGCCAAAGTTCAAAGGAAGTGGATGTAAGCAATTTGCCAGCCGTCTAGGTTTCAACATTTATAAAAACACGTAGGTTCATTGTTTAGCATTTATCTAAATGTACATATAAATTAAATGATATATTTATATTATTGTTTTGTCATACACGCACATCAGGTTGATATCGTTGCTAATCAAGTGTTATTTATTGATTTTTAATAAATAAAAATGTTTTTGAATTACCATGATTATTGTAAACACATTTTATGCTATTAAAAAAAATTGTTAATGCGGACATCATTTCTTTTAAATATGCATTATTATCATATACTTAGACAAAATAACATATGATTCTTACTGTATGATAATAGCATTAAATTAAACGTAAATTCCATATTTTTCGAATTGGTGCTTAGCGGGCTGATATGAAAAGTTTATCACATGCTTCGATTGTTATCACATGCCTTTCCGTAACGTTATCGCATGGCATTCCGGTGATACTCGGCAAATTCCGGAAAATACACCTCAATGCTACGTTTTCAGTGGAAAACATTACAAAGTAATGTACAAAACAATTATTTAGATACTGGAAAGTATGTTGTGTAAAATAATAAAAAAAAAACAAACAAAAAACAAACAAACAAATGAATAAATAAATGCTTTTTTTAAAAGTTTCAAACACAATTTAGAAAATTACTTTAAAAAATTGACTTTTCGAAACAGTGTTCATTATAAATATTGTTGAATAACTTTTCTTGTCGGTTTGTACATAGTTAGATATTTTTCTCTTCTGTTTGGATACAATGTATACGATAGAAAGATTTCATATCGAATGTACCGTAAATTTGGGGTCCGACATCCGTAAACTGTTCACTCTTTGAAGTTCTATTTTAGAACCACGTAAAAGAATCAATATATGAGTCTGTTATTTTTCTCCATTGTTAAAGCATATGATAAAAAGATCATAACATGTCATTTTTCATATCGCATGTATTATCAGCCCTAGGTTCAATATCAGCCCAAGAGCCGCATAGCCCTCGGTCAATATCAGCCCTCGAGCCATGCGGCTCTTGGGCTGATATTGAACCTAGGGCTGATAATACATGCGATATGAAAAATGCCATGTAATAATCTGATAATATCTTATTATATAGTGAAGCTGCGTCGGATATAAACCGAGGCGACCTTATATTTCGGGTTGATAGAATGTTACCGAAGTATGAATATTGAGTTGTTAAAAGAACACTATAAAACATACCGAATTTATCTTTTATTTAGTATTTGAATGTTCTTTAATCAAACATGGCCTTGTACATGTGTACACACGTTTACTTGCATAAGCCTTAGGTTGATTTCTATCCTACGCAGCTCAAGTATGAAAAAAGCAACAACTCACATGTGTGAACCTTGTCAAGTGTTGTGTGTGTAATGGTTTATTTACCTAACACACACTCACAGGTAAATGTCAGATATGATTTCTTTTTATCTCCCTTTCGTAATAATACTGATTAAATGTATTTATAAACAGGTCAGGACCACTACCTTTTATGTTCTCGCACATGTAATTGTTTATTTACATGTGACGCAATTTATTTTTACCAAGGTTTTTGACCTAAAAAAAAATACACATTCAGTACAGAAAGAAGTGTTTCAATGAAAGTTTCGTGTTTTTCTAGGCAGAAATGATTTTGCAATTACATTATACAAATTTAAAAGAGATCAAATGATTTTCTTACTGGACAGTGGTCACTTCATTGGATATTTCACTGTGTCATGTCGTGAAATTAATGCTGGTTCAATTCATAACAATGCACAAAACCGGTTCAACTACTTTTGCAAGGCGAAAAAAAGGTCGAATCGTGAAGCCAATAAACAATATTTTTTTAATCTGAGCATGCAAATTGAAGATTACGTTATATATTTTACATTAAATATATTTGCAGAATAAAATAATTGGTAATGAGAGTCCCAGAAAATATATTAATTGACTGTTTTCCCCTTTATTCCACGTGTTTTAAGTAGTAGTTTACTCGTAGTAGCCCACAATGCATTGTAGTTCATTGAGTCGATTGGTCAGTTTTTCAAGGCCATGTTGGCCTTGTGTTTTGGAAATTACTATGCAAATATTATTCTGACGTCAGAAAATCTAGAGTTCTCGACCTGATAAAGGTTACCCGGGAACACGTGTATTTGTTTACTATTAGCACGTGTGTTTAAATCAAAACATGTTTATGTTTAATTTGATTGGACAATCAGTAAGTTATTACCGGTTTATATCACTCATGATAACTTCATGCTAGAATTTTAGCGCTAAAATTATAATAAGAAGGTAGAACTGTCATTCGAGGTTCGTCTATTCGACAGTAAAGGTTCGTTTCCCACCCACCCACCCTTTTTTAAGCCTTCATAGGAATGTAAATAGTATGTTATGTAGAAAATAGTTGATAATATACATGTATGTGTCAGTGTATATAAAGTGCGAATCCAGCTAGTTCATTTTCACTGTCATATGCGGGTTTGTCTATTGTAGAATAAAGGATCATGGGAAAACTGTATTTGTTTACGTTTTGAAAATACCAAATTAATTGATTTGAAAGAAAGTTTTTACATATTTTCATTATGATATGTCTTTATTATGTACAAACATAGCATTAAAGTTCAGATAAGTGTTATAAAAGCAACATAATGTAGCAAATCGATTATTGAAAGCGGTCCATTTTAACTATAGATGCGATGAATGATCACTGTTAGTGCAGTCATTTCTGATGTGGATTTTTCGAAGATGCGAGGAATTTTTATTGTAGAATTATGTGATAAATGCACTTTGAATGAAAAAATGCAAAATGAAAAAAATTAGTTGATGACTTTAGGATTTATGATGAATGTGTTTTCAAATTGAAATACAAACTCCTCATTCATTCTTTATCAAATATATAGCTTTTCAAACTTGTAACAAAAACGCGTCTCAAAATGTCATATTGCCAGTATTCTTCAAATTAGGTTTTTCCTTGATTTAAAAAAAAAAAATTAAAAGATATTTCTCTATTTTTTTTAAGTCAAAGATTGATGTGGCGGAGTTTAAGTGCAGTCTGTGTTAAATAGAGACGAGTACATTTGAGGACGTTATCTTCCACGCAATAAATACACTTGCGAACAGAGAAATATGCTCTTGAAACGCAATGGTGACAGAAAAGTTTATAAAAGATTAACTTTCCCAGTTGTACTCTCAACTGCTTCAATTTCCATATTCTGAAAAAGACAGTTTTTGGTAGAATAAATGTTCTTGACTCGATTGTTGCTTGCATGATTTTTACTGTATAAGGTAAAACAGTATGTGACATAAATTATCCACAGTCATTAAAACATGAAATGTAAGGTGTGTGGGCGAACTTTTTTGTTTGCATTGGTACGTGAAGTAGATCACCCTTGATACAATAAAAAAATATCCGTAAGGCACAGATCGATACCAGAGGAGGATTTAGGGGGGACAGTTGCCCCCTTTTTGGAAAAACATTTGGTTACTTTTATAAACAAACAAAACAAACAAACAAACAAATAATTTATTAGAGTCTCACCTCTTTAAAACAATTGATATACAACACAATTGTCTGATCTCTGATCCCGCTTACTGCTTTGTAAGATTCCCGTTTCCCGCTTATACTATGCAGTTCTCATTTTTTTGTAATTTTCCGTGTCTCGCTATACTTTATTTCTCGTTTTTAAGAAACAATCATTTGACTTTCACGTGTCACGCTTACAAAAAATCGGCAATTCCGCGTCACGCTTATACCCCAACGCGACCCACTATTCTACTCTTTTCTGGCTCATATTAAGCCCATTATAAATATATTAAAAACGTGTGTTTTTTATCCCTTTTCATCCCGTCTCGTTTCCGTTCGAGCCACAGGCAGATAAGATGTCATATGTGACAATGAGACAACTCTCCATACGAGTCACAATTTATAAAAGTATACCTTTATACGTCAAAATACGGTCTTCAACATTGAGTCTTGGCTCTCACCGAACAGCAAGTTATAAAGGGCCCCAGTATAAAACCTTTTAAACGGGAAAACCAACGATTCAATCTATATCAAGATGTGCGTAATTAGTGGTAAAGTGTCATGGAAATGGATAAAAAAAAACAAGGATATGGAAATGGATAAAAAAAGGATAAAGATCCCTATACGATTTATAAGAAATTAAATGGAATACATTTGAAATAAATGTTATTTCTATTAAATTTATTTAGAGTGCCTCCGTAAGTTAAATTTTATCAAATCCGTCTCTTACTTATCTATTGTTTGAGCAAGTCGGCTGAATTAAGGCTTTACAGCTAAATTCCTAATGCATGTAAAGCAAAACTTTGGTTGACTTGCTTGCTTAGTTTGTATAATTATTTATACAAACTTTGTAAATTATATTGACATCTTTAAACAATATGTATCGGCATAGTATTTATATAATTATTATATTTGAATTAAATTGGGTGTTATCATAATGATTGTACAATAAAAAAAACCAAAGCAAGCACGCTAACTAAAGTCTTGCTTTATATGCTTAAAAATACGCTGCAATAGATAAAAAAATAAATATATCATACAGTGAAAATGCGCCGCATATACAATAATAATGAATCGCTCTACAGTGAAAATGAGAGAATAGTATCAGTATTCGACAGTAAACATGACTTGCATAAAGAAAGCATCATAGTGGAATTTTGTTCAATATGAAGAAACTGAATGACAAAACCTATCCTACGTTATACAACTTTAATAACTGTGTTGAAATGAATATTTTTTCTACAACAACATCTTACCTGTTATTTATAAAACACCTGCACGATCTGTTCGTGAAATGTCCTAAATATTCACCTATTTTGGTATATATTTCACATTTTCAAATTTATATTTAGGCGCGAAAAAAAACCCGTTCGCATCTCTTACTTCGTTTTATTAGTATTATCTGTTTCTAAACATATACTTTTTAACTCATTTTCTTCATTTTCTTCCAAAAAATAAAAAAAAAGTCGTCTGTTTATTTATCATTCCACATCAAAAATTTCTGGCATATACAGTGAAAATGATATTTTAGGATCCGCACTTTACATACATGTACACTGTGTGTTACTGTAAAGATTTTTTTCTTCAACTTATTGAAACATTTTCTATTGTAGATTGTGTTTATATGTGATGGCAGCGGTCGATGACAGCAAATTGGACATTTGTTTATTGTTTATAATAAAATAAGCTTTCTGTGCTGTCGGGACGAGCTGAAAACCAAATAACGGTGTTGAGTTTTACTTTATAAATGCTTTATGTTCGTTTGAAGTATTGAATAAGAACATAATATAACGTCTTAATTCAGTGCAAAAATCAACAAGTAATAGCTCGTCAAAAAACTAGGCGTCGCTTAGCTGATTAAAGTTGAAAGTTGAAAGCCAGCTTGCATATCAATCACCAACATTTAATCATACATGTTATGAAGCAGTTTATCGTTCAAGTTGTGTGTCAAATACGGTCCTTATCGTACTAATCCTTTAAATCACCGTTTTAAATGCTTTACACATATGAAAACAATTTATTTTCTCATCAGTTAAATGTCATAACCATGTTCAAGTTTTTATAATTCTTTTCGTTATCAAATGTACGTTACAGTGAGCGACTGGATTGAATGGGAAACAATCTGTCAATCATGTACATGTTTGTGTGTTTACAAAACTTTAGGGCCGCCTTTGATTCGTTCAACTCGGGTTGACTGGAGTTAAGGTTCATCATAAGGAATTGCAAAATATGGCCGTGTTTTCACCTCAAAATTTACTAGGATTTCAAACAAGCTGGTACGTCTAGGAAAGTTTTAAGGCATTGCAGGAACTAGATATATAAAAGTTACATGAAGTCTACGTTCCAGAAAATTAAAAACTTACCTTGATTTTGATTTCCAGTTTTTTCCAGTCTGCAGAAAATAGCAAAATAAACAAACACCCGCTTTCATTTGATACGGTCCACTCAGTTACACAGTTTAAATCACGTATTATCTGCAGATGTCTATTGTCCATCTATTGTCCATTTGAATTAATACTACTCGCAACATGTATTAAATGAGGGGAGATTCTGAAACCCCTTTCCCAACTTAGTTTATTTTGATACCTTCTGCAAGAACGAAAAAAACTGGATAACAAAATCTAGTTAAGTTTATAATTTTCTAAAATATAAAATGCATTTAAAATTTATATATCTAGTTCCTGTCATTCCTTAAAAGTTTTACAGGTGCATAGGTTTGTCTGTACTCAGAGTAAAATTTGTGGTGTAAATACGGCCATATTAACCAAAAGGTTATGACGAACCTTAAAAGATCAGTGCTAATACGCATGTGTTCAACCTTTCCGAATTGATTTCAAAATTATGACTATCATAAGTAAAGGGAAAATTCGTATCTACTGAGCATTGAAATGAGAAAAAAACATTAAGCCAATTTACGTTGAAGAAAGAAAAGTCCATATGCTTTAAAAGAAGAAAGTTTGTTAGGAAAACAAATCGTTCCAGACTTTTATTTTTGTTTAATCTATAAACATCACCGACATTTGATGCACCCATGAACAAAAATTGTTCCCTCCAAAATTTATATTCCCCTTGTTAGTCCATGTCTTTGGTTGTATTTTGTCAAAAAGCAGTTATTTTGTATCACTGTCTTTTGTTGCAATCACTTGACGCCATCTTGAAACTTAACTAAATCTACCCTTACCTAGGGGTGATATCGATAAACTCGGGTAGGTTCAAAAGGTCAAACTCGGGGATACGATTGTCAGTCGAGTAAACTCGACATACAAGTCTACTGACCCGAGTTGGACGAATCGAATTAGGCCTAGAAGAATTCGGCTATTTATAGATAAAAGTTGCCTGTGTACCGATATGCATGATTGATGACAAGGGAAAATCTAATTGCTAAAATAGAGAATTAAATCCGATATTCCCTGGAATTGCAAGAAATTTACTAGGTTTGCATCGTCTCAACTAATCAACGAACTTTAATTAGTAACGTCGCAGTAATATCTTCCATTCAGGTAGCAAGAAGCATTCAGCTCGCAGACTATCCATCGTTGAATTCTAAATAAAATCTAAGCAGAGATGTTAATAAATGTAAATTTCATGATAAATAAGGGTACAAGAGTACTTTCAAAAAGGCTACTCGACTCTTAGCTGATGAAAATGGAAAGTGCTCTCGCTTTGTAGATTAATTCATTTACTAGAATAGCCACGTGCATCAATCAACAAATTTACCACACACGCGAGGTCACACGTTATGAAGTAGTATTGTTTAACGTTGTTGTTTACTCCAGAAGATTCGACTATTTATAAAATAAGGTTACCTGTGTAAACTCTAATTGCTAAAATATAGAGGACAAATCCGATACTCTACGGGATTGAAGGAAATTTACTAGGTTTAGATTGTCCTAACCAATCAATAAACTTTGATTATTCACGTCTCGTAATATCTTCCAATCAGGTAGCAAGAAAAATTCACGTACTAACTGTCCATCGTTCAACTCTAGGAGTCGAGAATAACAATAAATACTTTGTTTAACCGTTCAGCTCTTTTTCTTGAAATTCAGCAGACAGTTTCGGATATCTCCCACCTCCTAATAAACAAAAATCAACAAAAAAGTGTAATGGTCAAAATCTTCAGTCGACTCATTACTGGAGTTCTTGCCTTTGGATGATGATTTTCCAATCTTTGATGTGTTATCCTAAAATAAAACTACATGCATAGTAAAAGAAACTTTAAACTATGACTAGACGAAAGACTTACTGTTAGGGGTTTCTAAGAATAACTGTTTAAAATTGATTAAAAAATAATAGATGACAAGCAATGTTAAAACATTAGGGGTGTGCCAAGGTTATAAAATAGATGACGCTGAGAGAGATGACGATGGTGTTTGGAGATACATAATAGATAAAGTTAAAATTTGTATACACGTATGGAGAAGTAAGAAAATAACATTCACATGTAAAACACTTAACAAAATGATACGTTCTCTCTGTTCTTCGAGGATCGAAATACGAGGAATTCCGGAAAGATATACTAAAGAGCTAAATAATAGTATTTGAAATTTGATATGGGACTGAAAAGTGAATCAGGTAGATAGAAATGTCTGTTGTTTGCATGAAATAAACGGAAAATAGGAATGGTAAGTAGAGCTTAAGTTTATAAAATGTTAACAGATTTTTATCGCTTACTGCATGAACAATTGACAAGCTGGAAATTGGCTTCGGAAATTTGATGATTAATATAAAAATAAAATTGTCTTGAGAATGGAAATGGGGAATGTGCCAAAAAGACAACAACCCGACCATAGAAAAGACAGCAGCAATACCTTTGAATTTGAAATGGTTTAGATGCAAACCAAATGCATCAATTTTGTCCGAAAATCATAAATATTTGTTCAGGTTTCATATAGATGATCAATACACCGTCAAACAAAAGTGATATTCTAAATACGAGAATATTTGGAAAAATCTTCTATTCTGTTAAAAAATAAACAGCTGCGCCATGAGCGCATGATACGCCCGACGCCTTGTGTGGTTGTCTTATGCAATAATCATTAACAGTTTCTGAGAAAGTTTGAAGCAATAACCATATATTGTTTTTGAGACACAGTGGGACATGTGAAACCCCCACCCTGTTTTTTTTTACGAACAACTCAATATTACTAAAATAAAATTTTGAATCAAAACTAAAAAATATGCAGATCTTTAGATTAATATAACACAGAATTGTGTAAAGTTTTAAGCAATAATCATGAATCGTTTTTGAGATACAGCATTACATGTAAAAAAAAAACACCTCCCCCTTTTTTATAAATTACTAATAACTCAAAAATGAAATTTTGAATCATCACCAAAAAGTATACAGATCTTTAGATAATATAATAAAGGCATGTGTAAAGTTTTAAGCCATAATCATAAATTGTTTTTGAGATATGGCGCGACATGTAAAAAAAAACCCCTCCCCCTTTTTTACAAAATACTCAAAAACTCAAAAATGAAATTTTGAATCATCACCAAAAAGTATACAGATATTGAGATTAATATAACTAAAAAGTGTTTAAAGTTTTAAGTCATAATCAAGAATCTTTTTTGAGATACAGTGCGACATGTAAACCCCCTCCCCCTGTTTAAGTAATAAAGTGCTGTAACTCAAAAAGTTGAAATCTTATTTTCACCAAAAAGTATACAGATCATTTGACCATCATAAGAAACAACTTTATTAAGTTTCATGAAATTTGGATAAGTCGTTCTCAAGTTACGGTGCGACATGTTTACGCCAGACAGACGGACAGACGGACGGACGGACAGACAGACAGACGGACGGACACCGGACATTTGTATACCATAATACGTCCCGTCAAAATTTTGACGGGCGTATAAAAACCAATTTGTTATACCCTTCTTTATAAAAAGCGATATTTCAACTATCAAGGACATTTAAAAAAAATCAGAAAATAAAGATTGTATTGGCTGTTATGAAATGTAAAGGAATTTGATCGGATAAATTGTATTTAAAAATTTCTAAAATTAAGCGGACATTTCCGAACAAATTTCGTGCAAATTTTGAAATCTAGCGGAAACCAAAATTTGCATAATGAAATTGTATGACAGATATCAAATGACCTTAAGAATCTGAACTTAAGCAACCAAATAATAAAACCATCAAAGTTAAATTTTCGTTCATCACAGTTGAATTTAAACAAGCTCCAAGAAATACTTTTTCAATCAAACATAGGAACAAGTAATCTTATTATTGAAAAGGACCTACTGTTAGGTAATTACACAGAACTACCCACATATGTTAAGTTTCTAAACACAATTATCATATATCTATGGAAAATTAGGATTTCAATAAAATATAACAATTGACATAAAGAACCTCCAGAAATTTATAATATCTGGAAACATAACTTGAAAATAATCAAAAATGTGTTGTTCAATTGAAAGGCATTGACGTGTTCGACAAAATTGAAGTCGGTGAAAATGAAAATTTAGCCAATAAAAATAATATCAACTTGAGACAAATCATTTGTTTCTGGTTTATTGTATAAGAATATCTATTTTATCAATATAGATATTATAATCAATACATACATACATACATACAAAAAATATTATTTTTTTATAGCCTTTTTTTCAATGCTTTTGGTAAAAACTAAACAGATAATCTGTAAACAGTAAAAAAAAGATAAGGAATACAAATTATAAAAAAAAAGATTTCCTTATATCTGTAAACGTGCGCACCAAATCTTTCCTTCGTCTTCAATGTACATGACTGTATTTGTTCAAACAATTGCGTTTTCCGTTATATAACTAAATATTACAACTTTTTTCTAGGCCAGTAGCCCAAAACGTATGGCAGATTTTATATAAACGTGCTTTATCAAAACTATACAAAGCAAATTATATTTCAGTTTTTATTTTTACATCTTTGTTTATCATAAAATCTTCACATATTTTGAATTTTCGAACACAAAACCAAGTCAAATAATTATAACCCTATTTTTTTGGTAAACGACAAAAAATATGAAAAAACATATATTCAGAAATCGAATTTTAAGTTGAAAATAAACTGATTACGTCATAGCAAATAGGAGTAGAAAACACTAGTCGTCATTCCCTAAACTATTTGAAACCAATATAATTTATAAAGTGTTGATTACTGTTTGAATTTTCAAAAATAATTTTACACTCTAAATAAAATACCAGCAAATTGTCCTTGACTGATGTCAGTTCCAGCACCACTAACTTGAGAGTTTTTAAACTTTATTGTCACTCCAGATTGCTGGTCTGTGACAGACGCTTTACAGTTTGTACCATGATAAGTCTGATGTCCAATATCGTCCATTTGAATTATGTAATCTCTCAAGGAATGTACATGCACTGGTTTTGAAAAGTTTATCTTCCAAATTTGACCGCTATGTGGTCCACAGTATTTTTGATTGTTTTCATGAATCTTTACGGCGGTGGAATCGTCTATTATTCGTATGCTAATGTTTATGTTAAACTCTTTTTGTTGTGTTTGGTATCCATAGTAGTTAGATGTTTCTGGTTGAACATAAGGAAGAAAGATACTAACTCCTGTAAGCCAAATATCCATATCTGAGAGAAATACAAGGGACTGTTTTCCCGTTGTTTTCATTGACCCAGTTATCTGCCCATATCGATCGATTGTAAAGGTTTTTCGATAAGATACAGGAGTTCTCGGACTTCTTGAAAAGGTGTTCGACACTACACCGAAATGAGACTTGTAAATACATAACATCTCATCATCTGTTAGTAAACAAGAGCTAGCAACTTCTTCCGAAAAAAGTTTCATCTCAACATTTGGAAATCTAATCAAGTACAAATTATTTCCTAGTGCCTTTCGGATATTTTCGCCAGTTGGCTCTAACTTAGTCAGCTCACACTGATGCCTACCCCATTTTAAAGTAAACTGAAAAATTTCTGTTTCGCTGCAGTTTAAATAATCTGATTTCAAAATCAGCTCCAAACAATCTTTGGATAGATTCAAGGAATGTTCTGAAAGAAGGCATGCATTTGTATTCATTTCAATATAGTCTAAGCTTTCGTTTTTGAGATCTGACAAACGGTATTGGTATGATGTTTGTAATGTTTTTGTCGCATGCTCTGATTGTGCGGTCGTCTTTAGAACTGTCTCGCATTCTCTCTTAACTGCAGCTAACATATACTTGTCAGCTGCATATAACATCTCCTTTACATTGTAGTTGCCAATTGTGATTTGATCGCTATAGAAATATCTACAAGAGAAAATATTAACTTGAATTTTCAGTTGAATAACATAAAAAAAGTAACACATCGTAGATTCAGTGTTTTCTCAGTGTTCCTCTGGCTTGCATCCAAATATTTGAAATCTTGAAATTTAAGCGGTATGAGAATTGTACTGCATGTCGAAGGCCTCACTGGGATTTTTAGAAGTCGAACAGAGAAACTTGTTCTGTTATTCAGGTATTATGAAGGACAGCTATGAGACTAAGTATTAAATATGTTTTATTCCTTAAGGGGACGCAGTGATAAGTATGCAAGTACTTAGTCAAAGTCAGGATTTTATCTGGAAAACGGGAATGACTAAATATTTCTAATTTTGTTGATAATTTTTGAAGCTCTCATGCTTCTGTTGAACTATATTGGGTACGTATTGATTGTTCTAAAAAAACAAGAATATCCAATAACTTTTGCACTTTTTCAACGTTGAGGGTATTTATAGATATCTTTTTACCAATAAAAACCCCAACAGACTACGTATGAAAATATTTTTAATATATTTAATTTGAAAGTGAAACATGAGGTAAACATGAGGTAAACATGAGTTAAACGTCAGTGCGACAGCAACCCAACGACACTTTCAACGACAGTTGTTTTTACTATCATGCATGTAGAACAAATAATGACGCATTCTAAGATTTTGTCCTGTCATGTTATGCTGTCATAAAAGCGCAAGGTTTGGCTAGCCGCAAAGCCAGGTCCAACCCACCATTTAAAAAAAAAATGTCAAGTCAGGGAAATGGCAATTGTAATCGTATAGTTTGTTACTGTGTGTGTCACATTGTCGTTTCATTTTTGTTCACTTCAGTGTTTCTGTTGTTTTGTTGATAAAATGTATTATACTCGTGTCATGTAATGGTGTCATTTAAGTGGTATATTTAACATTGCCATACGAATGCGAGGTTTGGCTAGAAACAAAACCAGGTTTAACCTACCATTTTGTTCTTAATGTCTTGTACCAAGTCAGGAAAATGGCCATTGTTAAATATTATAGTTCGTTTCTGTGTGTGTTACATATTTTAGCGTTGTGTTTCTGTTATGTCGTAGTTCTCCCTTTATATTTGATGTGTTTCCCTAAGTTTTAGTTTGTAACCCGAATTTGTTTTTTTTCTCAACCGATTTATGAATTTCGAACAGCGGTATACTATTGTTGCCTTTATTTAAGTATTGGTTTTGGGCAATAATATAATTTTAAAAGATCAGTTGTGTATAAACATGATAAAGTTAAAGTTAAAGTTATATGCTAATTGATTTGATTCATATCTTCTTTTGTGGGTCGTCATATGAAGCAAAATAAAATAGTTTCATAACAACATGTTTTTGTGTACTGTTCTAAATTAATTTTAGTGTTATTCGTTGTTATTCTGTGGTTAACATGTCTATATGTACTATGCTATAATTATTTATTTATGTATTTCTCTCTCCTGAGTGTTCTTAGATAGATATAGGAAGATGTGGTGCCAATGAGACAACTCTCCATCCAAGTAACAATTTAAAAAGTAAACCATTATAGGTTAAAGTACGACCTTCAACACGGAGCCTTGGCTCACACCGAACAACAAGCTATAAAGGGCCCCAAAATTACTAGTGATAAACCATTCAAACGGGAAAACCAACGGTCTAATCTATATAAACAAAACGAGAAGCGAGAATCACGTATATATTACATTGCATTCATTTGTACAGTATTCTCTTCGTGTCATGTTGTCATTTTAGCGGTATATTTAACATTGCCGTAAAGCGCGAGGTTTTGCTAGCCACAGAACCAGGTCCAACCCTTTATTTTCTAAAAAAAGTTCTGTACCAAGTCAGGAATAAGGCAGTTGGTATCATATAGTCTTTTGTTGTTTCGTTGTTTTCCTCTAAAAGTTGGTGTGTTTTTAGTTTTTCTCTCAATCGATTATGATTATTGAACAGCGGTATCCTTCTGTTGCCTTTATTAATCATTGGACAAGTTTTTCCCTTGACTTATTTTTTCCATCAGAGGTCGATCGTTCTCTCTGGGTACCCTGCCATTCTCTGCCAATACCTGGTCAAAATAAATGATGAATGTAGCGTTCAAAGCTACTAATCAATAAATCAATTATTTATCCTGCCGTTGATCTTCTAATTTTTTAGTAAAAATAATTCGATTGCATGTACTTACCTTAGAATATCTCGAAAGGTTTGTTCGTCAACATCGGATACAGTTATATCCCCGGTTTCTTGATGAGAACCTTCAAACATTGTATGGAAGACGGCACTTCGGCTAGACAGCATATACTTGTGTGCTTTAATAGGTTTCTTGTCGTCTCCTACTCTGAACATGACGTCACACAAGATCTCGTTGTTCAGCATATACATCATACACTCAGGCAAAGGTTTGTTATCACGCCAGTCTGTTGTAATATTTGTATCCATCTAAAATGAAGTTGTGAAAATTTCAGGTCGTGTGGTCTAGCGGGATGGCTGCAGTGCAGGCGATTTGGTGTCACGATATCTCAGTAGCATGGGTTCGAATCCCGGCGAGGGAAGAACAAAAAAATTGCGAAAGCAAATTTACAGATCTAATATTGTTAGGTTGATGTTTAGATGAGTTGTATATATATAAATAAAAGAATCTGTTGGAAAGTCTGAAGCCTGTGTTTCCTTTATGCTTATGCTCTTTCCTACAAGCATATTTGTTTGTTTTTATAGTAATTATAATTACAATGAAATGTTTACTGTTGTACCGCTAGTTTTGAAATTTTTACTTATTATGTCTGTTTATTTTTTTCACACATTGTTGTCGACATAATGGAATTTTATACAACTGTATTACAATTGAGAGATTTAATGAGCTATAAAATTAAAGTTAAATTCACCATGTTGCTATAAAAGAGCATGCATCAAGTCAGGAATACAGTCAGGAATATGACAGTTGTTATCCATTCATTTGATGAGTTTAAGCTTTTGATTTTCCCATTTGAATTGGGACTTTTCGTTTTGAATTTTCCTCGGAGTTCGGTATTTTTGTAATCTTACTTTTTGTTGCTGTGTAACATACTTGTTATCTATTGTTTTTTCTGTTTGTCTTTTTCATTTTTAGCCATGGCGTTGTCAGTTTGTTTTAGATTTATGAGTTTAACTGTCCCTTTGGTATCTTGCGTGCCTCTTTTATCTTGTAAATAAATATAGCCGTTAGTTTTCTCTCTCGAATTGTTTTACATTTGTAATTTTTGGGCCTTTTATAGCTAACAATGCTGTATGGTCTTTAATCATTGTTAAAGGCCATACGGTGACCTATATTTGATAATTTCTGTGTCATTTGGTCTTTTGTCTCATTGGTGATCATATCACATATCAAATTTTTTTATATGCTTGAATACGTTAACAGGTATTTCTGAACTCAGAGTATATTTTGTGTGGGAAACACGGCCAGATTTGTCAAGTCCTTCTAGTGAGCTTAAAATCCTGTACAGATATGACTAAAGTATATCAAATTGGTGAAATATTATCAGAGGAAACTCAATTTAAACTAAACAGTAGAATGGGAACTTACTGTTAGAGAGGTGGAAATGGCCAAGGTGGGAAATTTGAATTCTTAACATCTGTTTCTCTGGGCTATAACAGTTCAATGAATGTGTTTTACTTAGGACTTTATGCATATTGTATATTTGGCTTTATTTTAATTATTGTATGAAGCTTATAGATATTTGTAAACCTTTAAATTATAGACAAATTTTTCAAAACAGTCGATTGTGATATGTGCAAAAGCATGTGGATCTTTTTTGATCTTTTTTGTGTATAAGCGTTAATTTCGCCTTAAAAAACAAATAACGAAATAGATCTGTCTTAAAAACGTACGAAAGATAAATATTTGCTACATCATCTCGCTTCAGATTCAATTTTTTTTTATATCGAGACTCTAAGTTGATATAAACATTAAAAATTTACCGTTATAAAAATTAAAAATATGGGTCAAGTGATATACATTTTTATTGAGTCAAAAAGTGTGTTGGAATAATCTTTTCTTACTAAATGTACTTGGTGCCAGACTCAAGTGTATTCTCAAAAAGGCGTTGAATCAAAATTACTTCCTTTTTCGTGTGTGTTATCTAGGGTAATTAGCCTGACAATCGATCAGACAATAGTTTTATTTGACAGAATGCATTAAAGAAAATTAGATGATGCACAATAGATAACAATAATTTTGTATTTTAGAAATACAACTGGCATATAAGGATCGTAATAATGCTATGTGGATGAAATTAACGGTTTCCCCGAACTAAACTAACAACGCGTCATCCCTAAAATGGCGTCTATGTTTTTTATTATGATATGTGGAAATTATTTTCACGAATTAGAATCATTACTGTTATTGTCTGTCACAATTTGTAAGAGTTATTTTAATCTACCTGCATCATTTCACATTAACATCTTTTGCACGAAGAAGTCGAATTGAGAAAAGTTAGTTACAACGTCAACTCAGATATTGGCGGGGTTCGTGTTGCTCAGTCTTTAGTTTTCTGTGTTATCTTTTGTATACTATTGTTTGTCTATCGGTCTTTTCAATTTAAACAAAATTTCGACTTATAAGTTAAAATGTCCCTTTGGACAATGGTATATTTCGCCTCTCATTTACAAACCTTGTTGATGTACTTCCTGTAAAAATACTTTGTGTATCAATGAGATTTTTTGGAAAAGGAAGTAATATTATATATCAACCGTTAAATTTCATCTGTATTTTTAGAACAGGCAAAACAAGTTTCTTTCACTTGTAAACAGGCTATTATACACAAAAACAAAACACACAAAAAACTTTAAAATGAATTGTAAAACCATTAAAGCCGTTTTAACAAGCTTTTTATGCTTTATTCGTAAAAAATAAAGCTTTACAAATGAAAAGTAATATCAACATTCTACTCCATCCATGTACATGCATGGTGAGCCAAAAATCCTCTTTGGCATTTACAGATATGACTTATGTACATCAAATAGATGAAATATCATCAAGCGGAACTCAGTTAAAATTAAATAATAGAATTGGAGCACATTAAAAGAGAGGTGAAAAAGGCCAAGTTGGTTAATTGTTAACATCTGTTTCTCTGGGCTTTAAAGGTTTAATGCATGTGCCTTATTTACGATTTTATGTTTGTGGTTTTACGTTAATTATTGTATGTTGCTTCTAGATATTTGTAAACTTTTAAAAATTTGTAAAATTTTCTAAAAACAGTCGATTGTGATAGGAGCAAAAGCATGTGGAGCTTTTTGTATCTTTTTTGTGCATAATCATTAATTCCGCCGAAAAAAAATTTCAAATAAAGAAATAGATTGATCTTGTATCTGTTTTAAAAACGTATATAAGAATCACAATTATGCTATGTGGATGAAATTAACGGTTTCTATTAACTAAATTACCAGCGCGTTATCCCTACAATAGCGTCCATTTTTAGGATTATCAAATTAGATGTCATTATGGGGAGATAATTTTAACGAAGTAGAGTCCTAACTGTTATATTCTGTCATAATTTGTAAGAGTTTATTTTAAATTGTTTAATCATCATATACTTTGATTGCTCTTTAAAGGTTTTTTCCCTAGAATTAGATCACACGACGCGGGCAGCCTTTTAAGGGCATACGATACAGTTTTGATCCAAGTTTTCTTTGGGAAAATTTGCACATTAGCTATATTGCTCTTTATTATTCAAATGTTTAATAAACATATACTTCATGTGCTAAATTTAGAGATAAACGGGGTCGAACTTTTAGACATCTTGGAAATTTCTATCATTTGAACAGACATACTTATTTGTTTTGTTTGAAACGACAAACTGATGCAGATTTTTATAAAAAAGATAAGGAATATCTCGTAGTTAGTGTAATAAGATTTTTATGTTTTTAGTAAAAGAACGGCATTATTTACTAAATAATTATCTGATTTAAAAAAATTCATGGGTGATCTTTTTCTTTAATATCGGATCAAATAATATGCATACACTATCAAGTCAAATGTCTTTTTAAAAAGGAGGGGTCCATATACTCGTTTTCAAGATAATGATTAAAATCACTCGAAAAATGCATCTCTTTCCGATATGTCGCAGTTGTACGTAAACAAACATTACTTATTACGTTAGGAACATCATTAACTCCCCTTTTTCTTTATCGTTTGCCATACAAAAAGTTTTTCAGTTATAAAAAAAATATCTTCCTTTCGTAGTAATATTTAAAACCGATTAATATACACCTTGATCTATTACAATCACATGGGGGTAATTTAGAAATCAACCAATTTTAATGATATATGTGTATGAGTGTATAATTCTTTTTATATATTAACTGTTTATCTATTTATCAGTAAATTTTGTAAAAAAAGTAAAGATATTTTCAGATAAATCCCAGCTTTCATATTAAAAACTATGGGCGACATCAAATTAATTTTTCTAGTTTTTGTACTCCTATGATTAAAAAGAGGGGGTGGGGGGTACGAGCGAAGCAATTTTTCTTAAAAAAGTAAAATTTTGATAAATTATCGGAATGGAGGTATATATGAAAATGAATCTCATGAACATTTAGAAATAAGTGCGGTGGATGTTTGTCTCATCTTTTTTTGTGTGTTAGGATTACATACATCTTGGATCACATAGCTCCTTACATTTCAGCTTTACAAATGTTAGGGTTTGACCGTTCCCGATGAAGGTAAACCCAGAATTTGTAAGTGCATAAACATATTTGCAAGTCTTTTTTTCAACCAAACAGAATAAATCTTACAAGACACAATAATTTGTTATAATAATATTTTACCAATACTAGATAATACATTATGATACCAATTAACAGATTTTATCTTGATTGTGCATAAGTCACAAGTTTTTTTTTAAGTTGAAATCTTTTACAGCTGTTTTATGATAATAATCATAAAACGCTAAAATAAGAAGTATAATCTACCCCGATGCAAATATTTTTATGCGCCTAAAAATTCTGGGTTTACTGTTTGCAATAGCATGAATTGTTCTATATAATAAGAATGTTCTTATCCCGCGCATAAAAACAATGCCGTATTTTGCGAAACCTTTTCAACTTTTGATCTTCAGTGCGCTGTACAACTTTGTACTTTTTTCACTTTCGATCTTTTATATCTGGGCGTCACTGGTGAGTCTTGTGTGGACAAGGCGCGTTTTTGGCGTATTGAATTTTAAACCTGATGCTTTTTGTTATCTATTAATCATGTTTTTCTGTGTCTAATATGTTCTCCTATTTATTTGTATTGTAGTCCTGTAATATTATGTTGTCATTTCAATGTTATATTTAACTTTGCCATTAAAGTGCGAGGTTTGGCATGCCTTAAAACCAGGTTCAACCCACCACTTTTATTCCCCTTTAAAAGTGTCCTGTACCAAGTCAGGAAGATGGTCATTGTTATAATATTGTTCGTTTCTCTTTGTGTTGCATTTTAACGTTGAGTCGTTTGTGTTTTCTCTTATTTTTGAGATATTGAGATAAGACGTGGCACGGTACTTGTCTATCCCAAATTCATGTATTTGGTTTTCATGTTACATTTGTTATTCTCGTGGTGTTTTGTCTGATGATTGGTCTGTTTCTGTGTGTGTTGCGTTTCGGTGTTGTGTCGTTGTTCTGCTCTTATATTTAATGCGTTTCGCTCGGTTTTGGTTTGTTACCCCGATTTTGTTTTTGTCCATGGATTTATGAGTTTTGAACAGCGGTATACTACTGTTGCCTTTATTTACCTTCATCAGGAACGGTCAAACCCTAACATTTGTAAAGCTTAAACATTTGACGTTTCTATGTTATAAGTAATGTTTTTACGTAAAAACTCAGGAAAAGACGATGAGGGTTTTGTATATTTTTGATTGTCTATTGTTCCTTTTCTTTATTCTTTATTTCTTTATTAGTCAGCCTGTTGTTCAGTGGTGTTTCTCGTTTCTCGTTTTTTTATATGAATTAGACCGTTGGTGTACCTGTTTGAATTGTTTTACACTAGTCATTTTGGGGCTCTTTATAGCTTGATGTTCGGTGTGAGCCAAGGCTCAGTGTTGAAGGCCGTACTTTAACCTCTAATTTTTAATGTGTTATACATTATGATTTGGGTGGAGAGTTGTCTCATTGGCACTTATACCACATCATCTTATTCATATGTGCTTTGTCTATATGCTTTTTTGTGCTTCTTTGTTCCATATTTGTTTGTTTCATGATTACGATTATAACAAAAATATTGACTGCTGTTCCCCTATTTTTGACATTTTACCTATTATATCTGTTTGATTTGTTCACACATCGTTGTAAATATAATCGAATTCGATGCGACTGTCATACAAGTGAGAGGTTTAGCTAGCTATAAAACCGGATTAATCCACCATTTTCTACATAAGAAAATGCCTGTACCAAGCCAGGAATATGACAGTAGTTATCCATTCGTTTGATGCGTTTGAGCTTTTGACTTTGCCATTTGATTAGGGACCCTCCGTTTTGAATTGTCCTCGGAGTTCAGTATTTTTATATATATATTATATTGATAATGAAAATGTTATATCATTTTTTTATTTCGACAAGTTTTTAAACTATAAAATCTGTACGTAGTTGAATTTCCTAAATAATGCCAAATATTATATATGACCAAAAGATGTGAGAAAAGATGAAATTTAGAAATCGAATTTGTTAGATGCTTTACACGATTAGGAGAGGCGAAGGATACTAAAGGCATATAAATCGAAAATAAACTGACAATGTGAATAAAGAAAATCGAAAATAAACTGACAATGTGAATAAAGAAAATCGAAAATAAACTGACAATGTGAATAAAGAAAATCGAAAATAAACTGACAATGTGAATAAAGAAAATCGAAAATAAACTGACAATGTGAATAAAGAAAAGGAACAAAAGACAAACACCAGTACACAAAACCCTCATCGTCTTTTCCGGAATTATCCGATACCAATCTTTGTTAATAATAAATTGTTGATTGCTGTTTGAAATTTTAAAAATCAATTTACACACTAAATGAAAGCCCTGCAAATTGTCCTTGACTAATGTCAGTTCCAGTACCACTCACTTGAGAGTTCTTAAACTTTATAGTCACACCAGATTGCTGGTCTGTGACATATTCTTTACACTCTGTACCATAATAAGTCTGAAGTCCAATATCGTCCATTTGAATTATGTAATCTCTCGTGGAATGAATACGAACTGGTTTCGAAAATTCCATTTGCCAAATGTGACCAGTATTTGGACCATAGTTTGTTTGTTGGTTTTCATGAATCTTTTCCTCGTTGGAATCATTCATTATTCGTATGCAAATGTTTATTACTGAAATGTAGTTATTTAATTGGTCGTATCTATAAGGTAGTTGGTTAGAGTATCCATCAGATAGTTCGTCATGGTCACCAAGAGCATGTAATCCTCCAAAGGTTGGTTGAATACAAGGAAGAAAAATTACAACTCCTTTAAGCCAAATATCTTTATCTGAGTGAAAAATGAGGGACTGTTTCCCCGATGTTCCCATAGGTCCAGTTATTTGTTCATATCTGTTGATGGTATATGTTTGACGTATAGCTACAGGAGCTCTCAGACAACTTGGAAAGGCTTTTGATGTTACACCGAAATGGGACTGATAAATAGATATTATTTCGTCACTCGTCAGTAAACAAGATTTGGCAACGGCTTCAGAGAAAAAAATCATTTCTACATTTGGGAATCTTATCAGATACAGGATTTTCCCAAGGGCATCTCGCATATTTCCACCAGAGGGCTCTAGATTTGCTAGCTTACACTGGTGTTTTCCCCATTTGAGAACAAACTGACAGATGTCTGTTTCAGTGCAGTCCTGAAAATCTGATTTCAAAATCAGCTCCAAACAATCTTTGGAAAGGCTTATTGCATGTTCTGAAAGAAGGCATGCCTTTGTATTCATCTCAATATAGTCTAGGCTTTCTGTTTGGAGTGCTAACAGATGATATTGGTATCCGGTTTGTAAAGCCTTGGTCGCATGCTCTGATTTTGCTGTCTTCTTCAGAACTGTCTCGCATTCTATCTTAACGGAAGCTAACATATACTTGTCAGCAGTATACAGCATCTCCTGCACATTACTGTTTGTAATTGTGATGTTATCGCTATAAAAATATCTGCAAGAGAAAATGTTCCATTTTACACATCAGTTCAAGAACGTTTATGAAATAAGCACTTCACAGATTAAGTGGTTCATTAGCGTTTTTGTTGTTTTTGGAATGACGTTCATAAAGTACGTGCTAATCTAAAATTTGAAATGTCTTGCACTTAAAGTAGTTGAAAATATCGATCCATGTTGAACATGTTGAACATGTTGAAAATGTTGAAATCCTCACCGTTACTTGTAGCTGAAAAACGGCGATAAAACGTTGTTTCCTTCATTTTGGGTTTTCCTATATGTGTTTATTAATTTTGTGTCATGAATTTATTGAATTTCTTCAACATTGTTTTACAAATATTTCACTATGACGACAATTATAGTAAACCTTATCGAAGTCGATCGCGATAAATATACATAGAAAAGTCTCGATTATTTGGTGGAACCGTTTTGCCTAAATGTTTCTTCTAAACCTTGCAACACATCGAAGCGTGTTTTAGTATATTATATAATATGAAAAACTATTGTCGTTGTTAGTGTCGTTGGAATGATGTCGCATCGACGTCTACCTCACATTTTACTTAATAAATATTTTGTTTCACAAAAAAAACTATTCCCTGTTTGTAATAAAACTGATAAATATACTCTATTCGCTCCTTTAATGCAAAACGGAATTATGAAAATTATCTTTATTTATGTTGCAAAAATTTAGTGTTGAACGTGTTTCTACAATAATTAACCTGATTGATTCATATCGTTGTAAAAATCTCAGTTTCATGCGTCTTGATGTGCAACAAAAAATAAAAGAAAACACTAATGACTTCATTACTCTCTATACATCATTATTTTTTTTACACTTGAATTAGTGCCACTATGGTTTTTCTTTCAGTACTCCGGCTTTATTCACATATAAAAAACTGTGTGTAGCAAATAATGCTGAAAATAGCGTTATAAATACAATAATCAATCAACACTGATGACGCTATCAATTTTATTCATTGGTTCATCAAAAGTAGTTTTAACGATGTACTCACTTCAACATATCCCGAAAGGTATCTTTATCAACATCGGGTATAATTATATCCCCCTTTTCTGGTAGAGACCCCTCAAACATGGTATGGAAGACGGAACTTCTGCTAGACAACATATACTTGTGTGCTTTAATAGGTGTCCTTTCATCTCCTACTCTCAACGTGACGTCACACATGATATCGTTCTGTAGCATATACATCATACAATCAGACAAAGTTTTGTTATCGCGCCAGTCTGTTGTATTATTTGCATCCATCTTACATAAAATAAGAAAATATTATTGTTTCACAAAACCGAAAATATGATATATGAAATATGTGAAAAGTCTAAATTAACTTATAACCCACGGTTCATTTTTTGTCAAATCATGATATGCATGACTTTCCGATTTTTTTCTTTTTCATTTTTCATCTCCTGCACATTACTGTTTGTAATTGTGATGTTATCGCTATAAAAATATCTGCAAGAGAAAATGTTCCATTTTACACATCAGTTCAAGAACGTTTATGAAATAAGCACTTCACAGATTAAGTGGTTCATTAGCGTTTTTGTTGTTTTTGGAATGACGTTCATAAAGTACGTGCTAATCTAAAATTTGAAATGTCTTGCACTTAAAGTAGTTGAAAATATCGATCCATGTTGAACATGTTGAACATGTTGAAAATGTTGAAATCCTCACCGTTACTTGTAGCTGAAAAACGGCGATAAAACGTTGTTTCCTTCATTTTGGGTTTTCCTATATGTGTTTATTAATTTTGTGTCATGAATTTATTGAATTTCTTCAACATTGTTTTACAAATATTTCACTATGACGACAATTATAGTAAACCTTATCGAAGTCGATCGCGATAAATATACATAGAAAAGTCTCGATTATTTGGTGGAACCGTTTTGCCTAAATGTTTCTTCTAAACCTTGCAACACATCGAAGCGTGTTTTAGTATATTATATAATATGAAAAACTATTGTCGTTGTTAGTGTCGTTGGAATGATGTCGCATCGACGTCTACCTCACATTTTACTTAATAAATATTTTGTTTCACAAAAAAAACTATTCCCTGTTTGTAATAAAACTGATAAATATACTCTATTCGCTCCTTTAATGCAAAACGGAATTATGAAAATTATCTTTATTTATGTTGCAAAAATTTAGTGTTGAACGTGTTTCTACAATAATTAACCTGATTGATTCATATCGTTGTAAAAATCTCAGTTTCATGCGTCTTGATGTGCAACAAAAAATAAAAGAAAACACTAATGACTTCATTACTCTCTATACATCATTATTTTTTTTACACTTGAATTAGTGCCACTATGGTTTTTCTTTCAGTACTCCGGCTTTATTCACATATAAAAAACTGTGTGTAGCAAATAATGCTGAAAATAGCGTTATAAATACAATAATCAATCAACACTGATGACGCTATCAATTTTATTCATTGGTTCATCAAAAGTAGTTTTAACGATGTACTCACTTCAACATATCCCGAAAGGTATCTTTATCAACATCGGGTATAATTATATCCCCCTTTTCTGGTAGAGACCCCTCAAACATGGTATGGAAGACGGAACTTCTGCTAGACAACATATACTTGTGTGCTTTAATAGGTGTCCTTTCATCTCCTACTCTCAACGTGACGTCACACATGATATCGTTCTGTAGCATATACATCATACAATCAGACAAAGTTTTGTTATCGCGCCAGTCTGTTGTATTATTTGCATCCATCTTACATAAAATAAGAAAATATTATTGTTTCACAAAACCGAAAATATGATATATGAAATATGTGAAAAGTCTAAATTAACTTATAACCCACGGTTCATTTTTTGTCAAATCATGATATGCATGACTTTCCGATTTTTTTCTTTTTCATTTTTCATCTCCTGCACATTACTGTTTGTAATTGTGATGTTATCGCTATAAAAATATCTGCAAGAGAAAATGTTCCATTTTACACATCAGTTCAAGAACGTTTATGAAATAAGCACTTCACAGATTAAGTGGTTCATTAGCGTTTTTGTTGTTTTTGGAATGACGTTCATAAAGTACGTGCTAATCTAAAATTTGAAATGTCTTGCACTTAAAGTAGTTGAAAATATCGATCCATGTTGAACATGTTGAACATGTTGAAAATGTTGAAATCCTCACCGTTACTTGTAGCTGAAAAACGGCGATAAAACGTTGTTTCCTTCATTTTGGGTTTTCCTATATGTGTTTATTAATTTTGTGTCATGAATTTATTGAATTTCTTCAACATTGTTTTACAAATATTTCACTATGACGACAATTATAGTAAACCTTATCGAAGTCGATCGCGATAAATATACATAGAAAAGTCTCGATTATTTGGTGGAACCGTTTTGCCTAAATGTTTCTTCTAAACCTTGCAACACATCGAAGCGTGTTTTAGTATATTATATAATATGAAAAACTATTGTCGTTGTTAGTGTCGTTGGAATGATGTCGCATCGACGTCTACCTCACATTTTACTTAATAAATATTTTGTTTCACAAAAAAAACTATTCCCTGTTTGTAATAAAACTGATAAATATACTCTATTCGCTCCTTTAATGCAAAACGGAATTATGAAAATTATCTTTATTTATGTTGCAAAAATTTAGTGTTGAACGTGTTTCTACAATAATTAACCTGATTGATTCATATCGTTGTAAAAATCTCAGTTTCATGCGTCTTGATGTGCAACAAAAAATAAAAGAAAACACTAATGACTTCATTACTCTCTATACATCATTATTTTTTTTACACTTGAATTAGTGCCACTATGGTTTTTCTTTCAGTACTCCGGCTTTATTCACATATAAAAAACTGTGTGTAGCAAATAATGCTGAAAATAGCGTTATAAATACAATAATCAATCAACACTGATGACGCTATCAATTTTATTCATTGGTTCATCAAAAGTAGTTTTAACGATGTACTCACTTCAACATATCCCGAAAGGTATCTTTATCAACATCGGGTATAATTATATCCCCCTTTTCTGGTAGAGACCCCTCAAACATGGTATGGAAGACGGAACTTCTGCTAGACAACATATACTTGTGTGCTTTAATAGGTGTCCTTTCATCTCCTACTCTCAACGTGACGTCACACATGATATCGTTCTGTAGCATATACATCATACAATCAGACAAAGTTTTGTTATCGCGCCAGTCTGTTGTATTATTTGCATCCATCTTACATAAAATAAGAAAATATTATTGTTTCACAAAACCGAAAATATGATATATGAAATATGTGAAAAGTCTAAATTAACTTATAACCCACGGTTCATTTTTTGTCAAATCATGATATGCATGACTTTCCGATTTTTTTCTTTTTCATTTTTCATCTCCTGCACATTACTGTTTGTAATTGTGATGTTATCGCTATAAAAATATCTGCAAGAGAAAATGTTCCATTTTACACATCAGTTCAAGAACGTTTATGAAATAAGCACTTCACAGATTAAGTGGTTCATTAGCGTTTTTGTTGTTTTTGGAATGACGTTCATAAAGTACGTGCTAATCTAAAATTTGAAATGTCTTGCACTTAAAGTAGTTGAAAATATCGATCCATGTTGAACATGTTGAACATGTTGAAAATGTTGAAATCCTCACCGTTACTTGTAGCTGAAAAACGGCGATAAAACGTTGTTTCCTTCATTTTGGGTTTTCCTATATGTGTTTATTAATTTTGTGTCATGAATTTATTGAATTTCTTCAACATTGTTTTACAAATATTTCACTATGACGACAATTATAGTAAACCTTATCGAAGTCGATCGCGATAAATATACATAGAAAAGTCTCGATTATTTGGTGGAACCGTTTTGCCTAAATGTTTCTTCTAAACCTTGCAACACATCGAAGCGTGTTTTAGTATATTATATAATATGAAAAACTATTGTCGTTGTTAGTGTCGTTGGAATGATGTCGCATCGACGTCTACCTCACATTTTACTTAATAAATATTTTGTTTCACAAAAAAAACTATTCCCTGTTTGTAATAAAACTGATAAATATACTCTATTCGCTCCTTTAATGCAAAACGGAATTATGAAAATTATCTTTATTTATGTTGCAAAAATTTAGTGTTGAACGTGTTTCTACAATAATTAACCTGATTGATTCATATCGTTGTAAAAATCTCAGTTTCATGCGTCTTGATGTGCAACAAAAAATAAAAGAAAACACTAATGACTTCATTACTCTCTATACATCATTATTTTTTTTACACTTGAATTAGTGCCACTATGGTTTTTCTTTCAGTACTCCGGCTTTATTCACATATAAAAAACTGTGTGTAGCAAATAATGCTGAAAATAGCGTTATAAATACAATAATCAATCAACACTGATGACGCTATCAATTTTATTCATTGGTTCATCAAAAGTAGTTTTAACGATGTACTCACTTCAACATATCCCGAAAGGTATCTTTATCAACATCGGGTATAATTATATCCCCCTTTTCTGGTAGAGACCCCTCAAACATGGTATGGAAGACGGAACTTCTGCTAGACAACATATACTTGTGTGCTTTAATAGGTGTCCTTTCATCTCCTACTCTCAACGTGACGTCACACATGATATCGTTCTGTAGCATATACATCATACAATCAGACAAAGTTTTGTTATCGCGCCAGTCTGTTGTATTATTTGCATCCATCTTACATAAAATAAGAAAATATTATTGTTTCACAAAACCGAAAATATGATATATGAAATATGTGAAAAGTCTAAATTAACTTATAACCCACGGTTCATTTTTTGTCAAATCATGATATGCATGACTTTCCGATTTTTTTCTTTTTCATTTTTCATCTCCTGCACATTACTGTTTGTAATTGTGATGTTATCGCTATAAAAATATCTGCAAGAGAAAATGTTCCATTTTACACATCAGTTCAAGAACGTTTATGAAATAAGCACTTCACAGATTAAGTGGTTCATTAGCGTTTTTGTTGTTTTTGGAATGACGTTCATAAAGTACGTGCTAATCTAAAATTTGAAATGTCTTGCACTTAAAGTAGTTGAAAATATCGATCCATGTTGAACATGTTGAACATGTTGAAAATGTTGAAATCCTCACCGTTACTTGTAGCTGAAAAACGGCGATAAAACGTTGTTTCCTTCATTTTGGGTTTTCCTATATGTGTTTATTAATTTTGTGTCATGAATTTATTGAATTTCTTCAACATTGTTTTACAAATATTTCACTATGACGACAATTATAGTAAACCTTATCGAAGTCGATCGCGATAAATATACATAGAAAAGTCTCGATTATTTGGTGGAACCGTTTTGCCTAAATGTTTCTTCTAAACCTTGCAACACATCGAAGCGTGTTTTAGTATATTATATAATATGAAAAACTATTGTCGTTGTTAGTGTCGTTGGAATGATGTCGCATCGACGTCTACCTCACATTTTACTTAATAAATATTTTGTTTCACAAAAAAAACTATTCCCTGTTTGTAATAAAACTGATAAATATACTCTATTCGCTCCTTTAATGCAAAACGGAATTATGAAAATTATCTTTATTTATGTTGCAAAAATTTAGTGTTGAACGTGTTTCTACAATAATTAACCTGATTGATTCATATCGTTGTAAAAATCTCAGTTTCATGCGTCTTGATGTGCAACAAAAAATAAAAGAAAACACTAATGACTTCATTACTCTCTATACATCATTATTTTTTTTACACTTGAATTAGTGCCACTATGGTTTTTCTTTCAGTACTCCGGCTTTATTCACATATAAAAAACTGTGTGTAGCAAATAATGCTGAAAATAGCGTTATAAATACAATAATCAATCAACACTGATGACGCTATCAATTTTATTCATTGGTTCATCAAAAGTAGTTTTAACGATGTACTCACTTCAACATATCCCGAAAGGTATCTTTATCAACATCGGGTATAATTATATCCCCCTTTTCTGGTAGAGACCCCTCAAACATGGTATGGAAGACGGAACTTCTGCTAGACAACATATACTTGTGTGCTTTAATAGGTGTCCTTTCATCTCCTACTCTCAACGTGACGTCACACATGATATCGTTCTGTAGCATATACATCATACAATCAGACAAAGTTTTGTTATCGCGCCAGTCTGTTGTATTATTTGCATCCATCTTACATAAAATAAGAAAATATTATTGTTTCACAAAACCGAAAATATGATATATGAAATATGTGAAAAGTCTAAATTAACTTATAACCCACGGTTCATTTTTTGTCAAATCATGATATGCATGACTTTCCGATTTTTTTCTTTTTCATTTTTCATCTCCTGCACATTACTGTTTGTAATTGTGATGTTATCGCTATAAAAATATCTGCAAGAGAAAATGTTCCATTTTACACATCAGTTCAAGAACGTTTATGAAATAAGCACTTCACAGATTAAGTGGTTCATTAGCGTTTTTGTTGTTTTTGGAATGACGTTCATAAAGTACGTGCTAATCTAAAATTTGAAATGTCTTGCACTTAAAGTAGTTGAAAATATCGATCCATGTTGAACATGTTGAACATGTTGAAAATGTTGAAATCCTCACCGTTACTTGTAGCTGAAAAACGGCGATAAAACGTTGTTTCCTTCATTTTGGGTTTTCCTATATGTGTTTATTAATTTTGTGTCATGAATTTATTGAATTTCTTCAACATTGTTTTACAAATATTTCACTATGACGACAATTATAGTAAACCTTATCGAAGTCGATCGCGATAAATATACATAGAAAAGTCTCGATTATTTGGTGGAACCGTTTTGCCTAAATGTTTCTTCTAAACCTTGCAACACATCGAAGCGTGTTTTAGTATATTATATAATATGAAAAACTATTGTCGTTGTTAGTGTCGTTGGAATGATGTCGCATCGACGTCTACCTCACATTTTACTTAATAAATATTTTGTTTCACAAAAAAAACTATTCCCTGTTTGTAATAAAACTGATAAATATACTCTATTCGCTCCTTTAATGCAAAACGGAATTATGAAAATTATCTTTATTTATGTTGCAAAAATTTAGTGTTGAACGTGTTTCTACAATAATTAACCTGATTGATTCATATCGTTGTAAAAATCTCAGTTTCATGCGTCTTGATGTGCAACAAAAAATAAAAGAAAACACTAATGACTTCATTACTCTCTATACATCATTATTTTTTTTACACTTGAATTAGTGCCACTATGGTTTTTCTTTCAGTACTCCGGCTTTATTCACATATAAAAAACTGTGTGTAGCAAATAATGCTGAAAATAGCGTTATAAATACAATAATCAATCAACACTGATGACGCTATCAATTTTATTCATTGGTTCATCAAAAGTAGTTTTAACGATGTACTCACTTCAACATATCCCGAAAGGTATCTTTATCAACATCGGGTATAATTATATCCCCCTTTTCTGGTAGAGACCCCTCAAACATGGTATGGAAGACGGAACTTCTGCTAGACAACATATACTTGTGTGCTTTAATAGGTGTCCTTTCATCTCCTACTCTCAACGTGACGTCACACATGATATCGTTCTGTAGCATATACATCATACAATCAGACAAAGTTTTGTTATCGCGCCAGTCTGTTGTATTATTTGCATCCATCTTACATAAAATAAGAAAATATTATTGTTTCACAAAACCGAAAATATGATATATGAAATATGTGAAAAGTCTAAATTAACTTATAACCCACGGTTCATTTTTTGTCAAATCATGATATGCATGACTTTCCGATTTTTTTCTTTTTCATTTTACATCACGGAAACGCTTATAGTTAATTCCCGAATAAAGATATCAGAAAATATTTGCTATAAAATGAACGAGTTATGAATCAGTTTTCATCTGACAGTTGTTTTCGATTCGTTTGATGTGTCTGAAATTTTGATTTTGCCATTTTATAAGGGACATTGCATTTTGAATTTACCTTTGAAGTTGTTATTTTTGTTATTTAATTTTTTGACATATCAAAATGCTTTAATTATTAGTTGTTCTACTAAATTTGTATTCCTACATATTTACAATTTATTCCTTCCTCTCTGATCAATATTTTTGTTGATGCTTCACATGCGGCACCCGTAGAAAATAGTGGATTATACCTGTTTTTGCCTTCACTTGGCGTCCGTCGTCGTCCGTCGTCGTCGTCCGTCTGTCGTCGTCGTCCGTCCGTCGTCGTCGTCCGTCCGTCGTCGTCGTCCGTCCGTCGTCGTCGTCGTCGTCGTCGTAAACTATTTCAAAGATCTTCTCCTCTGAGACTACTGAACCAATTACAACCAAACTTAAGCTGAATAATCCTTAGGATATCTAGAATAAAGATTGTGTTTTTCCACTTTGTGAAAAAAGATGGCCGCCATGGCTAAAAATAGAACATGGGGCTAAAATACGGTTTTTGGCTTATACCTCAAAAACGAAAGCATTTCGAGCAAATCTGAATGGATAAAAATGTTCATTAGGTCAAGATCTATCAGCCCTGAAATTTTCAGATGAATCAAACAACCCATTGTTGGGTTGCTGCCACTTAATTGGTAATTTTTAGGAAATTTTACAGTTTTTGGTCATTATCTTGAATATTATTATAGATAAAGATAAACTGTAAACAGCAAAAATGATCAGCAAAGTAAGATCTACAAATAAGTTAATATGACCAAAATTGTCAATTGACCCCTTAAGGGGTTATGTCCTTTAATGCCAATTTTTCACAATTTGTTCTTCATATTTGCTTACTTTAAAAAATCTTCTTCTCTAAAACTACTCAACCAAATTCAACTAAACTTCAACTGAAGGATCAGTAGGGTGTATAAAATAAAGTCTGTGTTTTATTTTCTATTTCGTCAAAAAACTTGGCCGTCAGGGCTAAAAATAGAACACAGGGTAAAATGCAGTTTTTGGCTTATATCTCAAAAAACCCAGCATTTAGAGCAAATAAGAAAGTATTTATTAGGTCAAGGTCTACCTGTCTTGAAATTTTCAGCCGAATTGGATAACTGGTTTTTCAGGTATAATGCCCCTGAATTGATGATTTTAAAGAAATTTTGCAGTTTTTGTTTATTATCTTGAATATTATTATAGATACAGATAAACTGTTAAAAAAGCAAACATGTTAAGCAAAGTAAGATCTACAAATAAGTCAATTTGACCAAAATTGTCAATTGACCCCTTAAGGAGTTATTGCCCTTTAAAGACTTTTTTCACAACTTGTTCATCATGTTGACTTACTTTAAAAAATCTTCTCCTTTGAAACTGCTATATCAATTTCAGTCAAACTTAGGCTAAATGAGTTTCAGAGTATCTAGTATAAATTTTATATTTTATTTCCTTGTATGTCAAGAAACATAGCTTCTATGGCTAAAATAGAACATAGGAGAAAACGATTTCTTTTTTTTGCTTTTGAAGAAAATAGGACGATTCAAAGAACATTTAAATAAAATGAACAGCCAAAATAATCATCGATGAGAGATTTAACTAAAAAAATTAAGGTGAGCGATTCAGGCTCTTGAGAGCCTCTTGTTTTAGCGCTAATCCTCTCACTTTGATGACAGTCTCATCAAATTCCGTTATATTTATATTGATGCGTTAACTAAACAGACACAATAAATAAAATAGTCAAAAT